>OZ007589.1:13430810-14030810 GCA_963931845.1 Maratus michaelseni | reverse complement strand
TTCAGAACAATCGACACATTTATAGTGTCTGGGAAACGGTTCAATATGCCTTTGCTTTTGCTGAAGGGTGTTATGAATCATAGTATGATTTATTAAATTTTTTCCCCGCGAAAACATTTTATCACATTGATTACATTTATGCATAACTCCTTGTTTAGAATGTACTAAGTTATGCTTTTGTAAGTCACTTTTCTGCACAAAAGATTTCGAACACATTTTACAATTAAAAGGTTTCTTTTCTAAGTGAAATTTCATGTGTCTAACTAATACATTTTTTCGCGAGAAAGTCTTACTGCATTTCTCACACTTATACGTGGCAGATGTCTTGGGATGAAATAGCATATCATTCTGTAAAGCACTCTTTGTAGTACACAGATTATCACACTTAGAGGTTTTTTTTCTAAATGTAAGTTCATATGTCTTAATAACATATATTTTTTAGTAAATACTTTTTTACACGTATCACATGTAAAAGGTAACTTTTGATCGACTTGATCTGATGAAGAGGCTATCGGTTCCTTATTCAAAACAGGTTTCATTAAAATAGTAGAGTCGATTTGCTCCTTAAACTCCGATGTCAAGGCATTTCTTATCTTGGTTGGTTCGTCTATCACTATGTCTTGCATTGTACTTATTTAATTTAAATCACTTAAACGGAGAAAAAATTAGAACGTCTTAACGGCGCAGAAACAGTATGAATATTATTTCAAATAAAACTTTTCATGAATATTTATTTAATTGTAGAGGGCGCGCATGCTTAAAATAATTAAAAATAGCGTCACATGTTATATATCTTATACACAAATGAGCCTGTACGTTAAACATAAGTAATTAAGCAAAGTATCTTTTATTATACAGTGACAGATTTCATAAGGTAAGTATAATTTATTTCGCATATTTTATGTAAAAGTATACAAGTAATGTTTTATTATGTATTCATCGTGGCTTAAAATGCAAATTTAATAAGTAAAAACATCCGTTCATTACATGGTATTGCTAATTAAGTTATATACAGTCGAAGCACCTTATAACGAAATCGAAAGTGCTCCATAGATTTGCTCGTTATAAAGTGCTTTCGTTAAAACGTTATAACGAATTAGTTCGTTATACAGTAAGAAATCCAATTATCCGGATTAATGTGGTCTGAACGTAATCTGATTATGCATAAGTCCGGATATTGGAGACAATCATAAAAAAAGTCTGTTTATTTCTTTAAGATCTCTTAAAATTGTTTTTGTTAAAAAAAAAAAAAAAAAAAAAAAAAAAGAAGAAGCTAGATCTCATGTATTCATATTAAATTAATGCTTCACAGAAAAAATTACTTTTACTAGAAAGAGTGAAAAGAAGAAAAGCGTTGACTTAAAAAGAAATTTCAAGATAATTATATTTTTACGAATGTTATATGTACAATTCATATCATAAAATTTTTATTTTGTGATTATTGATCTGGATGACTGGATTTCAGATAATTAGAGTTTTGTTGTATCATTTTAACGGTATATGTATAGTATATACAGTCGAAGCACCTTATAACGAAATCGAAAGTGCTCCATAGATTTGCTCGTTATAAAGTGCTTTCGTTAAAACGTTATAACGAATTAGTTCGTTATACAGTAAGAAATCCAATTATCCGGATTAATGTGGTCTGAACGTAATCTGATTATGCATAAGTCCGGATATTGGAGACAATCATAAAAAAAGTCTGTTTATTTCTTTAAGATCTCTTAAAATTGTTTTTGTTAAAAAAAAAAAAAAAAAGAAAAGAAAAAAAAAAAAAAAGAAGCTAGATCTCATGTATTCATATTAAATTAATGCTTCACAGAAAAAATTACTTTTACTAGAAAGAGTGAAAAGTAGAAAAGCGTTGACTTAAAAAGAAATTTCAAGATAATTATATTTTTACGAATGTTATATGTACAATTCATATCATAAAATTTTTATTTTGTGATTATTGATCTGGATGACTGGATTTCAGATAATTAGAGTTTTGTTGTATCATTTTAACGGTATATGTATAGTATATATTACTATGCTACACATGAAAAAAAAACTGGGCAAATTATAAAGGAAACTTTTACATACCTATATTGGTTTGAAGAATGAAGTTAACAAGCTCTACTTTCTTTTCTTTACAGCATTATCTAATAATGTAAGCTCTATTTTGTCAACATATATATTAATTTCATCCGCTAACAAGTTATCATTACGCATGTAACACACAATTTTCTGTAAATACTCGAGTGCATCAGATGGTAAAACTTTCTAGAAAATTTCTACAAATCCTTCTTGCTCACTGACACTGCCATCAGACAACTCATATATTTAACTTTTTTTTCCTTTTTTTGGCGCTATTCTCTTTATTGAACATTATAAAGTATTGATCAAAGTTATAAAGTGATATGCTTTTTCATGCAATTATACTTCCACTAACGGGATTTTTTTGGATCTTGCATCTTTAAACCATGAAAATAATACTTCCTCCACATCTGCATATTTTGCTGTACGTAAACGTTTAAACGATGAGAAAACTGCATCCTTTTCGAAAATTTTAAGAATTTTTTCTCGATATTTCAATATTGTGCTGAGAGTGCTAATCCTAAATTTTTTCGCTACATCGCTTTTTTTTATCATAATTCTGGGAAGCATTTTATAATTTCGACTTTCTCTTCTAAACTCAACCATTTTCTTTTTGTCAGACACAGCCAGCGTACAAAGTTTTAAAAATTAACACGCCATAAATTTACAGGCAAAGCAAATGTCAATGAAATCAGTCATCGAATAAAAAAGAACATAATATAGTTCTTCTAAGCTGTCGTCTTTCTGTCTCTCTAAAAACACTGCCCCACCCCCAAATCTCTCCTGGAACTATTGAAAATATGTGATTGGCCGTAGAGAAAAAGATTGAAGGTTATGTCATGGGGAAAAAAACTAGTAATTAAGAAAAAAAAATTCCCGCGTTAAGTAAAAAAAAGTGAAAAATTCGCTATATCGTTTTTATTGCACTGTTCATGCTCGAATTCTTTTCGTTATATCGTGCTTTTCGTTATAAATATTTCGTTATATCGATTCGAATTCAGTATTCTTTAACATGCAGATCAACTAAATGGTAATGAACATTTCGTTATATCGTGCTTTTCGTTATATCGTAATTCGTTATAAAGTGCTTCAACTGTATCATGAAAAATAAATTCATAATATTCAATTTAGAGAAATAATTTTTATACCTTAAACTACACAAAAGAAGTATGTTATCAGTATGAAAACATAGGGATGTTATCCTCAAATAAGTAGTTTCCTGTTTTTACTCTGGTAAACAACAGAATTATTTTCAAACTCGATAATCGTTCAATTTTAGTTTAAAATCTGTAATAATTTATCAAGTAAAGGGTAGTATTTTACATACAATATGCAAGTTGTGTTATAATAATGGTACACATGTTTAATGAAATTGTCTCAAATTCCTAATTTTTGTAGAAAAATAAAACAAGTTTCTACATTTTCCGAAGAAAAATTGTAAAACTTTCCGAAAACTATACTTATTTATTCCTTATACATAAATAAAAACAGACACATGATAAAAACTAAACAAATATTTATTAAATACAAAGCATTTCTACGTTAATTTATAAATACATTGTTCAAATGCTTATTATAAAAGTCTACATTCATAGATTCAAAAAATAAATAAGTATAATTACATGTACATTTCTCTAACAGGTTTTTCACAAATTCCTTAGTGTTGAAATTTAACAAAGCACTGTCGGCGCACCAGTTAAATTGTTTTCTTAAATTATATCTCATACATTCGTGATCCATTTCAACTGGTTGTCCGATTGAACATAAATAACAATCAAACGTGCGATATACTGATCTCTCTAATTCATGATCGAAGCATTCTAAAAAATATTCCATCGCCTCTTTCTCAGTAAAGTGTGAACATTTACATTTTTTAAAGTTTTTTAAAACATAAACAGGTAAAAGCTTTGTTAAAAAAGTTTGAATAAGACATTCGCTAATTTCAATGCAGTTTTTCTCTAGTTTGAAAAATTGTTCTTTTGTAAGTAGTAAATAATCAGGTTTCAATAGTTTTTGCAGTATGCATGATTCCTTATCCACATAAATCGTTAGTAAGTCATTGTTACATACGAATGTTTCTTCTTCTGCAGAGTTAAAATTAAATTTAGCCATTCTCGTTTCAAATTTATCAAAGGTTGCGCACGATATTGTAATTCCTTCATTTGTAGGGTACATTTTACCACTATTCTCAAATTCATTATATTTCTGAATGTGAACGTTTAACTCACAGTCCTTATTCATTTGCACTTCGACAATCGTATTCTCACCTAAGTCCCAATGGTATGGGGTAAAAACGTCAAAATACTGAAATATTCTACTAAACTCGCTGATTTCTGAAATTTCATAGTAAGATGTGTTAAGCGAAGTAGTCATTTTCAGGTTTAGAAGTATCCAAAAAGCAGGGTAAACAGACAGGTGATCAAGCAAATATACAGCAAGGTTTTTAAGTAAATAGAAGAATAATCGTTTAAGTCAAAACTTTAAACAGTAAATTCAATATGGTGTACAAGCTTCTTATATTGCTCTTCTTATCGTTGTAAAACAGGATGTTATTCTACAAATGTCACTATATCCTGTTTTATTAACTTATAAATCTTTAAAAGAAGTAATATTAGGTTTCATTATTTATATTAATTGTACGGAGCCTTCGTAGCGTAACTGGGAGCGCATTGGAAAGCTAGCCGAAATGTTGACAGTTCGAATCCGAGCATAAACATAATGGTAAGTTAAACTTTCTTTTTTAAAGTATACAATTAAAAATTCTATTACAGTATCCTTAAACCCCACTTAGTAAGTTAAAATTTGCTGTATTATATTATATAATTTATGTTACAAAATCTCTTGTATGCAAATTGGTAAGATACGCTTTGCTTTGCAAGTTTATAAAACCAACAAACCAACCAACCTTTTACAAGGTTATTTTATATGTTATAAATACATTCCAATGTGTTTGTAAGTTTAAACATTAAAGTTTATCGTAAAGCTTAAATTATTTTTCAAAATTTATAATATCATTAGTACTGTATAGTAATAATCCAATATGTTCAATCACGTGACACCTTTTCTTATATATCTTAAATCACGTCTAATAAACATGATCTCATGGTGTGTTCGTTTAAACCTTCTGCAAATCAACACATCATGAGATCATTTTGTCAGGTTCGAGGTTTGAACCCCGCTTCATATAAATGTTTGATAAAAGCTAATAATTTTTAACAAGGGAGTACACTATTTCAAAGTAAAAGTTGTAGTCGAAATTTAATATTTTCTTAATTTCTGTGAAGAAAAAAAAATGTTTTAAGACGTATGCAGATCATACATTTTATTACAATTAGTTCACTTCATATATGCATGCTTGTGTGTGTGTACGTAACAAATAGTTATCTGTGTGTGTCTGTCTGTCTGGCTGTCTGCCTGCCTGCCTGCTTGTCTGTGTGCTTGCCTGCCTATCTGCCCATATGTCGGTTTATAAGTATAATTCTGTATATGCGTCACTTTAAAATTTTTATTAAGTGCTATGCTATAACTAAATATTCCCATTGTAAGCAGTTTGGTAAGAAACTATAAAATTAATTATTTAGTGGTAAGCTATAACTAAATATTTCCATTGTAAGCAGTTTGGTAAGAAACTTTAAAATTATTTATTAAGTGCAATGCTATAACTAAATATTTCCATTGCGTGCAGTATGGTATAAACTTTAAAATTATTTATTTTATACTATGCTATAACAAAATTATTTTATAAATTCCTTTGCGAAAAGTTTGCTAAGACATTTAATTTAGTGCATGCTATAACTTAAAATTCGGAAAGTCTCTTTCGAATTCCATAATATACTTACCGATAGAGGGCGACACCACCTTGAACTTTCTCTCTCCTAAAATAAAAAAATATATATAAAGAAATGGGGGGGGGGGGGGCAAGGGGGGAATGGGGTAGGGGGGTAGGAAGGAGGATAGTGGTCGTATTCTACCATCACCGATACCCCGTACTATAAGACAATTAAAAAAAATTAAATAAAAAAAATGGGGGGGGGGGGGTGCTGGGGGAGGGAGGGGGCATGGGGTAGGCGGTGTTGGGGGACATGGGGTAGGGGGAGGCAATTCTGCTCCACAGCTCCACCGCTGCTGAGGTAGAACTCTCATTCTCCATCTACTATTGCATGCAAGTAAATCATAACAGTAAAAATATTATCCCTTTGAAAATATGTATGAAAAATAAATGCGAAAAAAAAAATGTTTGTTTTGTAAGTGGGCAGATAATCTGTATTTACTATGTCCATTTCCCTCCCCTCCATCACTCGCACTCAAAATTTGAAAAGGCTAACTCTTGACTATTATCAAAAACAGTACAATGTTTATGTTCAGGGAAACAGGGAAAATTTTTGAATAGACATATTTTCGAAGGGTCTCAAATATTTTTTTCACGCCTGTGATAGTTTGGGGGAAAAGGCATCTTTTCCTCTGGACAACAGAACGTGAACACAAACAAATTCCATTTTATTATCACACGATAGTTACATCTTTCTACAGTCGGATATAAATAAATGATTGAATAAATAAATAAATAAATAAATAAACCAACATAGGTTAATTTCTAAGGGTCTCTCAAAAATTGATCGTGCTCAAGACCCTCGAAGGCATTAAGACGACCTTAGCCAGAAACTAGAATTTCATCTTGGTTTTTCCCATTTAAATACCTTCTGTTGATAGAATAATTTTTAATAGCAACCTTCATAAACAAGTTATTTATTTAAAAAAAAAAGCGCTTGTTTAATCAAAGAACCACAATTACACGATAATGAATGATCTCAGCATCGCTTAGCTATTCATTATATCAGTAAAATCGCTCGACTCCATCTATTATTCGAGGAAGAAGAAAACAAAGGTTAATGCGCTCATTCCTTTTTAGGTAGATTTCGTAAGAAATACTACCAATTACATTCTCCCCTATGTTGGAATTTCTGGAAAATTTTTGCAGATCTACTCCGATCATCACTCCCAGAACCCAAAACCACCGCCAGTTCAAAACTTTATCTATATCACTTTTTTATGGCCACGATAACTTCAATAATTCTGCACAAATCTCTTCCAAACTGATACATAAAATCAAGGGGCATAAAATCTCGGTTCGTTAAAGGGCAAAATCGAACCAAGGGAGTGGGGGGGGATGGGGAGGCTTTTTGTGAAAACAGAAAAAAAACCCATAACTTCTAAATTATGATAGGTATCGAATCCGTTTAAAGTTATTATTATTCCTAGGAAAAGGGCCGAAAATTAATGTATCACAGATTTTTGATATTATTAAAAATGGCCTCAAGGGGGGGGGGGGAATAGGGATTTAAGAAGAAAAAAAATTATAACTTTGTCAATTTACAAGATATCAAATCCACTTAAATTTATTATAAGTTCTCTTAACATTATCTACAACTTTTATATTGACAAATTTTTCTATAGGACCAACCCTTACAGCAAAATAAATAAATAAATAAATAAATAAATAAATAAATAATAAACAAATAATAAAATAAAAACAAAAAAATCCCTGCCGGCTCCGCCTACAGACACAAGGCGGTGCCAACTGTCGCATCATGGCAAAAAGTTCATTTCTTCTGCAATTCCCAATAAATAGCTTCCTTATCTGCCCCTTCTAGTCGCTTTCAGTGGACGTTTTGGTTGGATACCGACTAAAAACAAATGGTTGCTATATTTCATTTCTTATTAAATATAAATCGTAGAAAATGCTACCACTACATATAATGTATTAAAACACTTAGCTGTGAGATATAGTTATAAGATACAGCTATATTATACAAACAAAATAGAAAGTATCACATAGCAATCGTCTGTTTACAGAGTCAGTTTCCAACAAAAACGTCACTACTGAAAGCATCTATTCTCATCTCAAGACATTCCTTTGCATTTTCGTGGGTGTGTACGTGGGAGGCTTGAAGGTAAAACTGACTGGTAAACTGATAAATTATATTATATTTTAACATAAAAATATTATCAATAAGAGCAGGGGCTGACTAATGCAGGGGCCTGCGGAGCAGGTGCCCCAGGCCACTCAGTTGAGCCCCCCTTCCCTATAGGCGTAAGTTGGATATTCGTTAAAAGGGAGCCATATGTTAAAAATTGGCCAAAAGTGAACAAAATTCTTATTTTTGTAAAGATTTATGCGAGGGGTGGCCCTCCTCTCCAGCCCAGCTTCTGTACCCCCCCCCCCCCTCGCCACCCTTTTCCTGTCACTTATTTTCAAAAAGCACAAAAGTTTTTTTATAAATTAATCGAGAAAAAATAAGCATAGTTTAGAATTTTTAGCTACATAATTTAGAATAGTACAAAATTCGAACTAAGTTTTGTAATGAAACTAAAGAGCCTGAATTTTAATTGTTTTATAGATTTACTTCAAATGAATTATTTATAATCACTTAGATGTTATTATTCTTTAAAATAAATGGGATAGATTAATCAGTTTTAATTCTGAACACAAAAATTTGATTTGAAACTTACAGAAAAACTTGAGCATTTTTTAGCGTTAGTAGAGAAAGAAGGAGAGTTCGCCCTCAGCAGGTGGAGTGTGGAGTAGGAGCAGGGAGCAGGAGAAGGGAGCAGGAGCAGGGAGTTACTCCACCTGTAGGTGGGAGAGGAGAGCCACCTTCACCTGTGACTGGGAATGAGGTGAGTGTGTTACAGTCGGGGGGGTATTTTAGGAGGGGGAGGGCTTAAAATTTAGGGGGGCTTAATTTTTTTTAGGATCAAATTTAAATGTTAGATTGAAGTATGCTATAGGAGAGGGGTATAAAATGGAGGGGCTTATTTTTGAAGAGGCGGCTAACTTTTTTTAAAGGGGGCTTATTTTTTATTTGACATAGGTCAGATATATATATATATATATATATATGGATATATATATATATATATATATGGATATATATGGATATATATATATATATATATATATATATATATATATATATATATATATATATATATATATATATATATATATATATATATATAAATCAACATTTGAACGGAGGGTGGTTTTGGGGTCTGGGGGTCATGATCGATGAAAATATATCGAAATTTTCCGGAACTGCTTTCCTCCGAACGGCTGCAATAGGTAGCTTTATATTTTTTTGTAGTGAAAGCTACCTAATAAAGCCTCGTTATATCGCGTCTGCCGAAATACAATTAAATAACTGTGATATAACCAAGGGCATCAATAAATTAAGAAAGATAAAATGCAAGAAAATGTTTTGTGTTTGTCTTCAAAACTTTAGCTTATACACACATTACAAATTTTGCAATAAACTCAAGAAAGATATTACACTCGTCTAGAGAATTGCAAAAACTGTAATTGCAAACAATAAATATATCTGTAAATAAAGCAATTCCGAATAATAAGAAACCGGCTTTAAAACATGAAGGCCTAATAACGAGTGAATAGACAAGTGTTGGCACCAAGAATATTAATTCCCTTGATGGTTTGGTATTTGATTTTAGTAGCAAGTGTCAATAGGAAAAATCTACGACTTCATACGATGTGTTGCTATATACACTGCAGCTGAGATTTGCCGCTGAGACTCGCAAATGTTCAGCAGAGCAAATTTTGCACAAAAGAAGAAAGTTTCGACTCCAGAATGGCACTTTTTTTTAGCGTTAAAAGTAGCGTCGGTTCTCGCTACAAACTACTGATATTTTTGTATCGTGCTACTTGCTACACTAAACTGTTCAAAATGTAGCGCGCTACACTACGAACTAGTATGGTAAAACGGAGTGACAAGTGTAATTTCACTACTTGTGGTTCGCTATATATATTTTTTACTAATATGCAATAAGAAAGTATGGTATAATTCTAGGAATAATTAATATTATATTAATCAATTTTATATATTAATAATAATGATAATCGGGGTTTAACGAATACGGTCGCCAGGTCACCACTGGCAACCAAGTTTTAGGTAGCTTTCAATACAAAAAAGTATAAAGCTACCTATTGCAGCCGTTCGGAGGAAAGCAATTCCGGAAAATTTTGGTATATTTTCACCGATCATGACCCCCAGACCCCAAACCCACCCTCCGTTCAAATGTTGATTTATATATATATATATATATATATATATATATAACCATAAATGAAACATTATCATAACACCAACTTTAAAAAATGAAATAATTAAGTATGAAATAATTAGTTGACAATGAAAGATTCCCCAACACACTTAATATGGAATCAAAAACATTGAAAGAATAAGAAATTAAATAAAAATTGAATAAATGGAATTAAATAAATTAATTGAAATTAAATTTGTGGAATTTAGACAGAATTATCAAGTCCCAATTGCCTAAATACCACAAATAAAATGAAATGAGATGTTTCATCATCATATTAGCCATACATTGCTAAAAAATATGATATTGGGACTACATCTCAAATACAATGAATCAAATCAGTGATAAAATAAAAAATAAAATACAATATTAAAAAGGAAAGAAGCCATACTTATAAATTACAGAGAGAACATTTAATAGAGACATTAAGTATAAAATCCATAAAGATGAAAAGAGATATAAATAAGATACCTTGCAGTTCATGAACCATCATGAAAACCAACATGATTGGGGAATGAATTGCATAAAAAATCATAACATATTGCCAATTTTAGAAATATAAATTGTTTAGAAATATAAATTGCTTTGCAGTGATGCCAGAAATAATGTTAAAATATAATGGATTATAAAATAAACAGGAACATTAGTGCTGCCATCTATTAGTAAAAGTGAATATAATCTGAATCGAAGGAATTGGATGGAAATAAATGTTTCATAATTCAACCAAATTACTATCTTAATTGATACCAATTAGTTAAATAATAAATAAAAGAAATTAATTAATAAATAGAAAATCGAATTACATTAAAGGATGTATTAATGAATAATACTATGTTATAAATAAGTATTAAGATGGAAAAATTAATAATAAAAAACAACTTAAAATAGTGCTGCCCTCTAGTGGTAAAAGTAAATATAAAGTAATGGATGGAAATTACTGTTTAATAATTAAACCAAATTACTATCTTAATGATAGCCATTAGTTAAATAATAAATAAATGAAATTAATTAATAAATAGAATGTTGAATAATATCTAAGTAATGGATGTATAAATTAATAATACTATGTTATAATTAAGAAGTAATATGGAAAAATTAATAAATAATGCAACATTAAAAATGTACCATTAAATGACAACAACGATTAAATAACTGTACTAAAAATGCAACATCAATTTAAATAAATTAAATTAAAATACTAAAGATTTGAATTAAGAATCAAAGAATTTAAAATTAATATTGATTAAATATTGAAATGAATTAGTCACAAATAATGTGGCTTCAAACAAAGTTAAATTAAATAAAAACACTTAATAAAATTAAAACATATTATATTAACACTGTATAAAAGTAAACATTATCTTAGAAGTAAATATGATATTGTCCACCAAAGGTATTAATCCAAATCATTAGATCAAATACATTCTTAATATTAATGAATATAAATACATTTAAAATAATTAAATAATGAATAAGTAAATCTAACTAAATGAATATACATATAAAAATAACACATCGCAGTCCATTATAAAATGTGTATGATCAAACAATTGTGTAAATCAAAATGCCCCCATTTTTTTTTTTAATAATATAAATTAACCATGCGTATTTTTCCATACAACGCCGCCACACACCTCCTCAATCCAACGTCTACCCGCCCAACCGTCCTATTATAATTTTTTTTTTAAATATTTATAAGATTATATGATTTTTTTATACATTTTTTAAACGCATGTGTTAATTTGGTTGTAAAGATCAAATAGGAACTAACTATATTAAGGAATAAATGAATTTTTTTGGAAAACCATGTTGTAATGCTTCATAGATAAGTTTTTAAATATTTTTGTTAATATATATATATATGTTTAGATCACGTAGTTAATTGTAATTATCACAAAATATACTTATAATATATTTATAAAAATATATTCATAAATTAATAATTAATTAATTTATTATTTTAAAATGCTATGCTTTTCAAAATAATACGCAAATAAATTAGTTATTAATTTATGAATATATTTTTATAAATATATTATAAGTATATTTTGTGATAATTACAATTAGTTACGCGATCTAAACATCACTAGTAATGTGAATGTTATAGTCGCATAGTCACGTGATTAACCTGTGGTGAATGACGTCATTTAGTAACGTCATCATATCACGTGAGATTAACTGATATACGCTTGTACTATCTTTCAAATCTCTACAAGTCGTCGCAAAAGCCAGACAATACTTACTTAGCTTATAAATAGTGTAAGTTTAATTTTCATGGGAACTAATCTTTTTCGCTTTCAAAATAATAGATAGTTAAAATAACAATGTTCATCCTTTAACTAAATAAAACCGTTTTATAAGAACTTATTTGCAAATATATTGCAAGATCTTTTGTTCGACATTTAAAAGAATAATTTAACATAATAAAATTGTCTTTTAATATTGTGATTTAAAAATAGCTGGGTATAAAAAGAAATTTTTTCCGATTAGTTTATTTTCTAAAAAGAAAGAAATGGTAGACAAGAAAACTTACCGAACCACAGTGTGCGAAGACAGAAGTTAAAATGACCAACACGTTGTTTTTAGCTGTTATCGACCTGAACATGTAACTGATAAAGTCTTGATCACGTGAGTGATAAGGAAGTAAACTGATAGTTTAACCTAATTCTGTTATAGCCCAGACACTTGATTTTAGCAAGCTGAAATGTATGGACTCTTTTTTAAGTTATCCTGTTTTTGTAAGTATATAAATTACATTTATTTGTTAATGTTTTAAGATAAATAGGGATGAATAGTTAAAAATTATAAATTTTCTAAGTATGGAAGATATTCGACTTGTATAATATACCTAATCTAGCAAAGGTTTAAAGTAAAACTCAAGTTAGTGTTTTTTTCTGCGCATGTGTAGATACAAAGTATATGGTTGGCTAGGCAACCAGTTGGTTGGTTGGAAGATGGGTAAACAAATGATTATGAGGATAAACAGTTAGCTCGATAATTAAAATCATTGAAACGCACATTAACATAAAACTAAAAGTCAATTTTGATTAATTCGAAGATTTTTAAACATAACTTTATTTTTTTTTTTAACTTTTAATTTTTATAAACTTTTGATAATTTTTATTTTAAACATTTTTTTGTTTTGTTTTGTTCACTTATAATTTTTATAAAGTTTTAATTTTGAAACTTTAATTTTATAAACTTTTATTTATTTGTAATGAGCTGAGGAATTATTTATTTATTTTGTTAACTTAAAATTTTTATTATTTTAAATTTAAAATAAGTAATATTCTAAAATGTTTTATTATTTATAATAATTGAATAAAACATTCGTAGCGCAATTGATAGAAGACGATCTGTTTTTTTTTTTTCATTAATTTTCGGTTTCACAAACACTTAATAACACTGAATAAACCTAGACAAACCTTTAAATACACTTTCAGAGGTATGAAATCATGACATAATGATTAAAATAACATACAAATCATTGTGTCTTGATTGCATTTTGTCAAGTTCAAACCACAAGACTATTAAAAACTATTTTCTAAAATAAGTTCGAACTATATATGGCAGGACCAAGAATTAAATCTGTCTTAAAAATTTCCATCAAACATTTCTTATAATATTTAAATCTGTAATGTGTTTCGTATATATATTTGTTAAATTGTATGAAATTTAAAATCTTTCATTTTATTAACTTGTGATTTTTTTACTAATATGTATATTTCCATTCAATAGTTAAATCTTTTTGCAATAGTTAAAATTTTTATTTTGTGTTAAGTTATACAAAAACATAAATTCTAACTGTTCACTTAAAAGTTCTTCTAAATGATAAACTAATCAATACACACACATACATTTTGTAAGTTATTTCCACACGGAAACCCCTCTCTTTATAACACATACCTTCTTTTGATTTTTTAAATATTTTATTAACTTTTAACTTTTTGTTAACTTTTACTTTATAACTTTTTTTGTTTACTTTCATTTTAAAACTATATTTTTGTTAATCTTTATTTATTTATTTATTTATTTATTTATTTATTTATTTTTGTTTTGTTATCTTTTAACTTCATTAACTTTTAATTTTGATATGTTTTAATTTCATTAACCCGTTTTTTTTTTCAAACGTGAATATTTCATTTCAATTAATTTTTTGTAATAGATGATTTTTTTTAAATTAAATTATATCAGTTCACTTAAAAGTTCTACTAAATTATAAACTAATAAATTCAGTCATAGACACTTTGCAAAAATAAACACACAGAACTTAATCAAAACCTTTTTATTTTCATGTCTTAAACAATTCATTACAAATAGTTCGTTCATTAATCTTACATAAAAAGTGCTCACTAACATTATAAACTCCGTTTAGAAACGTTGAAGTTACATAATCAAAATCTACGAGCATTAACAAAGCTTCCCCTAATTGATTAAATTTTTCCCTATTATTAAATGCGAAACAGGAGTGAAGGCTTTTGCTCGAATGTCGTAGTGCACATGCATGACATTCATACAATCGGTTAAGTATTGATAACATATTATTCTCGATACACGTGTTAAGTTTATACTTTAACACCTCATCATTTTCTGTAGATATATTACTCACCATACATTTCTTTTTAATAAGAGATGGTAAAAGTTTTGTATACATATGTTGTAAAAGTGCACTATTTAAATGAGAGGTAGTACTTTCTTTTAATTTTTCCAGTTGATGTGCGTTTAAGTCAATATAAGAATAATTCTTTAAATTTTTAATTCGCATTGTAGAATTTTGATTTAACACTAAAATCATGTTATTAGAAACAAAGGACGTACTTTTGTATCTTAAATTAAATGCAATAAGTTTATATTGAAACTCAAACCAGCTAGGAATATCCATATTAACCACGCGGTTTGTCGGGATTTCTTCATTAGTAGACACATTGCGTTTAAATTCTCGTATAAGTATATAATATTGTTTAGTTCTTAACTTCAAAGTTAAATAGAAACAGTCACTTAGTTCTTTTTGAAACACATATGAATTGTATAATTTATCACTTTTAATGTCATTTGCAGGTGAGATGGTTGTTTGTAATTCACCACTTGTTTGCGAAAGGTTGCTTGCTTGTAGCTCGATGACCTCGCGTTTAACAGTAGTCTGTAAAATATTATTTGTAGGTTCTTGAAACGCTAAGGTAGTAGAACAATCTAAATTTTCAAAATTTATGTCTTCGAAAAATGTATTCAAATAGTCCGTGGCAAAATTTGGCATTCGACCGGGATTCTCGAAAGATGTTGTATCATTCCCATAGGCAAAGTTTGAAAAATTCATAGCGATCTCGGGTTTCATATCTTGTAAGTCCTCAGTAGTTACACAGTTATTACCCATTTTAGAAAGTTTTAATCTTGGGTCTTTTAACTCCTTCTCATAGGTATTTGAATTTTCCATAGGTTTTTCTAAACGTAGACGTTTTGAAGGTGAAAGTACTTCTTCGTGAGATCTTTTCTGCATATTAATGTCATAAAATATTTTTAATGAGCATTCCACTAACTGGTGTAATCTTGATAAAACTCAACAGTAAACTGATTGTGTTTCATGAAAACATTTACTTATCTAGGTTAAAGCAGTCACAGTTATAGTTAATCATTTAAATTACATATAGGTTAAAGATAAAATGTTTACTTATCTATAATAAATACAGTGACGGTTTAAGTTAAACATTTTCTTAACAAGGTTAAATACTGTAATGTTAACTGTGGGGTGGAAATTATCAAAACATGCAATGTCATTGTTTAAACGGAGAGAAAAATTAAACTTTCTTATCAAGAAATAAGTTTAATACGTATTCAAATAAAAATAATCAATTTTTCTTAAAAAAGAGATTTCATTTAACTAAAAAGGGCGAACTTTAAAGACTACAATTAAAAAAAAATTGCCTACTCATAAATATATGTTCACTTTTTTTCTAGAAAATAAAACTTCAAAGATTGATTTCATGAGTAAAAATAAATAGACATGTGAAATAAAAACAGATATGTGATATAAAAACAAATATTTATTAAATAAATACATTTCAATGTTAATTTATAAATACATTGTTTAAATGGTTATTATAAAAATCCATATTCATAGTTTCAAAAAATAAATGAGTATAATTACATGAACATTGTTTGGACAGGTTTTTTACAAATTCAGTCACGTTGAAATTTAGCAGTGCACTGTCATTACACCAATTATACTTTCTACGCAAATTATAACTATCACACTCGTGTTTCATATTAATTGGTTCTCCGATTGAGCATTGATAGCAATCAAACACGCGAGAAACGGATGACTTTAACTCGTTATCGAAACATGTTAAGAAATAGTTCAAAGTCTCTTCGATTGTGAGGTGGGTACATTTACATTTGTTTAAGTTTTCTCAAACCGAAACAGGAATCAGTTTAGTTAAAAGCGTCTCAATGAGACATTCGGTAATTTTAAAGCGATTTTCCACTAGTTTCAAATATTGATCTTTTGTAAGCAGTAAAAAATCAGACTTCAAACAAAACCCAAACTTTTTCGATTTGAATAATTTTTGCAGTATGCATGATTCCTTATTTACATAAGCAATTAGTAAGTCATTATTACATACGAATGTAACTTTTTCAGAAACAAAATTAAATTTATCCAATCTCGATTCAAATTTGTCGAATGTTGCACATGATAATGTAATGCCTTCATTTGTGGGGGTAAGTTCACGAGCGTTCTTTTCAAATTCTTCATATTTCTGTATGTGAACATAAAGCGCATAGTTCTTATTCATTTGTACTTCAACAATCATTTCCTCACCTAAATTCCAATGAGCAGGAGTAAAAACATCGAAAAACTTAAATATTTTACTAAACTGAGTGATGTCTGAAATTTCATATTTCGAACTGTTTTCCAAGGAAAGTTGATCAGATGGGTTAAGTTCTTTAGGTGAAAGATGAATTTTTCTATGTTTCACTAAGTCAGATCTATTATTAAATGTTTCAAAACAATCGTCACATTTACAGTGACTGGGTGACTGTCTACTTTTCCTTTGATTTGGCTTGGAAGTATTATGAATTTTCCCATGCTTTAATAAATCACTCTTTTGTGAAAATACTTCGCCACATACATTACAATTATGAATCACAGGGGTCTTTGAATGAACCTTCATATGATTTAATAAATGATACTTTCTAGCAAATGGTTTTTCACAAATTACACACACAAGAGGTATTTTCTCCAGATGACATTTCATGTGAAACGTTAAGTCAACCTTTCGGGGAAAAGATTTGTTGCAAGTAGAACACATAAATGGTAACTTCTGTTTCTTTAATCCTGATGAGGTGGGTTTCACGTCACAATTCGAAACGGGTTCTTCTTTAGGCTGTATTAAAAATTCCATGTCATGGTCATTTAATCCTGGTGATGAGGGTTCACTCTTCACGTTAGACATATCATTAGCACGTAACAAAGCAGAATCCATGACTCGTTCCGTAATCACTTAAATGTAAACTAACTTAAAACGGAAAACGCAACCTTTCACAGTGGTAACAGGAAACAATATAATCATATTAACTCGTTTCTTGGAAGTTCATAAAATGATAGAGGGCGCTTGTTTAAATATAATAACATTTTATTGGTTTAAAAAGTCACGTGATTATTTTATCATACTCTGTTATAAGTTCAATAGTCAGTTAGTTCTTACAACATTGATTCAGAAAGAGTTACATATCAGAAGTTCGTATAATTGTAAGTAAAAAATTCTCGCATTTAATGTTTTTATAAATAATATTTTACTGGTCGAATCACTTGTGTATCAGAAGTTTATACAATTGTAAGTTAAAAATTCTTATTAATCTCGTATTTAGTGCTTTTATAAATAATATTTTACTGATCGAATCACTTATGTGTTATAAATCTAACTAGAAAAAGTGAATATTTCAAATAAGTTATGTTAGAAAAAACTAGATTCGATTATCTTTTTTTTTTTAATGTTGGTTGTATAAAGTCAGTCGTTTATCATTTTTTAACATTTGTTATTATTTTTTAAACAGTTTTTATTATTTTTGAACAGTTGTTATTATTATTTGAACAGTTTTTATTATTTTTGATCATTTGTTTAGTTGTTATTATATTTTTGAACAGTTGTTCTTATTATTTTTAATACTTTTATTATTTTTTTCCTGTGCTTTTTTTTTTTTCAAACAGGCGAAAATTGTAGTTTACAATTCTAAAATACACTTTAATGAAAGCAGTCTGTTACAAAAAGTTAACATTATCTTTCAAAAATAAACCCTCATTTCACAATACAATTGAAACTGAACAGGCAAAATTAAAAATCACGTTATTCCAAACACAAATATCCGTAATCTAACAATCATGATATCATAACTTGAACATATAAAGCTATCCTAAATTATCAAAGCATTAGTTCAGTTTGTCATGGCACGTCCAAGAAAATTTCGATAAGATAAAAATTTGACTGTAAGTTTAGAAGGAAAACCTATCCCCGAATCAAACTTGGCAGATTTATTTAATCTTTTGTTTTCTGTAAATAAAAGAAACCCGATCAAGGCACAGAACGAATTATTAGAAACATTAAACGAAATGAATGTCCCGCGAAATTTTATTAAAAATAAATATTTGTCAACAAACATTAAACAAGATTCTGCATTAGATTTGTCAAAACCCGCTAAAAAACGAAAAATGGGTCCACGTGTATTACATTGGGAAAATTATTAATAAAATTGAATTTGTTTTTTAAACTACGCCTCTTTCCTATGATTTCTACACCAAACACAAAAAAACAGCACTTACACCCTAAAGATGTCTCCTTTTTAGCATTGCTTCCATTATTTATCAAATGATACGTCACTCTCACGATATCTCTCTTTAAACACTTAAAATCTCGACATATACATGTAGCTGCTTGGCTTGATCAGTTAAACCTACCACAAATTATCAAGTCAAGAAACTATTTTGGATATGGGTTCAATCCCCAGTGAAATCTTTTCAAGAAAACCTATTTTAAATATCCGTTATTGCATTTCCTTCCGATAGAGGGCGCCACCAAAAAAATGATCTCCGTTTCGCCTTCAAACTGAAAGTCAATTCTAAAAAAAAAAAAAAAAAAATTAAGCCCCCCCTCAAAAATAAGCCCCTTTAAAAAAAGTTAGCCGCCTCTTCAAAAATAAGCCCCTCCATTTTATACCCCTCTCCTATAGCAGACTTCAATGTAACATTTAAATTTGATTCTAAAAATATTTAAGCCCCCCTAAATTTTAAGCCCCCCCCCCTCCTAAAATACCCTCCTACTATAACACACTCACCTCATTCCCACTCACAGGTGAAGGTGGCTCTCCTCTCCCATATACAGGTGGAGTAACTCCCTGCTCCTGCTCCCAGCTCCTACTCCACTCTCCACCTGCTGAGGGCGAACTCTCCTTCTTTCCCTACTAGCGTTGTACCCAATTTCAGATGACACAGATGCTGGATTGACACCATGTCGTAGTTTTAGTGAAACCACTTACCTCCACATTCTAATCACGTGGCATGCTAATTGGCTAGAGCGGAGAATTTAGTTTTATGTGCATGAGATAGAAATGCCTTTTAAACTTGGTTCTTCCATTAAAAGTATGAGAGAAAAGGAAGGTCACTGCTTTTTTCGCACGAGTAGTGGTGGGGAAGAGAAAAAATGCCGGTTGTTAGTTACCAAGAAAAGATACCTGCTAGATTAAGTAAATTGATCGCCAGGTAAAAAAAAAAAAAGTCCTTCCGGCCTGTACCGGGAGGAAAAGGTAGCTTTCCTATATCTTTGTTTTAAAATTTTAGCTAATGTTACACGAAAACAGCAAGCTAAAATGCAAAGAAACCGTTTACAAAAGATTCGTTAATACTGAATTTGAATAAGAAATTCGCCAAATTATTGAGCTATAGCCAAATTGGCTTCATGTATGAGGACTTATTTTGGTCGCCAAATTTGGCGATATTTCGCCAAATGTCGCCAAGTTTGGCGAGAATTTGGCGCTACCGGATATGAATATATAGTTTTATGCGTATGATTGGGAAAATGATTACAACAATGAAAGAAAATAATTTGCAAGAAATCGCGTTCACTAAAACTCATAAATTAATCGTTGGTATTTTGTAATGTGCTGTCTTGTTTCAAAATGTCAGCCACCCTAGAATTTCAAACTGCTCTATCTCAGTCATTTTTTAAGATAGAGGTAAAACAAACAATGCTCCGGAATCCTTGTACCAAGGACTAACACGTAAGCAAAAAATAAATTTGAATTTTTAATTTTTTTGTATATTTATTTTAGTTTTAAATATTTAAATGGCCGCCATCTTGAAACAAAATGGCGGACCAAGCTGGCCAACGAACCCGGTCGAGACATTGGTGACCTTAATACACAAAATTAGTTTCATCAAAATCGATTTATAAATACGAGCGTTATCGTATGACATAGATCAGATATATATATATATATATATATAAATCAACATTTGAACGGAGGGTGGTTTTGGGGTCTGGGGGTCATGATCGGTGAAAATATACCAAAATTTTCCGGAATTGCTTTCCTCCGAACGGCTGCAATAGGTAGCTTTATACACTGCTCAAAACAATTAAAGGATATTTGAAGTTTTATATAAAATAAAGATATAAACGAAATTTTTTTTGCCGAAAATAGAAGAAGAGAATCACAAATGCAAATTTTTCTGGTTTTCAAACTGTGGAGTATGCAAATTTTGAGTTCGACGTCAAAAACGTCGCTTCAGCGGCAGCGAATGAAATTTGACTTTCAACTGGATAAAAGAGAATGAAGACAAGGATGATCATCATTCAGTGATTGCTTTGTTTCGATGAGTACGATGTCTCAGCGAAGTCATTTGACAGATTCAGAAGCTTGGAGAATTGTTGGTAGGTTAGAAGGGGGCCAAACTCAAGCCGAAGTAGCGCAAGCCATTGGAGTATCACAAAGTGTCATTTCCAGGATCTGGAACCGTTTTTTGGAGAGTGGATGTGCAGGCCGAAGACCAAGGCAAGGTCGTAGACGGGCAACAACGCCCAATGAAGATCGGTATTTAGCGTTAACAGCTCGGAGACACCGAAACATGAACGCTACTCTTCTCCAACAACACCTTCGCTCGGCTACAGGCACCACGATTTCAACTCAGACTGTCCGAAACCGGCTCCATGCTGTAGGTCTGTATACTCGCCGACCGATGGTATGTGTTAGATTAACATCAAGGCATCGTCGCGACCGCAGGGAGTGGGCAACCGAGCATGTCAACTGGAGGAGAAATGAATGGAGCAATATTCTGTTTTCTCACGAGTCCCGTTTTTCTGTGCATCCGGATAATAGGCGTATTTTCATCTGGAGGGACCGTGGCAGTAGGAATAATCCTGCGTTCGTGCACGAAAGTGTCAGATTTGGCGGTGGAGGAGTGTTGGTGTATGGTGGCATCTACATTGACGGGCGCACTGACCTCTACATCATTCGAGATGGAGCTCTGACTGGTCGCCGATATAGGGATGAGATCCTCAGACTTATTGTAGTCCCTTACGCTGCAGCAATCGGAGATAACTTCATTTTAATAGACGATAACTGCAGGCCACATCGTGCAAACCTGGTGGAGGATTTCCTTTTCGAGGAAGGAATCCTTCGAATGGAATGGCCAGCGTGTTCTCCAGACATGAATCCAATCGAGCACGTTTGGGACGCTCTAGGAAGACGAGTTTCTGGCCGCCAACAACCCCCACAAACTCTCCAAGAACTGGAAAGAGCTCTTCTGGAAGAGTGGGGCAGAATACCCCAACTCGTCATTAATAGCCTCATTGAGTCCATGCCTCAAAGGTGTTCAACGTTGCTGGCCGCCCGTGGAAACCATACCCCCTACTGAAAATGGATTTTCTTTGAAGAAAACACCTTTTCTTATTCTTTTTTTCTCATATGCACAAATTGTGTTTTTTTCCTTTTGTACACAAATGCGCAATAAAATGCATTTTTTTCTGCCAAACATGTGTAATTTATTCTCATATAACCTACTATGTCTGTCGACCATGTATCAATCAGCTAAAAAGTTTCCCAGATACAAAATCCACCTAAAACTGCAATATCCTTTAATTGTTTTGAGCAGTGTACTTTTTTGTATTGAAAGCTACCTAAAACTGCCAGTGGTGACCTGGCGACCGTATTCGTTAAACCCCGATTATTATTATTATTAATATATAAAATTGATTAATATAATATTAATTATTCCTAGAATTATACAATACTTTCTTATTGCATATTAGTAAAAAATATATATAGCGAACCACAAGTAGTGAAATTACACTTGTCACTCCGTTTTACCATACTAGTTCGTAGTGTAGCGCGCTACATTTTGAACAGTTTAGTGTAGCAAGTAGCACGATACAAAAATATCAGTAGTTTGTAGCGAGAACCGACGCTACTTTTAACTCTAAAAAAAGTGCCATTCTGGAAATCACGTAGTCGAAACTTTCTTATTTTGTGCAAAATTTGCTCTGCTGAACATTTGCGAGTCTCAGCGGCAAATCTCAGCTGCAGTGTATATAGCAACACATCGTATGAAGTCATAGATTTTTCCTATTGACACTTGCTACTAAAATCAAATACTAAACCATCAAGGGAATTAATATTCTTGCTGCCAACACTTGTCTATTCACTCGTTATTAGGCCTTCATGTTTTAAAGCCGGTTTCTTATTATTCGGAATTGCTTTATTTACAGATATATTTATTGTTTGCAATTACAGTTTTTGCAATTCTCTAGACGAGTATAATATCTTTCTTGAGTTTATTGCAAAATTTGTAATGTGTGTATAAGCTAAAGTTTTGAAGACAAACACAAAACATTTTCTTGCATTTTATCTTTCTTAATTTATTGATGCCCTTGGTTATATCACAGTTATTTAATTGTATTTCGGCAGACGCGATATAACGAGGCTTTATTAGGTAGCTTTCAATACAAAAAAGTATAAAGCTACCTATTGCAGCCGTTCGGAGGAAAGCAGTTCCGGAAAATTTCGATATATTTTCATCGATCATGACCCCCAGACCCCAAAACTACCCTCCGTTCAAATGTTGATATATATATATATATATATATATATATATATATATATATATATATATATATATATATATATATATATATATATATATATATATATATAAAACTTTAAGTAAAATTTAACCATTGAAACATAAGAAACTGACCACATACACTGAAATCCCGATACCAAAGAGCCCTGTCAATTTACAAATTAAAATTGTAGTCCTAATAATCTACCCTATATATATAAAATCCTAATGAAACGAATTTGTGAAACGATTTTATGAAACGAATTTATGAAACGATTTTATGAAACGACTGATTAAACGACTGATTATGTTTCAGGGCTATTTTTAATAAAATATTAAACGCTTGATGGTGAAATTAATACCAATTGTCCATAAAAATCCGCGGATGTCAAAACTGGTAATAGAATTTTGAAATTGGAATTAGTTTTCGAGATATTAATTTTTTTCTAATTTTAATGATATTTCTGTAATGATGGCAACTAATTACTCAGTTTTTTTGTTACAAAAAAGGGAAAAAAATTGAAAAGGATCCCGATAGGGATTATTGATTTCTTTTTATTCGTCATTTTCAAATTGAAATTGAATTTATCTTTTATTTCAATCGATAATAAAGGCAAGATTGTGATTAAATTATGTTTTTCCGGAAAATTTGAAAAAAAATCACATTTTTATTTTTAGGATTCAATTGTCTGTCAGAATTTAATTTAATTTATAAACTGAAAATATTTTGAATAAATTCGTCCAAATGACGTCATTTATGTAAACACAAAAGAAAAAGGGGGAAAAGGAATTAATAGTAATTATTATTTATTGATATCATTTTTTTATTTTTTTTTGTAAAATTTAATTAAACGAATTTATAAAATCACTAATTCGGACATAAAATAATAATTTCCCAACTGAACGGAAGGAGAATAAAATATCCTGCTTGGTTTTCTATCCTGCTTGGTTTTTTTCGCCAAGCTTTTGAAAAAAAGCGTCAAGACCCCTATAATAGAGAAGCACCAAAAGTTCATTGGGTTTGTTTTCATAACTTTTTGCAACAAAACTACGTATATTAACGAATCTATCCCTTTTTGAAGCTCGAATTACGCGAAACCTAAAAGCAAAGGATCCTATACTGGAAAAGTACCCGATTTTCTTATGGACAATATTCAAGTGACATAACATGGTGTAAAATTATCGAGGATAGCAAATTTGTTTAAATATCTCATCAATTGATGCCGAATAAATGCAGGCATGCATGCCAAAATATTTAATTGATTTTATATGATAAATAATTATTAGAAAATTCGTATATACATATTAATTAAAATAAATAATTTACATATTTAAAATAACATGAAAATATGCATGATGGTGCACTAAAATAGAGAGAAAATTAAAACCTGTTACTGAAAATGTCTATAACATAGTACTTTTCAATACCGTGGTTCTTAATGTTATTCACAAGCAGATGGAATTTTTCTCATCCTTAAACGCAAAGGAAGAATAGAATACAGATCGTTGTTATAAAAATCCGAGAGGTAGCCACAATTTAAACCTAACCATTTTATACAAGCTGGTTTTCAAGTTGTAATTGATTTTACTTATAAATCCCGAAAACAGTCGTCAGTTGTCGCAACAGCTGTGTATGAGGCCATGATAATCAAAAAATGCCCCATTAAAACGTTAAGAGCATGGCAACGCAATTACAGATTTAACAATATTTTTAAAATAAAGCATGCTGTCATGTTTTTAGAGGCCTTGAAGTCTGAGCGGGGGTTGGCGAGCGTAGCTCGCAGGGGGTAGGCCCCCTAGTATATATATATATATATCTGACCTATGTCATACGATAACGCTCGTATTTATAAATAGATTTTGATGAAACTAATTGTGTGTATTAAGGTCACCAATGTCTCGACCGAGTTCGTTGGCCAGCTTAGTCCGCCATTTTGTTTCAAGATGGCGGCCATTTAAAAATTTAAAAATAAAATAAATATACAAAAAAATTAAAAATTCAAATTTATTTTTTAATTACGTGTTAGGCCTTGATACAATGATTCCAGAGCATTTTTTGGTTTACCTCTATCTTAAAAAATGGCTCAGATAGAGCAGTTTGAAATTCTAGAGTGGCTGACATTTTGAAACAAAACAGCACATTAACGCGATTACTCGCAAATTATTTTCTTTCATTGTTGTAATAATTTTCCCAATCATACGCATAAAACTATATATTCATATCCGTTAGCGCCAAAATTGGCGACATTGGCAACAAAAGTGGCAAAACTGGTGACAAAATTAGCAAAATTTGTGACATTTGGCGAAATATCGCCAAATTTGGCGACAAAAGAAAGTCTTTATAAATGAAGCCAATTTGACTATTGCTCAATAATTTGGCGAATTTCTTATTCATATTCAGTATTAACGAATCTTTTGTAAACGTTTCTTTGCATTTTAACTTGCTGTTTTCGTGTAACATTAGCTAAAATTTTAAAACGAAGATATAGGAAAGCTACCTTTTCCTCCCGGTACAGGCCGAAAGGACTTTTTTATATAATCGATCTCCTCAATTTCGAGTATAAATTGAACTTTTTGACAAAATAAAAAAGTAGCGAAGGAGTGATTACTTTTGAAAAGTAGTTTGCAGTCGCTATTTTTAAAGCAAATAACTACATTTTCGATAAAGTAGTTGTAGGTGTAGTTTGCTAAAATAAAAAAAGTAGTTTTTCCGACACCTGGTCATACTATTTCTGTAGGTGGATAAGGATAAAATACGAGGGTGGGCTGATAAGTTCTCGGCCTGACACAGAGATAGAACAAGTATGACGAAATGACAATGGTATTTGCAATCCTATTTGTATGCTCCTTTAGATGACATGCTTGCCGAGTTTCAGACGCGTGAGTTTATTGGTTATTGCTTGGCGATAAAGTAAATCTTATCAAAAAGTCACCTGTAAAGAATGCAGCCAAGTCTCGTAACTCATTTACCGTAAAAAGTACTGAGATCGTATAAAGCCAAGTTTAACTATCTTATTAACTCTGAAATTTTCATTCACAAATCACTCCTAGTCTCTACATCTTTAGTTAATTATTATTTTGTGACTTGGCAATTACGTAGCACGAGAATGTGATGTATACAGTTAGTCTTAATCAAATAATACTATAATACATTAAGGTGTAATAACTTCCCTGTGCGTATATAATTTGCCTTAAATTAAATTATCCCATCCCATCCCATAACATAGTAAGGTGTAATAACTTCCCTGTGCTGCGTAATTGCCAAGTCACAAAATAATAATTAACTAAAGATGTAGACTAGGAGTGATTTGTGAATGAAAATTTCTGAGTTAATAAGATAGTTAAACTTGGCTTTATACGATCTCAGTACTTTTTACGGTACATGAGTTACGAGACTTGGCTGCATTTTTCACAGGTGACTTTTTGATGAGATTTCACTTCTTTTTGTAAGTAATCCTCCTTTTCTTGATTTTGGGAGATCATCCACTGATTTTCGCTAAGCCAACACTCAGTCCCTATTATTTACAGGTATAAAAAATTTGAAGCTTAAATTTCGTTTGCAAAGTACTGTAGATAGAAAGAGATTTCAGGTTCCTAGGCAAGCACTAACTTATGGGAAGGGGAGTGTCAAAAGTACTCTCAATTGCTTCCAGGATTGGTGCTATCCATCTGAGATATTACTCGCAGCCCTATAGATACTTGATATTTAACATAAAAGAACTTTTTAGTATAAAAAGAGAGCCAAAATTAAAATTTCCGGAAATTTCTAATAAATCAAACTATATTCCTTTTTTCGATTTTTTTTTCGTTTTTTAGTCTTTTTTTTATTATTTACGGATTTTTTAATTTTTCCTTACTTTGTATACTAAACCCTACCTTTCTGCCAAATGTCAAGCTTCTAGGACTACAAAATCGAATTATTTTCAAATTTTCGACTTTTTATAAATTTATTGATTTTTCGATTTTAATTCTAAGTTACCTGATTGTCATGCCAATATAGTAATTCTTTGATCCGTCTTCTTAGGATCATTTAGGTTCAATTCAGAGATAAATCAAGATAATCTTAGAGTCACCATGATTTTATTTAGAAAGGACTATCAAGCCATAACCAGCCAGTAATGTCGGGAGGATAGGGGGAGCTGTGAAAATTTTTGTGGGGCTAACATCATTTAACAATCCATATTTCATATGTGAAGTAAATACAGTACAACCTGTGAAAGAAAACAAACCTGTCTATAAAGAAATCGCCTATAACGTAGCCAGTCTATAGCGGAACTTTTCTATAACGAAATTCGTAAACGAAAGAAAAGAAAACCATAATCCGGGGGAAATAACATAAAACAATTAGGGGCGTTGTACTAGCTAATAGGACAATTATCTTAAAATTAATGTTTCTAGCAGTACAAAATCAAATTGTTTTCGAATTTTCGATTTTTTAAAGATATTTCGATGTTTCGATTTCATTTTCGAATTTAACGAATTTTTTAATAGTTCCCTTTATTGAATAGTAAATACTACCTTTACACCAAGTTTTAAGTTTCTAAGACCACAAGATAAAATTATTTTCAATTTTTGATTTTTTCGAATTTTTTTTATAATTTTCTGAAATTTTTAAATTTTTTCTTATTTTGTATCCTTTATTACAAATTTCAAGTTTCTAGCGCTACAAAATCGCATTATTTTGAAATTTCCGATCTTTTTCGAGTTTTTTTATTCTATTTTCGAATTTATTGTGTTTTAATTTTTCCTTTTTCTGTATCCTAAACAATAAGTTTACGCCGAATTTTAAGTTCTAAAGCTACAAAATCGATTTTTCAATTTTTCGAATTTTACAGATTTTTTATTTATTTCTTTTTTTGTATCCAAAATACTACCTTTATTCCAAATTTTAAGTTTCTAGCTTTACAAAATCGAATTATTTTTAAATTTTCGTTTTTTTTTCGATTTTTTTATTTTATTTTCAATTTTTGTTGTGTTTTTAATTTTTTCTTTTTCTGAATCCTAAACACTACCTTTACACCAAATTTTCAGTTTCTAAGACTACGAGATCATATTATTTTCAATTTCTCACTTTTTCTTTTTCTTTTTCTTTCTTTCTTTCTTTTTTTTCTTTTTTTTTTTAATTTTTGAAATTTTCGATTTTTTTTTCGAATTATCCATATTTTTTTATGTTTCCTTAGTATCTTAAATATTACCTTTATTCCAAATTTCAAGTTTCTAGCGCTATAAAATCGAATTATTTTCAAATTTTTCTTATTTTTCGATTTTTTTATTTTATTTTCGAATTTTATTGCGTTTTTATTTTAACTTATTCTGAATCCTAAACACTATCTTTACCGCGAATTTTAAGTTTCTAAGACCAAAAGATCAAATTATTTTAATTTTTTTCAATTTTTTTCGAATTTTTCAAATTTTTGATTTTTTTTTCGAATTTTCTGGATTTTTTAATTTTTTCTTATTTTGCATCCTAAATACTACCTCAGAGCTGCCAAGTCTCCGGCCTTTTGGATACCAGTATTTTAGTACAGAAAATGTTGTTTTATGTAATCGGGACATTCTTCGATTTAAAAGATCAACATTTTCTCTAAAATAATACCGGTGTTCAAAAATCCGGAGACTTGGCAAGTCTGCTACTTTTATTCCGAATTCCAAATTTCTAGCGCAACAAAATTGGATTATTTGAAAATTTTCGATTTTATTTTCAATTTATTTTTGGTGTTTTTGATGTTTTCTTTTTCTGAATTCTAAACACTTACCTTCACACCAAATTTTAAGTTTTTAAGACTACAAGATCTTGTTATTTTCAATTTTCATTTTTTTTCGATTTTTTTTGAATTTTCGAATGTTTTTTTTTTTTTTTTAATTTTCCGGATTTTATAATTTTTCTTTTCTTTGTATCCGAAACACTAGCTTTATTCCAAATTTTAAGTTTCTGTTGTTGTGGGATCTACCCAATCTTTTTGATGACGCGAGAGTGAGTGAGTGTGTGAGTGACAAAAAAACGAAACTTTGAGCTCATATATCGTCTGCACTAATTTATGGGTATTTTTTGAATTATCCATATTTTTGAATTTTTCCTTATTTTATCTACCCAATCTTTTTGATGACGCGAGAGTGAGTGAGTGTGTGAGTGACAAAAAATCGAAACTTTGAATTCATATATCGTCTGCACTAATTTATGGGTATTTTTTGAATTATCCATATTTTTGAATTTTTCCTTATTCCATGGTATCTTAAATATTACCTTTAATCCAAATTTCAAGTTTCTAGCGCTATAAAATCGAATTATTTTCAAATTTTCCTTATTTTTCGATTTTTCCGATTTTTTGATTTTATTTTTGAATTTTATTGCGTTTTTTATTTTAACTTATTCGGAATCCTAAACATTATCTTTACTGCGAATTTTAAGTTTCTAGGCTAAAAAATCAAATTATTTTAATTTTTTCATTTTTTTTCGAATTTTTCGAATTTTTGAATTTTTTTTTCGAATTTTCCGGATTTTTTAATTTTTCCTTATTTTGCGTCCTAAATACTACCTTTATTCCGAATTCCAAGTTTCTAGCGCAACAAAATCGGATTATTTGAAATTTTTCGATTTTTTCGATTTTTTCAATTTTGCTTTCGATTTTTTTGGTGTTTTTGATGTTTTCTTTTTCTGGATACTAAACACTACCTTCACACCGAATCTTAAGTTTCTAAGACTACAAGATCGTATTATTTTCTATTTTCAATTTTGATGGAATTTGTTGAATTTTCGATTTTTTTTTTTCGAATTTTCCGGATTTTATAATTTTTCCTTTCTTTGTATCCTAAACACTACCTTTTTCCCAAATGTCAAGTTTTTAGGGCTACGGGTTCTACCTAATCTTTTTGATGACGCCTTAACGAGTGAGTGAGTGAGTGACAAAAAATCGAATGTTTGAGTTCATATATCGTCTGAACTGGAAAAGACAGAAAGTTGTAATTTTAAAATTTGGTCCCGTGTGCCAAATACTCTAGAAAAACGAAGTTTCAAATTTTTGGGATACTCCAGCGCGGAGATATGGGGGGGGGGGGGGTCAAAAGTGCCCTGAGTTGCTTCCAGAAAAGTATGCTTACGGCTGTGCTCTCTCGACTTGGCGGAGGCACTGCCCTGCCTCCATATTAAACAAGTTTTGGCATTTTCTAAAAATGGAAAAAAATGAAGTTCGATCTGTCATAAAATACTTTGTTAGAAAAGGTTTAACCCCCACGGACATACAAAAAGAGTTACATTCCACCTTAAAGGATTCTTGTCGTTCATATTCGACGATAAAAAGTGGTCTGCTGAATTTAAACTCGGTAGGAAATCCATTCACGATGATGAACGCTCAGGACGTCCCAAAACCGCTACGAACGACGAAATCGCCTCAAAAATTCACAATGCCATATTGAATGATCGCCGATTGAGATACGCGAACTTGCTGACATTGCAAACATCTCCATAGACAGTCTCCACTACATTTTATACGATGTTTTGGCTGTGAAAAAACATTCCGTTCGATGCGTGCCACGTTTGTTGAACGTCGACCAAAAACGCCAAAGAATGAACATTTTTCAAGAGTCTTCTGAAATGTATTGTGTTGCAAGTTGAAAAATAAAATGAAATATTGTCAAAATCCTTGTATTTTCTTTGTCAGGACGAGAAATTTTTGAGCCACCCTCGTATAGGGCTGCATTAAAGAATTCCCATGCAAGAGTGTGTCTTAAATGTATAAAGTTGCACTGAAACATAATATGAAAATTTGTCAAAAATCTTGTGATTTCAGTATCAGGTCGAGAACTTATCAGCCCACCCTCGTATGAACATTAACATATTCCATTTTTTAAAACTACAAAACAGTCATATCATTCCGCATTGAATATTTCTAAAAAATAAATAAGTGAACGTAATTAATTATGAAGCATAGTTAATTTGTAGAAACTCCTGAATGCATTAAGACGGCCCTGGTCAAATGTAAAAACTGGAATTACATCTCGGTTTTTCCCATTTAAATACTTCCTGTTGATAAAATAATCATGACTAGCATCTTTTCAAAACGACTCCCCATAAGTTCTTTGTATACATAAAAACTAATAATAAACGTTTGTTTTAATCAAAGAACCATAATTACACGATAGTGAATGATCTCAACATCGCTTAGCTATTCATTATTCTAGTAAAATCACTCGACTCCATCTATTATTCGAGTGAGAAAAAGCAAAAGTAAATGCGCTTTTATTATCTATTTACCTTGAGCATCTCTGCAGGTAATGTCAGGATTTTTAGAAAGTGAACAGACCTGTTTACCGGTGTAGGCCAAGAGCAAGATCCCACGACATTCCAAGCAGACCAATGACGGAGCTAGGTGGCTGCTTTCCCCCCCTACAACTAGAGCATCCTCTTGGATGTGAAAACTTTCCGAGAAAGGTAAAACGCGTCAGGAAGTTGAAGATACGGGCTGAAACAGAAAATTTTTCAGTAGAATAATAATTCTTCCCAAGAGAGCATCATGAACCGGTGTTTGACCTTAGGTCTGATGCTAGTCTGCATCACTTGCGTCCTCGGTAAGTTTTATGTCTTTTATGCATAAAGTATAAAAATGAATTGGAAGTGGGAGTCTTTTTTGTGAATTTGTATAAATAATTCATCAAAACAATTTTTTTAAAAGAGTTTTATCGAAAATCGTCTGCTATCGTGAGGGGAATTTCAAGATGTAATTTTATTCGAAATTTATTTTTGAAAAATCACCAGTCTTCAAAATATCACATAGGACAATATAAAGCAATATAATAATTTATAATATGATATAATATAATATAATATAATATAATATAATATAATATAATATAATGTAATATAATATAATATAATATAATATAATATAATATAATGTAATATAACAGTTTTGAATTTTTATACGAATCTTTTTTAATTTTTTTGTAGGGAAAAATAAAATGTAAAAAGTTAGGTAATAAACATTGTCATAAAATATGAATGTCGAAAAATTCTAAGCAAATTTACATTTTATTTTCGAAGATAAAGGCTGAAACAGAAACCGTTTTAGAATAATAATAATTCCTCCAACGATCATATCATTAACAGGTGTTTGACCTTAGGTCTGCAGTCTGCCTGTATCAATGTTCTGGGTATGTTTCATGCATTTTAATGATAAAATATAAAAATGAAGTAGAAATAAGAGACTTTTTTGTGAATTTTTATGAATAATTCATAAGAAAAATGTTTTAGAAAAGAGTTTTCTCGAAAATCGCCTGCCGATGTGTTGTCTCATTAGGTGAATTTCAAAATGTAATTTTATTCGAAATGTATTAGTGTTATCTTGGCTAACGAAGATATTTCGTTCCAGAATCCCATTTCTGAGTCCAATTAAAATGCAAAGCGGCTGCGTTATGTTAGCGCATGCATAGAATAAAACATATAACCACATTCGTAATCAGAACAGCAGAGAGGGTGTTAGAACCAGCAAATTTTTTACATTTTTTACAAAACTACAAAATACCAGAGGCCGGCTCTCTTACAGGGCCGTAATGCGTCCCTTTAAAAAATAAAACAGGAAAAAAAAGTAAATTCGAGCATTTTTTTTAAATGTAAATTTTTTAAATTTTAATAACTTACAAGTAAATGCCAGTAAAAAGCCAGAACTTGATTCGTATAAAATGTATATTTTATTGTTTTAATATAACGATAAAAAAAGTCATTAATTGTCTTTCCATCTGGTAATAAAACATCAGCAGTTTAATTAGATGATTAAAATCAATGATTTTAATTGTGATTTTAATCAAATAATATTTTAAAAATCACTGACTAAAATTATGGTAAAAGTATTAACATCTAAGATGAATATAAATCAAAATTTTCTGAAGCTATTTTGCCCACTAAATAAATGAAAGAAATGAAAGAAACTTTATATAATTGTTTACAAGCTTAATTCCATGCTTGTAAACAGTAAAGTACAATAAGCTTGTAAACAGTAAAGTTCAATAAGCTTGTAAATAGTGCGTTTTCCCAAGGCATAAAAAACATTTCTTTAAAAAAATTTTATTTAATTAAATCTATTCTAAATCCCATTGTCATAATATCTTCTTTTGAGTAATCCAACTATCCACTATTTTATATAAAGTAAATATAACAAACATAATATTTTTATCTAGATAAAAGAATAATTCTGAAATTTTTTTCTACTTTTACAAATGAATATGTTACAAAAAATGGAGCTAAAGGGGAATGAAAAAAATTCTAACATCTGCTCAACAGCTATTGTATAGGAGATTAAAAAAACTAATTAGTGTCAAAATATTAAGAAGGAGCTAACTTCAGTAGAAGTTGAAAGAATGTTTTCTACTTTAGGACACATACAGTATCAGTTTGGGATCGAACGAACAGCTAGCTTTTTAGGTGCGTTCGTAATTATATAAATATGTTGCACCTAGTCGTCTGGTCCGTCCGTTTGTCCGCATATAACAGTGCAAAAACTACACAACCGAAGTGTTTGAAATTTAATATATATAATAGTTGCAGAATTTTGTTGAGTAATTTCAAATTTTATGAAAATCGAATCAAAACTTAACAAGAACGAAAAATCATGCGTCAAGCATAGATTATGAAACACCTTCCAACACAGCCAGAAAACTGTAACGAAACTTCACCGTTAAATAAGGTGAAAGAAGATGTGTAAGTAAACAGTTTAGAAAACATATAACACATTGAAAAATACAGTTTTCGAAATTACCTTCCAGTGTCAAAAAAGTAGTCGAATTATTTTGTGCAGCCCTGTATAGGATCAATAGATGCGGATATATAGTATGATAAAATTTAGTTCAGTTAGAATATTCACATTTAGCAATTTTCGCCAATCGATGAAAATGCACTCGAAATCTTTTGAACAGCCCCGTATATTATCTGAAGACTTTTGTACACACCACCTATTAAGCTAAAAGGCAACTTAAAACTCACTTGCAGCAATTACCAACCGTAAACGACAATGCATATTTTGCTTTGCGTAGCCCTATATATGAATTTATTTCTATTCCACAAACTTCTATTAGTTTACTAAATACAGTTCAGCAGGAAAATGCGTAAACACAATTAAAAACTACCCTTAAGAAATTCGCTTAGTCTGTAATACTTACGAATACCTTGTGTAGCCCTGTATATGATCAACCGAGTTTATAAACATACACGTACTTTGAAAAAAAAAAAAAAAGATAAACTTATAAACGCAAACCAAAGTTGAAAACGCACTTCTATTATCACAACATAGACTGTAAATATCGCACATGTACTGTAACCCGTTAACCGGGGTAGTTTCACGACGCTTGATTTAATTGCTTTTTCTTCCCCAAAGGTCAAGTCGGGAGGAAATTTATATTATTTTATTGGGATAAATTGAGAATGGGGTTCTATTGTGAGGGGTGACCCGAGCGGTGTGATACAGAATCCTGTAACCAATATATTTTGTGTGTCCCTGTAAATAAACGCAATGCACACAAGAGAGCAATTTATAGTGCACCTCAGTAATGCATATAATTTTCATTATGTTTAAAATATTGAAATGTTACTAAATTACACTGCAAACGATTTTTCCTTGTAGAACGATGTGTAACAGAATTCTTTTGTTTAAGCCTGTAAATGAATAATAAATGCTTTGCACCCCATATTCTACAAAAATATATCAATTTCATTATGTTTTAAATGACGACGTAGCGTCATCAAAATGCACTTGAAACGATTTTTTCCCATTGACTCTGTAATGTAACGGAATACTTTTGACTGTCCCTGTAAAAAAAAACTATAAATGCTACACACTTCAGTTGAAATAGGGAACAGGCTATACTAAACAACAATAACATACAAAAATTTCAGGGCAATCCATGCATATTTACGGGAGTTAGAGCACGGACAAACCGAAGCCGAAAACCGAACAAACACGGCCAGAGAAACCGAAGTCATAAACACTTTCAACTAAGTTGGAAAGTGTTAAAACGATATTAATAACAGTGTTCTTCATTCTATTAAATCCTATCACACGTAATTAATTCAATGATATCCCATGATATTCTAGGTTTCAACGGTGATTACGTCCTATTTCAGATGGAGTCCTATTATTTTCGTATTACTGAATTTAAAAACCGAATTTGTATACTAATACTGTTTAATTATAGCAATCCTATAATCTACCGACAGTTTTTGGATAGATGTTTCCGGAGAAATAGATATTAAATGGAAAAAGAGTCTAAATATGGATTTCAAGTTCTGAAATTTTCAAAGCTAGGCTTAAGTTTCCCATTGGAATTTTCCGTAATTGTCAACAAAAGATAAAATGTTACCAACTTAAAATGTACTTATTTTATTACGGAAGTTAATCCTATATCATAATAACAGACGATATAATTCATTTCACTGAAATAATAACGATGAAATTTTGTATTCCTGCATTTTTGCATCAGAGGTCAACAACTATTGCACTAAGATCTGAATATTTATAAAACTAGTTATAGTACGAACGCACCTCATTTGTCATGTTTGACGTACAATTTCCAACTTGTTTTAAAATTAGGAGCAATAAATGCCAATTAATGGCAGCTAAGTGTTAATAATGCTGATATTTAATATTTTGAGAAGTTAATGTGGATATGCAGATATGAACGGTCATTCGTATGATTATACTTATTCTGTGTGTATGTATGAACAAATATAAATAATTTTCATAATAATTTTGGTTAGCATACACATTTGTATGTTTAGATTTGTGTTAGTACTAAAATTTTACAAAGTACAAAAAGGATTGCCATGATATTTATTTGTTTTGTTATTTGCGTAATTAACTAATGAAATTGCATATTTGTAGTATTTATTATTTCTATAATTGCCAATTATAATTTTATTAATTGGAGCATAAAAAATTTAGCTCTTTATATCATCTAATTAGAGGTTTAATCATTTTGGAAACTTAACAAATCTTGGCAGGCAGGAAAATAAATCATAACTGTCAGATTTAAATAATAAAAAAAACCGTCTTTTTATTTAAAAAAAAAAAAAAAAAATCAGAATATTTTTTTGTATTTAATAGAAAAAGAAATTATCTTTTTCACGCCCTACTATTGGGTAATCACCTATAATCGTGTCTACTGCCAATTGACTCTTTTAGAAAACGCAATTTGGCGCTGTACGGTGGTTCTTGTGACAGTCTTTCAATAGTATCCACATTCAAATTAAACCGTATGAAGTTGCAATTGTCCATCATCATCGTTATTTGATGCATACCTAAGCGGTAGACGCGATTATGAAAGATTAGCTAACTTTTTATTTCCCTCATCCAGATTTTCTGGTTAATCTTGCGTAATAGGAATAATTATTTTAATATATATCTTTTTTTTCCCCTATACGCTACAAAATACAGTTGGTAGGCAACCGTTAAAGGAAAAAGGGGAAAATAAATTAAGTATGCTGGTAAATATGTAAAGTGACAAAACAAAATGTGTTACATTTTTCGGACAGATTTATAAAATTTCACGAAACGTTAAACACCTAATTAAAAAAAAAAAAAAAAAAAAAAAAAAGTGGCATATATATTGACAAAATTTCAAACTAATTGGCATAATTTAAGACCGCCCATTGGAAAATGTCACTATCCATAATTTAACATTTAAATGAATTTTGCAAATCCGTCATTTTCTATCAAGGCCGAAACTAAGGAGGGGGCATGTGCCCTGGGCGCCAGAATGGAAGGCGGAGGGGGCACCAAATGAAGATATAGTTTATATATATATATATATATATATATATATGTATATATATATATATATAATTTAGTTTAAAATGTTTTGTATCTGGACCATCTAAAATAAAACTGAGCCAAGTGCATTAAAATTGACAAATAGATAAAAAGATAGGTGAAGTCGGGTGATTGCCCGGGACACTAAATACTAACGGGTGGAAAATAAGCAATTTATTTATTTATTTTTTATTATTTTTTATTTTTAATTACAATTACTTTTTTTACATCCAGATGCGACTGTCCGGAACTCTAAATACTAAGGAGTGAAACATTCACAAAATAAAATACTTAATAAAAACTTACGTTTTTTTTCGTTTTGTTTTTGTTCTAAGTCACTATTATAATTGAAAATTAGCGTTATGTTCAGGAAAGCATCTAGGCAAGTTAGTCTGTTAATAGGAAGAGTGGTATAAGTGATAGTTCCATGAAACTGGCTGTAGCTAGCACACGAAATTTATTTTACGGTATTGGAATTCATTGTTATACCTACAGAAAATCCTGGTTTTCAAGTTCTTAAAAACATTGTGACTCATATTATATCACTACTAGTATATAACTCCCGTCAAAAATGACAGATTTTTGATCTGCGTTCCATTTTCATAAGACTTCATACAAACAAACAGCATGGAGATTTTATTACTGAAAGGTTTGTATTGTAGAAAAGTACATTTTAAAGCCAGTAGTTGGCGCCAAAAGAATATTGTTCGCAACAGTGTTCGTTTGGTTATATCTGGGATTCCGATGTTTAATCTGGATTTTTAATTAAAAATTTAAAACATTATAATAGGATATGATATACATGTTTTATGGGAAAAATATGGTGAACAGACATAATTTCAAGTAAAAGATATTATCATTTAGCTGTCATATGTTAGCATAGCTTTTTCATTAAGCCTAACATGGCGTTTAACTACGGTCGATTCGCAGACCAGAGTGGTCCCGTCCGGAATGGTTACAGACACTTTCTTGCCTTCAGATTTTATTATAAGTATATGACTTTAAACGCCTGCTCAATTGTAATGCAATACTACAATTACAGTAAAATATGTGAAAGTGAAATCTGTCTGTAACGTAATCCTGTCTTGAATGAAAAAAAAAAAAAATACATGGTCCGAACAGAAAGAATAACAACAAATATACATGCTAAGACAGAAATCTGTATAAAGCGGAATTTTTTCCGGTTCCTTTCAATTCCGGTTTCACATGTTTTATTCAATAAATATTTGAAAAAGCTGATTACATAGTTCAATAATACATATATTTATAATCTTAAAATAATTCAGCTATTAGAAATTTGGTAAAATTCTCTTCGTAAATTTACTTTGCGGGGAAGGGAGGGGGGGGGGGGGCAAAATCCATGTTTGCCCCCCTTGAAAAACAAACTAGTTTCGACTCTCTTTTCTATTCAGTGAATTTCAAAATTTGAAAATAGGATGAATTATGACGTAAAAAAAAACAGTCCTATAATTTTGCGAACTAATGAACCAAATTAAATAAATCCATACAACTATAAATCCGAGTACTTCATCAACATATCTACCGAATTTAAAGCTAATCGGATGCCTTTTTTTTTTTAGAGAGAGAAACAGACAGACAACCAAAACATTTTGCAACGTGACGTTTCGAGAATAATATTGCACAATTTCGAATTTTCGGATTATAAAAATGAAACATAAAATATTGTGTAACAAAGATTGTGTGAAGACAGACATCCAAAACTGTTTGCAACGCGACGTTTCTGGAATAATATTGCACAATTTCGAATTTTCGGATTATAAAAATGAAACATAAAATGTTGGGTAACAATGATTGTGTGAAGATATGACTGCCGGAAAATTTTAAGTAAATTTAAATTTTATCGTCGAAGATAATGACCGAAAAGGAAAAATTTTCAGTAGAATATTAATTCTTAATAAACGACTTTGACCTTTGACGGTGACATGTCCGATAAATTTGATCTTAGGTCTTACTCCTCTACTGCATCATGAATAATTCTATGATCTGCATCGCCTGTGTTCTCGTGTTGCGGCAGGGCCGGCGCAAGCATCGGGTAAACATGGGGCCCCGCACCAATTGGGGTCTTGTTAGGGGGGCCCGAATTTCTCTATACAATTCGAATTAACGCTTCTTCTGTGTAAAATAACAATATATTTTGCTATAGATTTGCTTTTAAATGTTTCTTCGTAAGAAACAAGTTGGAAATTTTATGTCAAACGTGACAAATGAGGTGCGTTTGTACTATAACTAGTTTTATAAATATTCAGATCTTGGTGCAATAGCCGTTGTACTTTTATGCAAAAATGCATGAATACAAAATTTATTTTACGTACAGATTTTCATAATATAGATACTAATTTTATTTTATGAACCTATATTCGGTTTTACGAAAACTGATTAATACGCTGTAAAAACTATACTCGGAAACGTTTCCGAAAATCTGTGGCAACAAAAGAAACTTTGTTCTTATGGATGCTTCTTTGAATCTTGAAAATATATTTATTTCTGAGGTTTCTATTAATAATGGTACGCTTATCGGAATCGTGTGTAAGACGAAAGAGGTTATTGTATATTTTCATTAGTGGTCATGGTCATATTATGTTTTTCTAGATTAAGAAATTTTTGTTCTTTTTTTTTTATAGTGTCGGATATCTAAATACATTTTTATGCAAAAAATTTAAAAATTGGTACCTTCGTCATTTTTCTCCAAAAGAAGGGTATCGAGCGTCTTAAACCCCTTCTGGAGAGGCGTCTTTTAACGACATTTTAACTTTTAATACCAGTCATTAATCCAAGAATTCTTACGGTTAGACAAGGCAAAAATAACGAATAAAAAATTTTGGCACTAAAAATAAAAACCATACGCATGCCCTAAATTAGAGTCTTGCATCGGGGTGGGCAACCCGATTTTTCACGAACCCGACCCGACCCGCGGTTCAGGTCGGATAATGATTTTCGTTGCGGATCGGGTTGATTTCGGGCTGGGATTTGACTCTTTCGGGTGAGGTTCGGGTTGACTCGATTTTTTAAAAGCAAGCTCTGAATATTTTTCAATTGAAATAATTATATGCTTGAATATTATTAACTGTATATGTGTTCATCTTTATATATATATATATATATATATATATATATATATATATATAAGAATATAAAATTGATATTAGATATATAATTTAGACTGCTTTTCCATGATTGTATTTGCATAATATATTGTATTTTCCATAATATATGTTTCCATGATTCCGGGTCGGTTATGGATTAATTTTCTTTCACTTCGGGTTCGAGTCGGTTTCGGGTGATGTATATCCCGTTCGGGTCGGATTTCTTGGTCGACGAATATATATATATTGTCGGATTCGGATGGGTTTTAGGTTGACTTTAAGCAGAATTTTTGGGTTCGGGTCGAGTTACCCTAAATGGAACGTATGCGTGAAGAGATTAAAGTAATAACAACAATAATAACTATAATAACAACAATCTCGAATTACAATGAAAGCCAATCGGCAAATCTTTTAACATGCAATTTTATTGCAATATGACCGAATATAATAAAACAAAAATTTATCAGGTTCGGTTCTTAGAAAATGATACGTTTGGATATGGAAAATGTATATGTGTATAATTAGGACATAAACAAATCGCTGGTTTATTTCCGAAAGAAACTGTATTACTGAAGCAAAGTTAGGTTCACTTGCGTGTAAGTAATGCTTGAATACAAAGTAGTGAGCTCACAGCACGCAATGCATTCATCAACATATTATTTGTGCTGTCGGGGTTTACTTTAATAATCATTTTCATTTTATTTTGTATTTCATAATTAAATTATTATGTAGCATCTAAGTGCAGGGGTGGCAGCATCGTATGTTTTATATGTGCTTCGATACCACTAACATCATATAATAATATTCATACAATAATATTCATCATTCAAAAATGAGTTTGAACTGATTCTAATCCTTTTTACTTTCTTCTATCTTTGCAAGAAGAAAGTATTGGATTCATGAAAATTTTTGACTTCCGGTATTCGACGGATTTATACGTTTTAGAAGGCCCTGAACACGATTAGACAGTTTTCAGAAAATGTCTGTCTGCGAGTCTGTGTTGACTCTGTCTGTCTGTATGTGACAAACATTTTGTGGGCGCTCTATCTGAAGAACTAAAGCACGCAAATGAAAAAAAATTATATTCAGTTAGTCCTAGATATAAAATGGCGCTGATTAGTTTTTGGTGCAAACGCCCAACAGGTGGCGCTGCTATGCTGCATTTTTCACAATTTTCGCAATAGCTCTATCTCAAGAACTAATACACTTATTTTCATAAAACTACAGATTCAGTAAGACCTTGACATAAATAGACACTTATTACGTTTTGGTGTACGTATCCCAACAGGTGGCGCTGCTATGCTACTTTTTACATGATTTTTAAGATAGCTATATCTCAAGAACTAATGCACGGATTTTCATCAAACTTCAGATTCAGTTAGACAGACGTTGACACACGTTGTTGTTGATTAGGTTTTGGTGATCTCCCAACATCTCTGCTGCATTTTTCAGGATTTACACGATTTTAACAACAGTCATATCTCAAAAAGTAATGCACGGAATTGAATAAAACTTTAGATTCAGTTAGACCTTGAAATAAATTGGTGCTGATTCGTTTTTAGTGTATGCAGAACCTGTGTGAGATGGAAAAAAGTTTTAGGATTGGCACATCCGACTAGTTGAGTATGTCCATGTTTCAAAAATGAGTATTAACTGACCTCTATGTACTCAGTTTTGAGTATGTCCATGTTTCAATATTCTGAGTATTTCTGGTATTTCAGAATTGAAAGCATTGGGTCGTCATATTTGAAACAAAATGAAAACATCGATTTACTCAGATTTGAAAGTGTCATTTTTCTCAGTGTGCAGAGGCGCATAAACGAACTCGGTTGCACGACGGTCTGTTGGTAGATTTCAGTGTATGAAAAAATGAATTTTCTTAAAAATATGCTGTTAGTGTTGAAAGCGTTTCATAATCTATGCGTGATATACGATTTTTCATTCCCCCCCCCCCCCCCCCTCAAAATCAGCAAGGTCACTCAATTTTACGCACTTCTTAGCTCAGTAAGTACACAACATCATTCAATTTTCAGCTTAAAAGCTGCTTAAGTAATTATTTATAATTTATAATGTACACATTTTTTTCAGCTAAGCAGTTAGTTCTTCTTCGACTACATTAACTCTACAAATAGACCACATAAAGAATATTCTTTTCAGTTATGTATTGCATCATTACCTTTTAAATGATGTGCTGTCAATAAGTCTAAAACTTATCCTCCATCATTCATCAGTGCGACTTAGTATAGGCAACTATTTTTTACGTTCTGAATAACATCACTAGCTTCACGAGTGGGTTAGCTTTTTTAAAACTTAGATTTCAAACTAAGATAATCTTTTGAAAATTTGTTTGTCAAGTTCAAATGTGGGGGTTGGTACAGAAGCTGAATTATTGTTATTTACAGAAGTTGTTTTATTAATCTCAAAATCCCGGATGCACTAAATATAACTGGCGATATATACTACACATTTAACAGATAATGCAGTTTTAATTGACTATTTGTCTCAGGGGCGGATCCAGAGAGTCCTTTTTTGGGGGTGTTGGGGACGATACTGAGTGGTATATCATTGACATATTATAAAGTATTACCTTCGAAAATGAAACCTGTCTATAATGGAATCTTGTCTTAAACGGAAAATTTGAATGGTCTCGATGGAAGGAAAACTATACAACTATACCTGGTAAGACGAAACCTGTCTAAAACGGATATTTTTCCTGTACTTATGTACAGGTATCCTGTACTGTTACACGTTTTAGTGTATGTAAAACGATATAATGAGCAACTGTTTACGATAACTCATAAATTTTGCTGGTTAATTCATACATGTAAGAGGCACCTGCCTATAACGGAATTCAATCTTAAACGGAAAATTTCCATGGTATTCACGGAAAGAAACCCATACAATCATACCTGTAAGATGAAACCTGTCTGAAACAGATTTTTTTTTCGATCCTTAACGACTCCGTTTTTATATGTTTTACTGTACTTTGTAGTTTATTATTGATTGTTAAATTAGCAGAAAACTAATAACGTAAAACCTGCTAAGGCGGAATCGCTAAGGACCGAAGAAAATATCTGTTTTAGAGAGTTTTCTGTCTTAGCAGGTATAATTTTGTGATATTTCTGCATGAACTTTTTTTCAGTTTAAGCCAGGACTCCATTATCGACAGTTTCCGTTTTCAAAGGTTTTAAATTGTACTATGTGTATTTATAATGAATATTACAAAATGAAGTACGGTAAAACCTGTGAAACGGAATCATCTTAGCAGGTATAATTGCACGGTGTACCTGCAGTCGAAACCATAACTGTATATGACGGAATCCTGCCTTAAATGAAAAAAAAATATATATATATGCTGCGGTGAAATGACCATACAATTACACCTGCTAAGTAGGGAACCTGTCTAAAACGTAATTTTTCTTTCATCCCTAGCGATTCTACCTTAGCAACTGTATTTTATTACCATTAGAATAATTTTAGTTCTTTAAAAGAAGAAAAATTATGCTTCGAACTTAGGCATGGAGCTAATAGTACCTATTTCTCAAATTATTTAAAAGCCAGCTTAAGGATAACCTTAATTTTCAAAACAATTTTAGTTATACATTTATCACAAATAAAATAATATTAGTTACACTGACTGCAGCTATGGTGGGGAATTTAGGGGGTAAAAAGACCAATTAAAAACTGATAGGTACAAAACTCTAATCTTGTAATATATGAGGGTGTTAGAATGACAGTGGAGTAAGTCAAAAAATTGAAAAATCTAGATAACCATATTTTTTCTGAACATATATTAATTTCTATTCAGTTTGACAGTCAAAAAAGTCATAGTTCACATAGGGAGTCGTTAGAGGGCAAACCAAGTTGGACCACTTAATGCAACGGCAATACGACAAGTTTCACAAAACCATAGACCTTTCAATATATCTTTGCTCTGAGCATAAAAGACTTCATTTCTCAAATTACTAAATATCGACTTACTCCACTGTCATTCTAACACCCTCATATATTAACCAAAGCAAAAATTATTTATAAAGTTACTTTGCATGCTTTCCGTTCATTTTTTTTTATGAAGTATCATTTTAAGTTATGAAGTTTTAGGCTCATGATAGTTGCAAATCAGGATATGACCTGAAAATATTGTTCTTTCTAAAAGGTTTAAGTTTAAGGAATATTTTATTCTATTGACCTGTCTATACGTATCATCAAATGTTATAATTTATAATAAAATTCTCTTCTTTTCTTCTAATTTTCAGCACAATTTCCACAATATCCAGGAAGTCCAGGAAATGTGCATGAACCACGAAAGGAGAAAGTGCCCGAGGTAGATCAGAAATGCCTGGACTGCATATGTCAGGTAAGACCAGAAACGGCATTATTCATTATATATATATATATATATATATATAAAGACAAATGTTTCTTTATGTTGTTGTTATACGCCAAAATATAGATGATAAAAACAGAACACAAAAAGGCTTATAAAAACCTTTTAATATGCTGATCGACACGTTTCGAACGCACAAACGGTCGTCATCATCGAGATCTACACGGTAAACAAACTACTGTTCAACCACGCTTCTAAGAACTCCGGTTGGCAGAATGCCAAGTCGATTCCATTCACACTGTAGAGAGAATAGCCCCAAAAGAAGCTGAAATCACCGCTCTTTATCTTAGGCAGCGTACTTACGGCTTACGGACTTCCCCATTTTCGACATGGACTAGTCATTTTCGCCCATGCGCAGTTCGCTCCAGGTTTATATCAAGCGTGGTGCATTTCTCGCAAAAATTTTTGAAAATCACTTTGTAAAACATAAACTACGAGATCATATGTGTAATGAAAGCGGGTACTTAAAAATGGTCAACTGTAAACGTGAAAATTAATATTTCTTTATTGCTTTTTTAAAATTGAAAAACACCTCGTGCCATATTTTAGGTAATTCAAAAGAGGCTGATTCATTGCAAATGTTCTTGTTGCGCATGTAGATTTCTATTGATTCACGGATAATAGATGGGAAATAAAGTCTTGATAGATAAATTATTTCACTATTCTTAAAATCAATTTTTAAAGTCTCTGTACTATGTAGTCATGCCAAAGCTGTAGTTCTTCTGTCATATTTGATATCTGCCTTATGCTCTTTTAATCTTGTTTTAATCTTTCTAGTTGCCATTCCTATATAATATTGCAATTCTCTATCTGATCTGGATCGTTTTATACACTGTAAAAAAAGAAGAAAAATCTTAATCTATGAAAATATAATATAACCACGAACGAAAATATAGAATAATCTCTTTCAAGTTACCCCTGATTTAGAAAAGCGTTCTTCATATTTAGAAACCTCAGAAACTAATATACTTTCAAGATTTAAAGAAGCATTTGTAAAAACAAAGTTTATTTCGCTGTCTGTGAATTTCGGAAACGTTATTGAATAATTTTTATAGTGTATTAATCCATTCTCAAGTTAACAATGCAGTGCTTCTAAACGTTTGAATATGTATTATTAAAAAGCGCAAATAACCAAAATGTAAGTTTTAAAAACATATTAAATTAATACTTACGCATGCTTTGAAAATTTTAGATCAGCTGGTTAAAAAAAGGCTGTGTATTTATTAATTAAAAAATAATTAAAATAATTAAAATATTTAAATAATTTAATTTTTGTTAGAGTTCATCGTCATTTTTGCTCTGAACATGAATGACAACATCATTGAAATGGAAGGCACAAACGACATTTCCTTTTTCTTCTGTAAATTCAGGACGTTGCTCTGATTTGCCTGTTAATGATTATAATTGTTTTTCAGTTAGCGTTTATGAGTTTTATACGGCTTTGGGTTGAAATCTTTTATTCACAAACAGCAGTTGAGAGAGGTATTATCACTGATATAGGTACTAAAATAAAACACGCTAAATTTTATTTCAAAACACAAAGCATGAAAATGCCTCTGATTAAATGTTTAGGAGGTATTTTTAAATTTTAATGTGTGAATTATACGTTAGTACAGGCCTTTAAAATATCTTAGTAAACATCTTTCACCGATATTTACTTTTTAAAAGACCTACTATCTTAGCATCATACCAAATCAAACTGTCATAAGTCACCCAAAATTGAAAAAAAAAATAAAATGCAAATGAAAACAGTTTTTAACTTAATAAAACTACTTGAAATAAATGGCAAATTTTTATACTCTTTTATTTAACTTGGTAATGTAAAAATGGAATTTTGTTAATTGATTTTTGACCACCATCCTGATATGCTGGAACTATAAAAATTATGCACAGTGTTTCAAATGATAATGCAGCATTTTAATATTACTTCATTATAAATTAATAAATTAACTTTAAGAGATTTTTCCGTTAGCCAGGCGGAGGTGATAAATCGCCGGTATTCTTTAGGGTTACAGTTGTATGTGAGTTACAACAACAATGAAGTTCACGATCCGCTAACCACACTCTCTAAAAAAGCCAACCGGCTGTGAAACTGCAACAATGAAATATTTAAACGCTAAAAATTAGAAAATAAAATATAAACAAAACATAAAGAGAGTAATAATAATAATAATAACTCCGTTTTTTTTTGTTTTTTTACAATTAACAGTTTAATATTAAATGAAATTATGATTATACGTTGATAAAGCAATTTAGAAATCCTGAATAGGCAGTTTAAATTATGCTTTTTTTTCTTTCCTGTTGCTATATTTTAAAAAAGAAGCAGAGCAAAAATTACAATTTTTGAAATAAATTCAATAGTTCGTGTTTTGCACCAAGGTGAGTTTTCCATAATCACTACCCACTACAAATTAACATATTGTAACGAACATTTTATTTATTTATTTTGTAACAATACTAATAACAGTCGTGAAATGAGACCTGATTTTTAAGATAAGCATTGAATGCTTATAGAAGTGTTTTTTGAAAATAAAAAAACTATTTTTACTTTTATAAATATTTTAAATCAACATTTCAATAATTTTATCTGTTCCCTCTCGCTCTGTTTTAATTATTTCATAACAATTTACTAATGAAACAGAATGCGATTGTACATAAGAATTAATATTATAACTTTTTCAAAGGCATTGTAAAATTCCTCGAAAATGTTCAGGAAAGCGAAAATTAAAAATAGGACGTGTTTCTTTTTTTCCCCCTCTTGATTCCTCGAATGTCCTCCTTAATGCGGACGTTATCAATGAGAGTGTCTACATGTGCACATCCGCAGTGTGGTGATTTTTCAAAACGGATGGATAGGTCGTCATGCGTCGCAGTATAGGTCATTATTCCTTAGCATCGACTTGAACGTATATTTGTTACTTAATAAATACATAGACTTGCAGTAATACAAAAATATGAAGAAAGTGCAGAATTTTTATTTATACGAATGATTTGTGGTATAACCAGGGTTTGACAAATGGCGACCAAGTTTTTTTTTTATATCTGGCGACCAAGTTATTTAATCTGGCGGCGTTTTTTTTTTTCCCTAATAAAAATTGACCCAAGAAATGATCACAAATGGCAATTTTTTTATAAACTTAGAAACAGTATTCAAACAACATAAAATATTTTTAACTTTTCCTTTGAATTTGGCAAAAATAATTTCATCAACAGCAAATTTTAAAGCAATAAAAGCAGAATAGTTTGACTGACACTCTTTATTTTTTATTTTCTACCTTTTAGTATTTAAAATATTTCATTGTTGCTGTTTCATACCCAATTGGCTTATTTTAGCGAGTGTGGTTTGGGGCATCGTTAGCTCTATTGTTGTAACTTGTGTACAGCAGTAACCATAAAGAATTAAAAAAAAAGTAACTTGCAAAGCAAATTAAAAAAAATAAATTTATTTACAAAATTTTAAGCCCGAGAAGGGACAGATATTAAAATTATTTTATTTAGTCAATGCTACAATAATGTTGCATTTTTATATTAAATCTTGTTCCGTCTATTTAATCTTAAAATCTTAAATTTAAATTTGAAACATGATATTAAAGCAACTTTAAAACATTTCATTTAGTTGAAATAAAATCTAAATAAATCTTCAACTTTTTTTTCAGTTTTACATGCATTATGCAAAATTTGTATTGTAGCAAATTCTAACAGACAAGAAACATGAGAAGTTCAAATAATTAAAAAAGTTGAAGATTTATTTAGATTCCATTTCAACTAAATGTAATGTTTTAAAGTTGCTTTAATATCATGTTTCAAATTTAAATTTAATATTTTAAGATTAAATAGACGGAACAAGATTTAATATAAAAATGCAACATTATTGTAGCATTAACTAAATAAAATAATTTTAATATCTGTCCCTTCTCGGGCTTAAAATTTTGTAAATAAATTTATTTTTTTTAATTTGCTTTGCAAGTTACTTTTTTTTTAATATCTCAAGTTTTTTAATAACAAATTAATATGAAGCAGATAAGATTCACACAAGGCAAGTATGTAAAAGACTGCACAGATCAAAATCAATATTGGTAGTATGAAATATACAGTTCAAACATTGATTATTCTATAAACAATTCAAATAATAAAAGTAATTTTTAACAAAAAAAAAATATATAACGGACTTCAACGGATTGTTTCTCATCTTCATAATGATAATAATAAACGAATCATGTTCATTTTTGCAAATAATTTTATTCCACTGTGCAAAATACGTTTGCAACCACTTTGGAAAGAGACACTAGTAAGTGGTGTGTGAAAGCTATCGATAAAATCTTGTGTTGTTTTATCACATACTAAGAAGTATAAATATAATAACGAGTATATATATGAGCAGAATGTTCTTGAATATAATTGTAAACAGTGAATGTGTCAAGAGTTTTTGTTATATAATACAAATAATAAGAAAACAAGCTGGCTTCGCCCGCTAGCGGACCCCTAATTTACATCGGTGCCTCGAATCTTGTAAAACCTTGAACCGAACAAACCTCCGACCCGAGTCCCCTCTACCTTTGGCACCGGATAATCCCTTAGTTTGCACATTGAATACTATAAACCTCTAACACAACGAACCTCCGACCTGGGTCCCACTGCCTTCGGCACCGTATACCGGTCGTGCTACACACGCACCGGATGATCCCTTAATTTGCACATCAAATAGTATAAACCTGTAACTGAACGAACCTCCGGCTCGGGTCCCCGCTGGTTTGGACGGACAATTTTAAAAACGTGTGAATTGTACTTCTTGCAATGCTGAAGGCAGGAATTCCCGTTGGTGCTAGTACTGCAGTAGCATCATTATTGTGATTATTCATTAAACGAACTTTCTGACTGAGTAATTAAATTAGAAAGATTTTTCCTGTATCAGCAACTCCGCTTACAATCAGATTTATGGGTGGAATAGACGGGTCTTTCTTTTGTTCTTCTACGTGCTTTATAATTGATTCAAATATTTTCCTTTGGTCAGCATTCATTTTTCTTGTTCAATTTATCTTCATTAATAACAATTTCTTGGGAGAGTTTTAAAGTTATCAAAATCTGCGGCTATCATATCAACGTCTTCATTTGGTTCTTCAATATTTTCAAGCTGGTCGTGCAAATCACTTTCTTGTTGCAACTTTTCAGCCAAGTTGATTGCAGCTTGTAGTCGTTGTTTTGTTTAGCGACATTTTTCCATCTCTGGAAAATGTTTCACATTGTGCTCAAAGGATTCACGGTAGAGTTTAAATTCTCCCAATAGGTCTTATTCGTTTCGCAAAGGCTTGAATAATATCAGCAATGAATGATAGTACAACTCAATTCCAGCGTCCGTTTTCGGGTTATGATTGGGCGTTTTCAAAACAACTGGTTTCAAACGTTTTCTGAACCAACTGAGGTTTTCTTTTAATTCGTAATATTCTACAGACTTTTGGTCTACAGTCGTTTGTATTAGTACCTAGTGGCAAATTTGTATAAACACATGTTTTCGAATTTGTCATGTCGATTCGGGTAATAATCATCAATCAAATTCCGACAGAAAATCTCAGTAGATCGTTCATCCTCTTTTGCCGATAAAATCAAATCATGGTGACTTTCAGTTTTATTCGTCGATCTTTTTTCATGCTGGTATTTAAGTATTGCACAGCATACCAAGAATAGAAGCATTTATGGCCAAGAATTTAGTTTACGGCTTCGTAACTTCCAGTTTCTCGACTAATCAAGTTTTATCTCACAAAAGCGCTTAATCTGGCATCGAGACTTTTGTTTTCGTCAATGGTATTCCAAATATCTTCCTTACGATTTTTTCCGGTTGGTTATATAACGCGTAATGTAATGATTTAACAACAAACTGGATGTCAGTGTTGGCGGCTCACATAAAGAAAAACGCGGGATTATAATCATTGATCCAAGTTTGTTTTTCTGATCGTTTCAAACCATATAACTTTGTAACATGGTGTCCACCTTTTCGAGATAAAATGCAGTCTTTAACTGAATTTAAAGTTCAATGTTTCACCAAACCATACTTGAAAATTATGCGTAATAATATGCAGCCTGATTATGGCACATTATTGATGACCTTTTAGATGATAATAATGATAGATTTTCTAATATTCCGTAATCGAGTCTACAGCCAATGTTTCAATATTAGCAAGAAAAAAACAAAAAAAAAAAAAAAATTAGGTACTTTTTGGCTAGCCGGGAGCCAGTGAAATATATACATATATATATATATATATATATATATATATATATATATATATATATATATATATATATATATATATATATATATATATATATGTGTGTGTGTGTGTGTGTGTGTGTGTGTGTGTGTGTGTGTGTGTGTGTGTGTGTATACTTCACTGGCCCCTGGTTAACCGAAAAGTACCAAAAATATTATAGCAACAATATGGATGCAGTGTAAATGTGGATATGATTGAAGGTTTTTCACAAGATCGCAACAACCACATCAAACATTTATCGCCAATAAGAGCCCACTAAATCTACCCGCACAGGATTTTTCCCTTTATTGTATAACAATTTTTTTTTCTTATTTTAAGTATATATTTATGTTTTAATTTTAATAAAATAGTCCTTAAAAGTCTGTAATTTTCAAATGTTATATTTTTTAAATGCTCACTTTCGTTTCAACATTGTTTTTTTTCAAGTGTTTTGATTCGCGGGAATTTCATTTTGCGCCAACTATTACGCTTGGCGACAATGGTTTTTGTATAACGGAAATGTACCGAAAAAATGATTTACATTAAATAAATAACAAATCACAATATTTGGCACGGTTTGCATGACAACACGGTTTGTAGACAACATCTGCTCGGTCAGGGTTGAAATAATTGGCGCATTAGCAAACATTTTGGCATGGTGTTGGTATAACGGAAAAGTACCAAAATAAAAGATACAGCACAAGCTGTACAGGAACGACTTAATAACGACGACATTGAAAATTGGGTACTTCTCTATTATCCCGTCGCCCCCTTTTCATAACAAAAATCTATCGCCAACTCCAAGATTAAACGCCAAAAATGCAGTCCCATTTACTTGATGTCAGAAGCATTATACGTGTTTGTTATGTCATCGAGTGGTTTTTAATTCGACATTTGTGTGTATTCTTCATTATGTTTTATTGACTTATTACTTATTTCATTAATTAAAATAACAATTGTGTCCGTAAAGTCTTATATTTTATTTATTCATTTATTTTGATATTCCAATGGTAACGTTCTCCCGTTTATTTGGCGTTACATTTTGGCGATACTTTTTTGTTATGAAAAGTGGTCGACGGGATAATAGAGAAGTATCAAAAATTGTTTGTCGCATGTTTTACGTGAATTAGATGAAATTATGAAACACAATTCTTTTACACAAGCAAATAAAATGCTTAGTGAGTTTGAACGTTAATAGCAGGAGCCTGTTAGGCGATACAATTTTCCAATATCTATATTTCCTCTTTGTCGATGAATAGTATATGAGTATTATTTCAAATTTAATGTGAAAACCACGATTTCTACCCACGATTACTGACCTATAATCGACATTTACGCTAGTATGAAAATAAAAACAAATAAGCATGTTTGTCACGTGATTTATTTAATTTGAAAGAATTCTGTTACATACATTATAACCAAATATTTGAAAATGTCCGTTTATTTAGAGTATGATGTCGTGTTGTTCCATTTTTTAAAACGTAAAAAAATCTAATTCAGTTTTATTTTGATCGTGGAAATCTTTCAATTGAAAAATTATTGCTGTGGTCAAATTATTATTATGGTTTTTGAATTGTTGGCAGCAATAAAGAAACATAGTTAAATTTTATAGGAAAAACATCCATTGATTATCAGTGAAAATTATGAAATTTTGAATTATTAAGAAAAATATTTGAATAACGTAAATAAAACATAGCTTATGTTACTTCCTGGATTATAATTCATCTATATGCAACGGCATTTAATCCATTTTGATCCTGACGTCAGCCAAAGAATTTCACTATTTCAAATTTCAAATTTTATTAGAATTAGCACACAGTTAAAATTTTGTGGCAACGCGTACAAAAAGTGGGAAAAACTCTAGTAAATTAACTCGTTCAATGGGATTTGCTGTGTTAAATTAACATTAAGATGTCACACTGGAAATAAATAAGTATTGCGCTACCGCGCAATACTTAAAATAAATAAGTATTGCGCTACCGCGCAATACTTAATATTCGGCGATTCATCACTCACGCCCGGCTAATGGAAAAATGCTTTAAAAATTTTGTATTACTTTATGAGTAAGCAGTAAAAATATTAAAATGTTGTTTTGTCATCAGAAACCCACCTATGTTTTTAATTTTGTATTTCTAGCCTACCATGATGTGAGTGAAATGTCGATTACAAAATTCCATCTTTACACACAAAAATCAAGTTAAGATAAATAAAAGATTGTTTCTAAAACTAAAATTTTTTCATCGAATAAAAAAATTAAAACTTGTAAGCAAACTTAATAATACCTGCGCACGGAATGGGTTTTCTGCTAAAATATAAATAATTCAGAAAGTAAAAAACGCGATAGACAAATTTTTTCCTTTTGTCCCATTACAACTCATTTATTTCGCTGCAAACAAATTGTCAAATTACACCCCTAGACACAAAGAATACGACATACCTGAAACCACTAAAGTTGCAGCCAACTGTGCAATGTCAATTTCGCTTATTTTCTTTATAACTTTTTTGTCATCCTTGAAATGCAATTTTCGCATAACTTACTCCACCCTGTGCAAATTGAACACTTATTTTCTTTCTCAATGATTCTTGAATTGCTTCTCGTTCATTTATTTGTGACAATCTAATTCGGAACATCCCACTTGCGGTTTTTAATTTACCTAATTAAAGAAGGCAGGTATGCCAAAATGCAAGGTCATATTTTGTCTGGAAAATTGATTTAGCATTGTAGGATGCATCGAGAAGGGCAGCATTACTGGGATTTTTCTGTTTTCTTCTGCCACTGAGTATAAGCTATATATTTTTTAACACTTTCCAACATTACTTGAAAAGTGTTTATGAATTCAGTTTGTCTGTCTGCCGTCTGCCCGTGCTCTCACGGGCGTAAATATACTTGGAGTTCCATTTAATTGATATATGTTATTGAGGTTTACTATGGGGTGTTCGCTATTGATAAAAATGGGATGTGTACCATTTATAGTTCCTTTACAGAGACACTCAAAACATTTCTGTCATATTATGTTCTATATGGGTAAAAATCGTTTTCAGCGCATTTTAATGATTTACCACGATAACAGTGATGTATTTATATATTTTTAACACTTTCCAACAAAGTTGAAAGGTGTTTATGATTTCGGTTTGCCTGGCTGATTGTCCTGTCCGTTCTCTAACTCACGTAAATATACTCGGATTACCAAGCAATTGATATATGAATTGATGAGCAATTACTGAGGTTTACTATGGCATGTTCGGTATTGAAAATCAAGTGTGTACCACTTATCATTCGTTTGCAGTGACACTCAAAATAATTTCATTGCATTACGGTCTATAGAGAAAAATTGTTTGCGGTATATTTTAATGGTGTTATTCTATTTCAAACATATTGAAATTGATATATATCACTGAAATGCACTACAAGATACTTGCTATAGAATATCGTGTGCACAACATTCATCGTTAATTTACATGGACACTCATTTGAATTCGGTTACGGTTACAGTACTGTACGTGTACATGTACAATAACGCAAGAAGTGTGTTTTCTGATGTGATACGCGTGTTTAAATTTAACTAATTTTTTGTATATTATTCGGTGTGTATAAATTCTATAAATCATATACAGGACTGCACAAAAGATCTCAAGTACATTTCCGTTTATTGACGGAAACTGCTGAAGTAAAATTTTCAACTGCCCTATCCGTTTCCTAACTGAACTAAACTTTAGCGCACTATGTAGTATCTACAAAAATCTGTAGATCATGTACAGGGCTGCACAAAAGGATTCGGATATGTTTCCGACTGTTGGTGGTAACTGCTGAAATAGGGTTATGCGTTTTCCAAATTGCTTATTTTAGACATCATACTTCACCTTATTAAACGGTGCAGTTTTGTTATACAGTTCTGATTGAGTTGGAAAGTGTTTTATAATCTATGCTTGAACACGATTTTTTGTTCTTGTTTTATTTCTTTCTGCCACTGAGTAAGCAATATTTTTTAACACTTTACAACTGAAAATGTTTATGAATTCGATTTGTCTGTCTGTCGCCTGTCTGTACTCTAACTCTGATACATACATATACTCGGAATGCCATGTAATTGATATATGCATACACTGGGAAAAAAAAAAGTGTTTATTTTACAGTATAATACTGGAATCCCAGCTGCCAGTATTATACCGTAAAATTAACAGTAATAAACAGTAAAATAAGCAGTAATAGACTGCCGCGCATGCACGGTAGCGTATTTTACTTATTTTACTGTTTATTATTGTTAATTTTACGGTATAATACTGGCAGCTGGGATGCCAGTATTATACTGTAAAATAAACATTTTTTTTTTTTTTTTTTGCAGTGTAGTTGCTAACCTCCCGATTTTTTTCATACCAATATTTTTATGTAAAAATATTTGTTTTATTTAATTGTACAATTTCTGCAATTTAATAAAACGAAAATTGTTGTAAGATTTTACGAGTATTCAAAAAATAGGGAGGTTGGCAACTATGTATATGTTATTGAGGTTTACTATGCCATGTTCGCTATTGAAAATGAGGTGTGTAGCATTTATAGCTCGTTTACAGGCCCGGTTGTAAGTAGTCTAATAGTTACCAGTAAAAATTGTTTGCGGTGTATTTTAATGGTGATTTTATGTTTGAAACTGATGAAAGTTACATACATCATTGAGGTATAGTACAAAATACCTACTGTAGAATATTACGTGCATAAAAGTTATTGTTCATTTACAGGGACACACAAAAGAATTCGGTACGGTCTGTTAACAATAATGTCTGTGGAAGTGTGTTTTCAACTTTGGTTTGCGTTTTTAAGTTTAACAAATTTTTGTGCATATTATGTGGTGTGCATAAATTCTATAGATCACATGCAGGGCTACACAAAATAATTTGTAAGCATTACTGTCTATATGGGCGCGAATTGCTTAAGGATGGTTTTTAATTGTGTAATGTATTTTCTAGCTGAATTATATTTAGTTAACAAAAAAATGTTTGTAGACTGTAAATAAATTCATATACAGGGCTATTCAAAGAACTACAGTCTACGGATGATAACTGCTGGAAGTGCTTTTTTAATTGTGTCATACGTTTTTAATCTGAATTAAATTTTAGCTTAATATAGTATGCATACCCGCTAGATAACAACAGGGTTGTACAAAAAAATTCGACCATCTGTCTTATTTGTAGAAATTGCTGAAGGTGAATTTTCAAACATATAACTAAATTATTGGGTTACGATAAGGCAAACATTATACGAGTAGATTCAGAATAAGATATTAAAATATCTCAAACGGGAAATTAATTTAAATTTTTGATTGAAAATGGAATTTTAATATTTTAATACCTTTCCTATATATATATATATATAAACATATCATATATCTATTCATCTTCTCAAATATGCTTTTTCATATAAAAAAAATACTGTGGACATTTGTTTGAAAAATCGGTAAACTCGAACCTGGGACGCAAGTGTCAAAACCGATCCGAACCCGAAACCAATTAAAGTCAACCCGACCCCCAACGCAACAAAATTTGCGCCAAACCCGACCCCCAACGCAACAAAATTTGCGCCAATCTGCAGTTCAAGGTCGAGTCGTGTTTGGGTAAAATCGGGATAACTAACCCGATGCAAGGCGTTAATTGGTATTATTTGTTTCCCGAATAATTCTTGGAATATTATCTAAAATTAAAAGATTTACTTTAATTTTCTTATTTTTTACCCCCTTAGGCCAGCAGCAATTGTGACACAACAATAAAATGCCACAATTCAGGAGGCGGCGGCTACTATTGCGGTCCGTTTCAAGCGTCATGGGCTTACTGGCACGATGCAGGCAGGCCAGGTGACAAAGGACGTGCCCATGGTAAGTGCATCTCTTTTCAACTTTTATAATAAATGCGTTCATTTTCACTATGAAAGAATCTCAGAAACTGATTGTTTTCTGAAGTACCGAGTTCGGCATAAGTTCGCAAACACTTTAAAAATTCATTAAAAAAGAACAAATGATGCTAAAAAATTGCGGTTTGCAGTTATGGGATTAGAGAGGGATCGGATTTTTTTAATAACAAAAAAAAAATGTGGTTAAAAATTACCGATAGATGGCGCTGACACGCATAATATGAAAAGCAGATTTATGCAAATAAGGCTGTCAATGAAACATCTCAATGCACACAGATTCTTCATTCGATGCCAGCAGTATGCTATCGCTGCCAGATCAAGGGCTGTTGGTTAAACACTTTTACAAGGACGGGGAATCGGCAACTGGCGCATTGCGAAAATTCTGCACGGCAAAATGATTGAAAACGAGAAAAGGACCTGTATCATGTGCTGGGATACTGAAGCTTGTCGGACGCTTCGCTGAAATGAGTCTTTTACTATAAGCCTGATTTGCATACATCTGTTTCACATATGCATACCAGCGCCATGTATCGGTAATTTTTTAACCACAACTTTTTTTGTTATTAAAAAAAATCCGATCTCCCTGTAATCTTATTCCTGCAAACTGCAATTTTTTAGCATCATTTGTTTCTTTTTAATGATTTTTTTAAGTTTTAACAAACTTACGACGCTCTCGGTATATTATTTTCTCGTATGGGGTTTTCTCTCATAGTATCTGAAGATAAGGGAAAATTTTCTGGAATCGCAACTAATTTTGAAATTTTACGACATTGCATTAAAAGGAAGCGGGTAGATAAGCATTCATTTTTGGCTTCTTCTTTTTTTTCTAGGATGTTTTGATTGTTTTAATATAAGTTTGAACTTATATTTGCTGCCTCTGAGATTAATTTTCACATGAAGGTTGCTTACATATTTTATAGAGCGTAGTAAAAGTAATAATAAACAATGTTATCGGTGCGACATTGTTTAATTTAATTTATTTATGGCACCATTCTGTCTTGGAATGGAATGAAAATTCAATAAAATTTATTTTATCATTTGCCGCCAAATTGCGTCGAGGTTATTAAATTTCATGAATGAACTGAATATCAATGAATGCAATAATAACTGCACATGATGTAATTTTCATCAGCGAAAATGCTTCAGGTAAAATTATTAAAATCATTCTATCGACTATCTCTATAATAAAACCGTAAGTCATGTGACTGTCATCAACAGTTCCGGGATGCCCGCATCACTTTTTCATATGCCCGGTGGCCATTTTTATTTAAAATTAATTTTCGAATAAAACTGCATAAAAGTTACATTTTTAGAAAGATCGTTCAAAATAAATTAACATTTGAGAGATGACTTACGTTCAATTATGTATATATTCTGCAATAACTTCAGTTGAAATTAGCCTCGCAGTTCAAATTCTCTATTCATGAAAGTAAACAAAAAAAAAAAAAAAAAAAAAAAAAGATTCATTCGTCGTGAAGGTTTAAAATATGAAACCAATAAACCATTGAGATAATCGTTCGTAAAGTAAGTTTTCCGTGAATGATATTTTGGAGCGCTGCCTGGTGTCAAAAAAATAATTCGCACCAGGACCTGTGAGACAATTAAAGTTTACCATAATTCCGTTTGATGAAGTCCTTATACAACTCAACTTCCTTCCGAATCTTTTCTTGACGTAAATTGAATGTAAACAAATACAACTCATGTAATAATATTTAATGAATCAAATTTTGAAATGATCAGTTAATTTTGTATTTATATATTATCGTGGCAAGAAGCGATATCACCGAAAATGATTGTTAATCGCCAATCATATTTACCATTGTTAATGATTAATCGCGTTCAAGACAGTAATTTAATATACATTTATGAAATACATAATATTATTAAGTATTTTTATGTTATTTGGGCGCAAATCTCGCCAATAGCATTTTTAAAATCGCCAATACCAGCTTTTATTTTTCGCGTGTGCAAATTAAAACGATACTTTGATTTTGAAATCAGATTATTTGATTTATGATATTATTTCTTATTTTTCTATTTTCTATTTTAAACTGAAAGTGTGAACGGCATGCATTTTAAATGATCCGATTTGGAGAAGGATTAAGAAAAAAATTAAATTAGGAATGAAAGTAACGTGTTACAAAGCTTAACATACATTTAAGGGAGACCAAACTGGTCGCCAGTGGTGGCTGGTCATGAAATAACAGAGGATTGTGTAATTGTGTTATCTTCAGAAGAGTAAGCTGCAAAAACTATTTCGTAACGTTTCCGAAAATCATGCAGACCTTGATATCAGGAACATTTCCGTTAATCCCGGTAACACCTATTGCTTATGCTTCCTGAGATATCTGATGTGTTCATCGGCTGTGATTTTTGAAGATAAAGGAAATGTTTCCGAAAATTTGTGAGGTTACATTCCATTTTCGTGAAAATTTCTCCTATTCAATTTGTCGCATGTGCAGATTTTATTGTGTGCAAAATATATATCTCTACCTCTTTTTAACACTTTCCAATATAGTTGAAAATTGTTTATGAATTCGGTTCGTCTGTCTGTCTGTCCGAACTCTAACTCGCGTAAATAGGCTCGAGATGCCATAAATTTATATATGTTATTGAATTTTATTGTATAATGATCGGTATTGAAAATTAAGTGTTAGTTCGGGACACACAAAAGAATTCCTACATATTATGGTCAGTGGGGGAAAAATCGTTTGCGGTGCATTTTATTAATGGTACGCTATTTCAAACATAATCAAATTAATATTTATTACCGATGTGGACTACAACATGCTTTTAGAAGAGTATACAATAAATAACATTTATAGTTCAATTACAGGGATGCACAAAAGAATTCCATTGCATTGTGATCTATGGGAAAAAATCGTTTGCGCTGCATTTTGAACATGTTATTATACTTCAAAGATAATGAAATTTAAACGAATCACCAAGGTTCAGTACAACTTGTTTTCTATACATTATGAAGTGGGTAAGATTTATCGTTCATGTACAGAGACGCACAAAATAATTCGGTTGAAGGACAGACTATGATCGGTAATTGCTGGAAGGGCCTTTTCCGCTATGGTATGCAATTTTATCCTTTTTACTCTTTTCTATCTTTACAAGAAGAAAATATTGGATTCATGAAAATTTTCGACTTCCGGTTTTCGACGGATTTATACCTTTTAGAAGGTCCTGAAGACGATTTGACTATTTTTAGAAAATGTCTGTCTATGAGTCTGTGCCTCTGTGACTCTGCCTGTCTGTCTGTCTGTCTGTGACAAAAATTTTGTGGGCACTCTATCTCACTAACTAATGCACCAAATTTAATAAAACTTTATATTCAGTTAGTCCCTGATATAAATTGGTGCTGATTAGTTTTTGGTGAAAATCGCCAAAACAGGTGGCGCTGCTATGATGCATTTTTCGCGATTTCCACAATAGCGCTATCTCAAGAACTAATGCACTTATTTTCATCAAACTTCAGATTCAGTTAGACCTTGACATAAATAGAGGCTGATTACGTTTTGCTGTAGCTATCCCAACAGGTGGCGCTTCTATACTACTTTTTTCATTATTTTTTCGATAGCTATATCTCAAGAACTAATGCATAGAATTTCATCAAACTTCAGATTCCGTTAGACCTTGACATAAATACATGCTGCTTGCGTTTTGGTGTAAATAGTCCAACAGGTGGCGCTGCTATGGTACTTTTTTCATTATTAGACCGTCTACTATATTTTTGCTATGATGTTGAAAACTAAAGCTTTTTTTAAAGAACTCATGTTTTCACTACTAAATATGCATATTTTTTTCGCAGAATTTTAAAGAGAGCTTGGATACAGTTACATTTATAACGTATAGAAATTTCAAAGAGTTCGGAAAATGAAAACTATTTTTATATTGCTATGTTAAAGGAGCCGACGCGAAAACAAACAAACAAACAAAAAAGCGAGAAGAAAACATTTCTTTTACAACTAGATAACAATATTTTTTCACGAAATTTTTACACGGGCTGTAAAAACGCTTTATTTATCACCAATAAAGATTTCAAAGAGTTCGGTCAAAAATAACTTTTTATTTTAAAACTATGAAACGACACAAGGTAAAAAAAAAAAAAAAAAAAAAAAAAAAAACAAGAAAATGAGCGCTTTTATCACTAAATATCAATACTTTTCCTCGAATTTTTCATTTTAAAATATAATTTCATACAAAATCGGGTTAAAGATAAAAACTTGATTTTATTATTATTATTATTATTATCACGGGCCCGGCAACGCCGGGCGGTGGTCAGCTAGTATATACACTGATATCCAAAAATTAAGGGGCAGTGACCGATTTTTTCGATTTTAGACGGTTTGTCGAATGAATTGTTTTGTTTTTGTTTCGTAAACTGAAATTGTTTACGAAATGTCCTTAAACTTCAAGAATGTAAAGAACATGTTTAACTTCATAATTTTCAGTGAAGATTTTATCGCGAGGACAATTAGGGGGTGGGGGGGGATAATAATTTTAATAATAAAATAATATTTGCGATCACTCAAGTAACAGAAAATGCTCAAAATGGTCTGTCACTGTAAGCAAATGACTATGTAGGTCCATTCAACATTTGTGTGCATTTGTGTAAACATAGCACGTATATTCGTGAAGATGTTACCGTTTCTATGAAAAATTCAAAAGGTTTTTGTTTCTAGCATACAGAGTTTTCAATCCAGTTTAACACCATTTTCCGAAAACTTGACAAAAAACAGTAGAAACAGTATACTGCAATTAAAATATTAAAATATTGAATATTTGATGAGGCATGCGTATTTGTGACATTTGTGTGTAATAAATTTTAACTGCACATGCGCGAACTACAGCAAAGATTTTTTGTCATGATTTGGTAGTCAATACTATAGAGCAACTCGTATGAAAAGGCCAGTCAAATATCATGAAAACTCAAAAAGATATAGCAATACAGTGAACTAATTGATAAATTGGGAAGGAAATCCCATAGGATTATATGGGATTTCCTCCCCAATTTATCAATTCACCAATTTATCACTGTGTTGCCTGTATCTTTCTGAGTTTTTGCGATATTTGAATGAACTTTTTATATAAGTTGCTCTATAGAATTGACTACCAAATCATGAAAAAAATCTTTGGTATAGTTCGCGCATGCTTGTTAAAATTTATTTCATACAAATACCCATATGGCATAAAATATTCAATAATTCATAATTCAACTTTTAATTGCATTATACTTTTTCTACTGTTCTTTGTCAAGTGTTTAGAAAGCGATGTTAAATTCGGTTCAAAACTTTGATGCAACATGTATATATATATATATTTGCAGAAAGGTTAACATCTTCAAGAATATGCGCGCTATTCTTATACAAATGCACAAAAACGTTGAACAAGACCTACATAGTCATTTGCTACAGTCACGGATCATTTGAGCATTGTCTGTTTTTGGGGAAAACGCAATTATTATCTTATTATTAAATTTATTATCACCCCCCCCCCCCCTAATTGTTCTCGAGACTAAATCTTCACTGAAAAACATGAAGTCAAATATGTTCTTTACATCTTCAAAGTTTAAGGGCATTTCGCGCGATTCCTCACGAATATTTATGTAGATATTCAACAAAACGTCTGAAATCGAAAGTGTCTGGTCACTGCCCCTTAATTTCTGGACATCAGTGTATAACTCTATGAAGATTTAAGAAAAAGTGCATAAATTATATACTTTTCCGTATTGATTGATTTAAAGGAACACAAATATAAGTGTCAAAAGTGGCTGTTACCATTTGAAAAAAAAAAAAAGAAATTGATGCAATTTTTAATATGTAGACAATCCCTCAAACCTTAATTCGTGCATTACATTTATTATTAGACATTCACAATAATTGATTGGTACCAGTATCATATATTCTAATACGAGCAAATCTTGTGTGTGTGTGTGATATATATATATATATATATATATATATATATATATGGAAATTTTATCTTAAAAACGGCTCTAACGATTTTGACGAAATTTTGTATCCTACCATTTTGGGGCACAAGAAAACCATTGAGCTAGGTCACATGTTCCAAAAAATTCGATTAGTGGGTCATTTTGGATAACCATGGGTCAGGGTCAAGCTAATTGTATCTCAAAAACGGTTCAAACGATTTTGACTAAATTTTACATATTCTACCATTATCGTGCACGAGAAGACTATTGGGCTGGTGTTCATCACATGTTCGAGAACTTTCGATTAGTGGATCATTTTTGGGTCAACGCGGGTCAAGTTAATTTTATCTAAAAAACGGCTCTAACGATTTTGATTAAATTTTGTATCCTACGCGTTTTTGGCACGAGAAAATCATTGGGCTGGGTCATATGTCCGAGAAAATTTAATTAGTGGGTCATTTTTGGGTCACTGTGGGTCAAGCTAATTTTATCTAAAAAACGGCTCAGACTATTTAGACTAAATTTTGCATCCTATGGTTTTCGGACTCGAGAAAACTGTTGGGCTAGGTCACATGTTCGAGAAAATTCGATTAGCGGGTCATTTTGGGTCAAGCTATTTTTATCTTAAAAACGGCTCAGAGGATTTGAACTAAATTTAGTATCCTACAGTTTTAGAGAACGAGAAGACTATTGCGCTAGGTCACATGTTCGAGAAATTTCTATTAGTGGGTCATTTTGGTCATGGGTCATTATGGGTCAAGCTATTTTATTTTAAAAACGGCTCAAACGATTTAAACTAAATTTTATATCTTACGGTTTTTGGGCACGAGAAAATCATTGGGCTAGGTCACATGCTCGAGAAAATCCGGTTAGTGGGTTATTTTTGGGTCACTGTGGGTCAAGCTAATTTTATCTAAAAAAGGCTCAGACTATTTTGAATAAATTTTATATCCTACGGGTTTCGAGCACGAGAAGACAATTGGGCTTGGTCACATGTTCGAGAAGTTTTGATTAGTGGGTTATTTTGGTCATGGGTCATGATATTTGAACTCAAAGCTAATTTTGACCGAACATAGTTCGGTCGTCCCTGCTCGTCATTTTTATATACGAATGCAGTCAAATTAGTTTGTGCGTATGTGAGAAGGTGAGATACTCCTTTTTTTTCAAAACTTTACCTCAAGTTTGTTACATAAATCTGGAATAATCATTTATATTCCATTAATAAAAAGCCTTGTAGAATGTTTGTTTAATCTATAGAAATCGTACTTCAGTTTATGTAATTGTAAGCGATCCATCATAGTTTCATAAAGTTAAACGCCTTCTACTAACATCATTTGAAGGACAGAAATTTTTATAAAATAATATTTAGATGTTTCTCGAAGTTTCCAAAAAGTGTCTTACTATAGAAGAATTATCACATTACCTTTAGCCATATCCTGTTTCCTATAACAGTGGAATCAACATTACGAAAAACCGGAACAATCGGTTAAAAATAACGAAAAATAATACTACATTTCCTTGACGACTAATATTTTATATTTCCGTTTTTAGCGACAAAGTGACCTATTTTTTCCACTACAAACTTTTCTGTCATCGTCAAAAATGCGTTTTTTTTTTTTTTTTTTTTTTTTTTTTTTTTTTTAATTTAGAAAAAAAATATTGCTATTTTTATTTCTTATAAATCGCTTCTAAATATCCAATGATTATGATTTCAATTTTTACATCATCGAATAGAAAAAAAAATCTACTTTTGAGTGAAATTTGTAGCTCAACTTTGATCTTTTTATGACTTTGTAAATAATGTTTAAGCATGATCTTTTAAAAAAAAATCTATCCCAACAATGAACATTTTCTGTCTACAATGATGTATAACAACTAGTGGAAGAGTTACTACAATTGGCAGTCAATTGTTCAGAGCAAATTAAAAGGAAAAAGAAAACAATTTAACCATACAATTCTACACTTTGGCACTAAACTGAAATTTGTCAATCAAAAGACAGATTTTCATTTTATGTCGAACACAAAATTAATATCAAGTTAAGTTGAATGGGTTGAAATATATTTTGCATCAAAATATATGCTAGGAATTTTTTTTTTCTAACTTTTATTGTACTGTTTTTTACTTTGAAGTGATATTGATAGTGATAGCGCATTCATTTCTTTCTTTCTTTTTAGATTTCGAAACTTGCTTGAATAATATAACCTGCGCAGGGGAGACTGTCCGAGGATACATGCGCAAATATGGCCGAGATTGTGACAAAAGTCGCGTCATCGATTGCTACGACTTTGCTAGGATTCACAAACTCGGCTACGGTGCTTGCAGTGACGATTCTTTCTACAAGACGGACTATTATGAGAAGTTCCACATCTGCTATGCCGAATCTTTTGATGAAGAAAGGTACAACGAGGCTGCTGGCTACAACAACAATGGCGGCTACAATAACGATGGAGGCTACAACGTTGGTGGCTACAACAACGATGGAGGCTACAACAATGACGGAAGCAACGACGGAAGCTACAACAACGATGCAAACGTCAACAGCGGCAACATAGGGGGTTTTGTAGACTATGGAGACGATCATATCCAAGCAAGAAATGCGCGCATGGGCAATGCATAGGTGCAATGAGGCTGAGGTGTTAAAGTATATGATCAGATTCAGTTAGACTATAATAAACAGAACATTAGCGGGGTGACGAAGATTTTGAAGTTGGGGTGTTTTTTTATTTTATTTTCTCATTTAAAGAATGTCTCTGGGATGTTGCTGTATTATTTATGGGAATTTCATATTTCAGATATTTTCTACCCCAAGAGATTTCAACAGATATGCAACTATTCGGAATAGAACACTTTGAACATTTCGTTGACAATTTGCATTGGCTGATTAGGTAGCATTGGTTACATATTTACATAAAGGCGTCGTGTATAAAATATATCTTTCAAAAGAATCAAACGCATAATTCCGATGGTCAAAGCATAATAATAATTAAAAATAAAATAAAAAGCTTACAGTGTCGTCATACGATTAGAAAATGAAGATTGTTTTCAGGCTTAGATCTATATAATAATCTACATGCGTCTACATAACTTTGCAAAATTTGTTGATTATTTATAATGACTTCATCTGTTTCATATTTCCTCATCTTTATTACTCTTTGTTTACTCAAAGATCATTTGTCAACGGTTTAGCATGTCTTACAAGCAAATTATCATGCATATGAAATGTTAAAGCAGCATGAAGAATGTTTTTGAAGAGAAACGTTTTATGCAGAACTGAAACAAATAGTTCAAAATTGTACTACTTTAAGATCTTCTTTTATTATTTACAGTATATTTTAGTTCTGAATCTGATCATATACTTCGAACAATATATGTTTTTACTCAGTGGTATTTCTTTTCTTCAAAGGCACAATTTCGACTCTAATGTAGTATTAAATGTGTTTTAAATAATATAAAAGTGATTTTATTTGCTCATATTTATATTTCAAATATTAATTTTTTTTTACCGAAGTGCAATTAAACTTATTATTTTCTTAATTTTTTAAAAAAGAATACGTGCATATATTTTTTTTTTCGCTGTAGAATACGAGGAGGTATAGGTAAATAGCATTAAGATTATTTAAGTGTAAAACGTGCTTAATTAATACTAGTATATATGAAAAATTGTGTTTCTTTTTAAATGGAATTTAAGTCACTATAAATAACACAGTAAAAAAATGGAAAACTTAAAAAAAAAAATCGTTTGCAAACGATTAAAATGTGCAATTATTATAATCGAACACGTCATTTAACTTTTAAAATCAAACAAATGTTTTAAATATTTGCAAACAATTAAAAAAATCGTCTTCAGTAATTGATTTTTTTTTTAATTGTTTGCAGAATTTTGTCTACAGCTGTATTTGATTTCTTAATTTTTGTTTAAGCAATGTGAACATATAACTCTATCTGAAGAATATCGTTAAGAACTAGGTTGCATTATATTTGAGATTGGAGTTGTGCCGTAAATTTCATGTTTTCTATTCCAGACATTCTAGAGAATTCGGCGAGAATGCATCGTACGCTTTATTACAAGAAACTTTTGCAAAATAATAAAATTATTTTACAAAATGTTTCCTGAAAAATAACTTCTAAGTTAAAAAAAAATAAATTAAAATAAATAAATAAATAAATTGTTAAGCTGCATTTTTCCTTAACATATAATTAGAAGTATAAATCAAAAACCTGATATTTTAAATTATAAATCAAATTAATGCAATTTTGAATATACTTACGATGCAGAAGAAATCTCTTTTTTACTTCGGTAAAAAAAGTAGAGATTTTCTAACTCAGTTTTCCGGCCGAGTTCTCCGTTGGTTGCTGCTGTTGAAAGTTCTTTGTATTTTTCTATGTGCCAAATGACTCATGACAAATAAATGGCTTACGATTGTTTTGTGTACATTATTCACTTTTTATCAATTTCAAATAAAGATACAGACTCACTCTCCGACTGTTCGTGAATTCAAATGTGGTGAAAATTCATGAATGCTAATTAATAATTCTGACATTTTAAATAAGATGAATGATGATTGTTGTGAATTTTAAGAAATGTGATAAAATATTATCTGGGAACTGATATTAAACTCATCTATCGCAAATGATGGTATAGCAAATTTTGGTTGTGGTAATTTAAAAAGGATGGAAAAACCCGCACTATATTGTTCTTAGTTCATTTTGGCCATGTAAAGAAAAAGTATAATTTGAAATTTCTTATCTGTGTTCTAAAACACAGAAAAAGTAGACTATAGAATGATGAGAACATTTTAATAACAAATCTTGTTAATTTTTCGTATTGGAATAGCAGAAATCAGTTTTTTCTTGGCCATCATTAAGAATTAAAATCGCAGAATCAATTTGCAAATAATCTAAGCTGATCAAAATATGAAGGGAATTTAAGCAACATTTTTCATTTGAGAAATAAACAAGAACGAAAATTCATGCGTCAAGCATAGATTATGTAACACTTTCCAACGCTTCCAAAATAATTTTACAAATCATACCGTTTAATAAGCTAAAAGATAACATCTAAGTAAACAATTTGGAAAACTCATAACATATTTAAAAACATAATTTCAGGAATTTCCAACGTATACAATATTCAGAAAAATATCCGAATACTTTTATTCCGCCCTGTATAGGATCTATAGATTTGTATATATACTACATAGGATGCTAAATTTTAGTTCAGTTAGGAAACGCGTAGCACAGTTTAAAGTTCGCCGTCTGGAGTTTCTGTCAATAAACGGAAATGTGTCCGCGAACTTTTGTGCTTTCCTGTATAGGATCTACAGAAATTATACACACCACGTAATAGACAAAAAGCGAGTTAAAATTAAAATCGCGTTCAGTAACTTAAAACGCACTTCCAGGAATTATTGTTAACAGACAATTCTTTTGTGTGTCCCTGTAAATGAACGATAACTGCTATACACACAATATTCTGTTGTAAGCCTCTTGTAATGCACCTTAGTGATATATATAGATTTCAATGCGTTTAAAATAGTGAAACAGTATTTAAATAAACCGCAGAAGATTTTTCTCCATAGACGTAATGTAACGTAATTCTTTTGACTGTCCCTGTAAAGTAACTATAAGTGCTATGCACACCCTATTCCATATTAAGCTTCTTCTAATGCACCTTAGTGATATATATAAATTTCAATGCGTTTAATATAGTGAAACATTATTTAAATAAACCGCAAATGATTTTCCCCATAGACCGCAATGTAACGGAATTCTTTTGAGTGTCCCTGTAAAAAAACTATAAGTGCTACACACTTCCGTTGAAATAGGGAACATGCTACAGATAACGACAATAACATATAAAAATTGCAGAGCAATCCGAGCATATTTACGGGAGTTAGAGCACGGACAGACGGCCTTACGGCCAGACAAACCGAAGTCATAAACACTTTTCAACTAGGTTGGAAAGTGTTAAAAAACGGCAATTAGCGCACAATTTATAGTAGTTTGTAGAATGGGAATCCCCCGGGGAAATTTTCTAACATTTTCATAAATATGAAATATAAGATAAATAAATTGACACAAATAAAGAAAAATTCGATTATTGAAGCAGTGTACCATATGAAATGAAAATTACTTATATATGAATGATGTTAATAAACAAAATGAAAAATATTATTTCAAAAAGATGCTATTGAAATATAACTGTGCAAAACACCGGAAATAAATATTATTAGGCATTCTACAAGCATGACAACAGCCTCCTGTGGGCCCCTGGAAACCATTGATATACCTGTATAATTAAATTAAATTATATATTAGCATAGAGACCAAAATTATACAAATTTAACGCCTGCTGCGCAGGTTGTAACAAGAAGATACTGGAACATTCGGTTTTGAAAACAGAGAAGGTTACTGAAAAATCAGATGTTGTTTTGACACTTATGTGCAGGGAGCATCTATGTATATATTGTAAACGGCTGGGCTATTTCCTTTTCGGGATTTTTAACATAGAAAAGAACATAGAACGTACTTTTACATTAAGAAAGAACATATAGTACTGTGTTTAAAAGTGTCCTTGGTTCTCATGAATACTATATCACCAACCTGGATTTTACGCAGTTTGTCAAATTTATGCTGTCGTTGATTATGCAGATGTTCCCTTCATATTGTCACACACTTTCTGGTACACTTGTTTCATAGAAGACATATATTTGTGGTACTACTAAGCGTACGACAAAACTTCTAGGTTGGGATGTTCAAATAGGTCAAAGATATTAGACAAGGATTGACCAAAGAGCAGTAATGCAGGTGAACACCCCATACAGAGTTGCTAAGTCTCCGGCTTTTTTCATACCAGTATTATCTTAGAGAAAATGTTCTTTTAAATCGCAGAATGTTCCCATTAAATAAAACAAAATTTTCTGTACTAAAATATTGGTATCCAAAAAGCAGGAGACTTGGCAGTTCTGCCCATAGAAGAATGATTGATTATGTTGTATAGATTCGTGTGTATATCATCAATGCCTGGAAATTGTTGAATGTTGAAAATTGTTGCCTTATTTGTCTAAGGTTGCAATTAATGATTTAAGGCTGAAAATTGTAGCCTTATTTGTCTAAGGTTGCAATTAATGATTTAAGGCTGAAAATTGTAGCCTTATTTGTCTAAGGTTGCAATTAATGATTTAAGGCTGTTAGTCAGTCAACTTCTCAATTCCCCTAACTAATGTTAAACCTATGGGCGGTGAATACATTCCTATTTTTAAAATATATCCTCAGGAAATTAATATTTTTGATTTCTTCTATCTGTGCACTTTTCTTAAAGGATGTCTTTTTTTTCCCCTTAGTTCACAAAATATTTGTAAATTTTATACGTAATTTTATGTGAAGTGTTAAAATCTTACTCACGGTTCCTCAGCTTTTAACACATAAAATATTAAATTAAGCTTATATATTAGAAATATTTTGGGACCCAAGAAAAAAAGGGACATCTTTTACGAAGAGTTGAAAAAAAAAAGATGTTTAAAAATATTAATTTCCTGAGGAGATATTTGAAATATAAGAATGCATTCCACGCTCATAGGTTTAACATTAGCGAGGGGAGTTGGCTGACTAACAGCCCTAATGCTCGTATTAATTCGCTCAGACAATCCTTGAGTCTGAGGATGTCCAGATGAAGAAGGAATGACGCTGATCTCAGTAAAATTATTAAACACTCGTGATATAAACTGAGAACCCGATCAGACATTAAGTCTGCTAAGCGACCGAAATTGGTTATATAATTAGTAAGAGCATTAACCATAGCTTGCGATCTATAGGACTTAATCGGAAACAGTTCCATGTGTTTAGAGAAGTGATGGTTAAGGAATGTCACCACATAAAAACCATTAGAAAATGGTCCAAGAAAATCCACCGAGATCAGTTCACTGGACATGGAGGGGATGAACTTGTCTTGTAGAGGGACTGAAAAAATGATGTAATCAAGAAAAAAGTCATTCTGGAAAAAATAATTAAAAACAATTAAGAACATTTTAAGAATACACCTCTACAATTCTGAACGTTTTGCAACATTTTTCCCACACATTTCTCACAAGTGTGTGCTCTATTACACTAAGGACTAGATTTCCAAAAAGTTAACTAATTTAAAAGAATAGGGAAGAGGGGGCGGGGGCACGTTTGAACATTTTTTTAGAAAATCAACATATTTCTTACTTGAATTATATTTATTCCATTTAAAATATTACATATGAAAAACAATGTATTTCTTCATCATATGAGTAAATTTAAAGTTTTCCAAATAAATTAAATACGTTGTGAGGCTTTAAAAAGCTGAGAGTTTTCTGTTCAAACTTGCCCCGTATAGGGGTACCTTTGAACAAGCTAGGGGCAACCTTTGAACAAATAAACAAAATATGAAAATACTAAGAGTTTTTATGAAAAACAGCGCATATCTTTAAGAAATATAAAACATTATAAAATTAACTAAATTTTATTGAAATTACTAATTTTTTATTATTTAATCAAATTTATATCCATCAAAGTTGATATCAAAGCTCAGTGTTAAAACAGCACGCAGGGTTCCTCCGGTTATGTTTGGTTGTGGCAACTTTTTTACAATATCCTTGAAATCCATCAAACTGGTATCTGATGCCACTGGAAAATAAAATTTATCATCCTCTTTTTTACGAAGAAATCTGATATTAAACTCTGTTTTATCCTCCAACTGCAATTCAATCCGACCAACATAATGAAGAATGTTAACAATGAATGTCAACATAATGTTCTTTTTGTATGAAATTGAACGAAAATGAAATAATTTACATGCAAATCTTCTAGAACAAGAATCTTTTCTTCTTGATCCTCTATATCAGTAATTAAATCTTCAGAGTCAGATTCATCATGCACAGAAAATTTGTCTTCTTCATCACTACTTGAATCAACAAAAATATTCTGTCTCTGTATCAGTACAACTTTCATATTAAGTATAATAACTCTTAATTTTCACATTTTCTAAAAAAAAAAAAAAAAAAAAAATCCAAAAATAATAATATTTTGATACATCCATTACTCTTTACTTCATAGTTTTAATTGTTCAATGGTGCCCCAACTTTTTTGTTCAATGGTGGGTGTTTAGCATTATAACTATTTACTCAATCAGGCTTAAGAATTTGAATAAAACAAAGCTTATAAGCTAAAGCTAACATCTTTATTTAAATACTAGGAGGCCTACCCCCTGCGAGCTACGCTCGCCAACCCCCGCTCAGACTTTGAGGCCTCTAAAAAAATGACAGCGTGTTTTATTTTTAAAATATTGGTAAATCTGTAATTGGGTTGCCATGCTTTTAACGTTTTAATGGGGCATTTTTTGATTACCATGGTCTCATACACAGCTGTTGCGGCAACTGACGACTGTTTTCGGGATTAATAAGTAAAATCAATTACAACTTGAAAACCAGCTTGTATAAAATGGTTATGTTTAAATTTAAATTGTGGCTACCTCTCGGACTTTTATAACAACGATCTGTATTCTATTCTTCCTTTGCGTTTAAAGATGAGAAAAATTCCATCTGCTTGTGATTTGTGAATAACATTAAGAACCACGGTATTGAAAAGTACTATGTTATACACATTTTCATTAACAGGTTTTAAATTTCTCTCTATTTTAGTGCACCATCATGCATATTTTCATGTTATTTTAAATACGTAAATTATTTATTTTAATTAATATGTATATACGAATTTTCTAATAATTATGTATCATACAAAATTAATTAAATATTTTGTGCATGCATGCCTGCATTTATTCGGCATCAATTGATGAGATATTTAAACAAATTTGCTATCCGCGATAATTTTACACCATGTTATGTCACTTGAATATTGTCCATAAGAAAATCGGGTACTTTTCCAGTATAGGATCCTTTGCTTTTAGGTTTGGCGTAATTCGAGCTTCAAAAAGGGATAGATTCGTTAATATATATAGATTTGTTGCCAAAAGTTATGAAAACAAACCCAATGAACTTTTGGTGCTTTTCTATTATAGGGGTCTTTGACGCTTTTTTAAAAAGCTTGGCGGAAAAAACCAAGCAGGATATTTTATTCTCCTTCCGTTCAGTTGGGCAATTATTATTTTATATATTCGTTTCAAATATCCGAATTAGTGATTTTATAAATTCGTTTAATTAAATTTTACAAAAAAATAACAAAATGATATCAATAAATATTAATTACTATTAATTCCTTTCCCCCCTTTCTTTTGCGTTTACATAAATGACGTCATTTGGACGAATTTATTCAAAATATTTTCAGTTTATAAATTAAATTAAATGCTGACAGACGATTGAATCCTAACGATAGAAATGTGATTTTTTTTTTCAAATTTTCCTGAAGAACATAATTTAATCACAATCTTGTCTTCATTATCGATTGAAATAAAAGATAAATTCAATTTCAATTTGAAAATGACGAATAAAAAGAAATCAATAATCCCTATCGGGATCCTTTTCAATTTTTTCCCTTTTTTGTCACAAAAAAACTGAGTAATTAGTTGCCATCATTACAGAAATATCATTAAAATTAGAAAAAAATTAATATCTTGAAAACTAATTTCAATTTCAAAATTCTATTACCAGTTTTGACATCCGCGGATTTTTATGGACAATTGGTATTAATTTCACCATCAAGCGTTTAATATTTTATTAAAAATAGCCCTGAAACATAATCAGTCGTTTAATAAGTCGTTTCATAAAATCGTTTCATAAAATCGTTTCATAAAATCGTTTCACAAATTCGTTTCATTAGGATTTTATATATATAGGGTAGATTGAACAATCAATTAAAATTTTAGATACAAGATTGTTAACAAAAAGCTTATATTTTTATTTTGTTAAGTTTAGATTGAAGAAAGAGAAAAATACTTACCTTGCATAGACAGTAGTGTGCATGCAAAATGGTAAAGCTTTGTATCCTTGTTGCATTGAGGACCTTGGCGTAAAGTCTGATGTGAGTGAGACGTACTTTTCGTGGCTCCGTTTTAGCGCAGTCAAATAAGGATATAACCTCGGAATGAAAGATAACAAGCTGAAAATTTGCAAAAATCTTTGTTTTGACATTCTAAAAGTAAGCTAAAAAGTCTCATATAATCTCCTGTCCGCGTCTCGAGATATTCAAGGTCAAAGGTCAAGAAAATCGGTTTTTTGCTTATATCTCGAAAACGGTACATTTTATTGAACAAAATCCAGTTATAAAATTAAAGTAGACCAAATTTCCTATCAAATACACATATTATCTTTAATTTTCTGACAAAGGGTTTAAGCGCTAGAGCGCGCTGAAGAAATACAACTTTTTGGCCTTCAGACCAAAACGAGAGAAACTTCATCTTCCACCCTCGATTTCTCAAAAACAATGCATTTTATCGAGAAAACATATTACAAAATTGAAGTAGGCAACATTTTCTACAAAATTCCTAAATTAATTTTAATTTTCTGACGAAATTTTTAGGCGCTAAATAGCGCTGAAAAAAAAAGCGACTTTTTGACCTTTGAGCCAAAAAACTAGAGAAACCCCCTTTCCTACCCTCAATAACCCAAAAACTAGGCATTTTATTGAATAACACCAGCTACAAAATTAATGTAGATAACATTTTCTGCAAAATGCCTATATTAACTTTAATTAGTTTTTGGCCCTCTGGCATAAAAGGGAGAAAATCTCACTAAAGATTTTTTCTTATATTTAAAATGATATTTGAAGCTGTTACAAAACTTGTAGAAAATAAAATTATCTACAAATTTAGTCTTAATTAGTTACATTATTTACTTATTAATAAATATTAATTATATATAAGAATTAATTATAAATAAATTTGATAATATTTTGTTAAATTATGTATAAATAATAACATATTGATATGAATTTTTATGTATTGTAATTACATTTTTATTTATCATAAGATTATCAAATCTATTATATTTTGTTTAAGTTAAATTATAAGGCGATTATTACCTCTGATTATCAACAGCAGGCATACAGCTTACATTTCCTGTTGTTCGTCGTCGTCTCCTTCTTCTGGTCGCCCATATAAAATTTCCAGATCGTTATCATCATCCTCGTTGTCCGTAATACTTGGCTCTAAAACCTCAAGAATCTCAGGTACATATTCACTTTCTTTATCAAGATCATTTGGATATGATGAAGCGTTGAGACATGCGTGTCCGTTACACTGGCCACAAACTGAGAAGCATTGGAACCCTACTTTTCTACATTCACAGTTCGCGCCGCAGCCTTTCTTGCAATTGCAGTAGATCGTACTGAGTAGTTCTTCAGGGGCTGAAGGTAATAATGTTGTTGTGGGTTCCAGGATCTTATTTTGTATTACCTACCCCCATTCTCTGTGTTCTAAATCTTTCCCTAACCAAGTTTGGATCTGATAGTAGACACGATAAATATGGTGTCGAGCTGCTGCACTTGTTGGTGGAAGAGATAATTGCACCGGTTTATTAAGTCTTGTTGATTTAATGAATTGTGTGTACCTAAATTGTCAATACTATGTTCTGATTTTGAAGCATTATACATTTCTGAAAGAACACGTATTCCATTTTCAAATAATGTGTTTGGAGGGCAGTTGTCTTCCTGAAACAATTGAGCTGACTCGTGCAAATTGGAATGTGTCTCGAACATTTTTATAATTGTCAGTTTTCCTTTTTTAAACAGCGCAGATGTTGTGTCACATCCACTGATAGCGTGCAAAAATAAAATATGTTCTTTAGAACGAGGATATTTGTCTCGAAGCTTTTAGACGAATACATTCGTGTCTCCACATTGCCTTTACCGATTTAAAAAAAAAAAAAGATTTCTCGCTGATGTGACTGTGTTCCACCTATTAAGAAAAGGGGCCATTTTGTTATTTACAATATGCAACATGAAATCCACCAAATAATCTTATTGGAGTGTTTTACCTTGAAGGTAATCCCTACCATGACGTAAAGTAGAAATTTTAATACCTCTGGTAATTTGAGAAGTTTACTGAACTGTTTAGAACTTTCTAACCCTAGCTCTGTATGTTAGTGAACACGGTGTATGATTTGAACGTATGAGATGCCTCATGCTTAGTTTGTGGCTTTATTATATTAATTAGAATTAAGTATTTTTGTTCTAATAAAGAGCTTTTAAGATTCATAAGATGTATGATCTTGGATTTTATATATATATATATATATATATACATGTGTGTGTGTGTGTGTGTGTGTGTGTGTGTGTGTGTGTGTGTGTGTGTGTGTGTGTAACAGAAGTTTAATAGGACTGTGGCCACTTCATCACAGCCATTAATATAAATAGAAAAAAGAAAATGGTCTTATTAGGAGACCGTGTTTAAGAAAATAATATACGTAGGTATATCCAAGCACTTACATTGTTCGAAAAATAAATAATCCTTTTCCTACTTAAAATGTAATTATTATAAACAAAAATGTAATTACAATGTATTTAAACTATTTAATTTCAATATCTTATTATTTATATAAATTACTTAAATATTATCATACGAATGTCTTATTTATGAATGTCATTTATAAATAAGTAAACAATTTAAATTTCTTAATCCTAATAATATTATAAATTTGATTGTGTGCAAATGTTAGGCTGAAGCCAGCGTCAAAATGGAGCATTTAATGATCCTGTACCTTTGCACATAGGTTAATTATAACCCTCATATGAACATAGGCTGGTTTTTGTTTATTTTATTCAAATATTTTTCTTAATAATTCAAAATTTCGTTATTTTCATAGAGAATAAATGGACATTTTTTCGTATAATATTTTAAAATGGTTAAATTTACTTTACCGTTGCTAATACTTTATCGTTGTCAAAACTAAATCAAAGAATAATAATTTTTACTCAACAATTAATTTTCAATTGTGAGATTTTCACGTGAAAAATGAAAATTCAAAACAATTCAAAAGAAGAGGAATTTCCGTGATATTTGAAACAAAATATGGAGTATTTGTTATTATACATGAAGTATGAATGTTGGTTACGTTGAGAAGATATTTTCTGTCAAACACTGCGTTATAATTAGAAGGAAAACTGAACAATAATCATATTATTAAGAAAAGATTTCACTTGGACCATGGAACTATGAAAAGGATCCTCCTTGGCTTGAACAAATATGACGTCATAAATAAAACATGTATATTTTCAAATATTCGTAACATTACAAGGAGCATGAATATCAGTGTATAATAAAAGTATATACATAATGGACGCCAGATTTAAGATTGCTGGTGATTTGCAGACAGCTCCTACTAGAGGCCGGTTACAACTGTCAATAAAAGACCATCACTACACATAGAGAAAATAAGGTGTGGGGTGCACCTTTACCATTACTTAATAAACGAGGGTGTAGGTACACCTTAGAATATACCTACATAGATACTCGCCGTTAATACAATATACTTAAATATTTTTTCTTTTAATATTTACAATTATAATACACTCAAAAAGTCGACATACACGCTAGTAGGGGTGTACTGAGGTTTCCACCGCTTAACTCTCTTCTAGTAATTATTCATTGTTTGAATTCGAGTCATCCCCCAGCACAATTTTTGCCGATGGTTGCCACATATGACTAATGTGTCTTTTCATGGTGCTTCTCGATTGTTCCAATAAATGTTTTAAAAGGTAATTATTGTGCCGAAAAGCTCTAATGACTTCAAAATGTCCGTCATATTTTGGGTGTAATACCAAAGGCTTTCCAATAACCTTTATATAAACTTGATCCCCTATTTCCAGAGTTTTTACCTTTTCAAACTCTTTTCCAACGTATTCCATTTCTATTTTTTCTTGATTACCTAAAGCTGTTTTCCATACTTCCTTCATATGTTCAATGCGTTTTTTCACAAACTGCTTAGTATATTGAACATCTGGTTCATTTAGAGCTGTAAAATGGTTAGCCGTTTCTCTAGCGAAAAATAATTTATCTGGACGAAACCCCGTGGCTCTATGGATTGAAGTATTATAAGATAATATAAAAAATGGTAAACGAACATCCCATTCGGTCGTTTTATTAGACATAGCCTGAATAGAAGACTTTAATTGTTTGTGTGTGACTTCCAAAAGACCATTCGTAGAACCTTTATACGTAGATGCGAAATGGGGGTTCACTCCCACTGCTTTCAGAAATTCACGGAAAAGTTCCCCTCTAAAATAGGGCCCGTTGTCTAGAGTTACTTGTTTGCAGAATCCGAACAAACTAAAGTAATTAGTGAGTGCATTTATAATAGTCTGCGACTCTACATTCCTTAATGGCACTGCTTGTAAAAACCTCGAAGCCACGTCTACTATTGTTAAAATAAAAGCGTGTTTTTTCAGGGTCAACGGTAGTTTTCCGACAATATCGATATGAATAGTTGCCCCCACAGGGTGATCTTTAGACACTTTCTCCAAAGGTACTTTAATAGTCTTATGTTGCTTATTTTTATTGCAAGCTATACAACTTGCACAGTAATTCTTTATATCTCTATGCATACCGAACCAAAAGAAACGTGATTTCACTAATTCATACGTTTTTGGGAACCCAAAATGAGCTTTGTGCGCCTCTTGAATTATTTCAAAAATCAATTTGTTCGGAGCAATCATTAATTGCTTATCTTTATATTTCTGTTTTAAAATTAATACCTTATTTTCATTCAAATTATATTTTCTAGTATTTCGGTTTTCTTTTTTTTTCTTCAATTTTATCAATTATTATTTTAAGTTTGGAATCTTGTCTTTGTGCTTCCCTAATCTTTTCTTCTGTAATATTAACATTTAATTTAAACTGTTCATTTTGTATTTCATTTAGAGTTAAAATATTATTGATATTACGAGATACGTAATCCGCCGGATTTTGTTCTCCCGCAATATGTTTAAATTGATAATCAAAATTACTTAATCGCAACATCCATCGTGCTACTATATCTCCTTGCTTTTCTAAATTGATATGTTCTGTCAGGGCCTTAGAATCTGTTAATATTGTAAACTTCCTTCCTAACAAAAATCTTTCAAAATAAATGCACGCATCGTGTGCAGCTAATAATTCATACTTAAGACTGGGATAATTTTTCTCCACCTCTCTCAGTTTTCTACCGTAAAATTCAATAGGTACATACTCTTCGCCGTGTTTCTGTGTTAAAATAGCCGACAATGCAATTTTAGAACCATCCGTTATTAAAAAAAATTCTTTATCTAACTGCGGAGGTTTTAGTGTTGGATTATCTAAAATAGCTGTTTGAATAGCCACAAACGCTTTTTCCGTTTCGTCTGTCCACTGAAATTTTACCTTTTCTTTCGTTAATTCGACCAGAGGATTAACAATTTCAGCATATTTATGTACCAAATTTCTGAAATAATTGGCTAACCCCAATAGTGATTTCACCCCTTTTTTGGTTTTAGGTCTTACCAATTTTTGAATTTTCTCAATGTTTTTATTTGAGGGAGAATACCCATTTTGATGTACTTTAAATCCCAGAAAATCTATTTCTTGTTTACACACTTGCATCTTGCTTGGTTCCACTGTTAAGTTATAATCAATTAGTCTTTGCAAGACTTCTGTGAGTAGTGCTAACATCCTTTCGATAGAGTTCGATGCTATTAGAACATCATCTATATAATAACTGACTTCCTCCTTATTAAAATCTCCCAACACTGTATCTATCATTTCAGCGAATGTAGTCGGACTGATTTTTAATCCGAAATTCATTCGAATTGGCTGATATTTCCCAAATTCAGTAATAAATGCCAATTTCTCTCTGTCTTGAGGTTGTAAATTAATCTGTAAAAATGTACTGTGTAAATCCAATACTGTATAATACCTTTTACCGCTAATTCGTTGTAATATTTCGCGAATATCCGGAATCGGATAAGAATAACCTTCCAAAATTGCATTTAATAAGCGATAATCGACTGCCATTCTAAATTTGGGTTTTTGAGGATCTGCAGTCTTTTTTTTCACAAACAACACTGGAAAGGAGTAGGAAGAAGTACTCTTTTCAATAATGTTAGCTTCTAATAATTTTCTAATTTCCGCTTGTGCATACTCTCTCACTGTATAAGGAGTTTTGTATGGTTTCGATTGAATCGCAAAATTGTGTGCAAGTTTAATTTGTGGGCGCACCAACGAAGATTCACCAATTGTATTGTATGACTTCGAAAATGCATGTGCATGTTGAAATAAAACATTCTCTAACTTTTCCTGTAGGTCTGGAGGAAGATGTTTTAAATCAAAGTCCTCTTTTGACAGTTCTGCTTCCCTAAGTTTGCGTATTTCCTCAATAGTTAGTGCATTAATTTTATGCACACTCCCATCAATAATATTGTCAGGCATATCTTTAGTGTCAAAATCAAAGTCTACTATTAAATTTCCGACCTTAATTCCCTTTGGCAAAATAATTTTCTTTTCGGTTAAATTTTTCATTATGACATTGATAATTCTACTTTTTGATATTTCATGTATTGAATGAAAACATTCAATTCCTTCCTGACCCATTTCCGGCTAAAAAAGTACCGTAGAATTTTCCTCCAAAAAATCTGGGCAAAGTAACGCTACAATCTTTTCTTTCCCTGGTGCTATGTAAATTTTCCTAGCCAATTTGACAAACACTTCTCTCTTTTTTCTTATTTTTTTTGTTTTTGCTATTATTTTTGACCTGTTCACTTTTCATATAATTAATCTCTTGTTCCATCTGTTTATTTTCCAATTGATCTAATGAGATAGTTACGTTTTTAAATTTTAATAATTTTTCATTCACATCCAAAATCATTTTATTCTCTTGTAAAAAATCGTAGCCTAAAAGCATGTTATAAGAATTACTAAAATTATTATCTGTTACATAGAAAGTTCCCGATGCGAATGCATTATTTAATTTAAAAGTCAATTTAATGCTATGTTTGAAAGGAATCGCAGTTCCGCTGAACGATTGAATTTTAATGCTGTTTCCAATATATTTAATTTTTACATTATTTTCTTTTAATTGCTCAAATAATTGTGCTGAAATTAAGGAGACCATTCCTCCGGAATCGACGAGTCCTGTAACTTGTACCCCCTTAATATTATTAGAATGTTTGTTATTAACGCTTGCAATAATTTTAGTCGGATGGGATCTGTGAAGCGAATCTTTAGATTTTCCCCTACTATCCACAGACCCCTCTAACCGTTTCCCTGATTTCTCTTACCTGTTATCTTACATCCCCTTGAATTATTTGTCCCATTATATCTCTTATTTACATATTCCGAATTTGTAAAAGTTTCCCGGGAATTGTTTTGGTTTTGAATTGACTGGGAATTTTGCCCTTCATTCGGCTGAAAATTTTGACCATAATTTGTCTGAGCATTTTGACCCTGTTGAAAGTTCTGCCCTTGAATCGGCTGTAAATTTTGTAACTGGGGAACATTTTGCCCCTGTTGGAAAAATTGGCCTTGAATTGGCTGAAAATTTTGACTCTGCTGAAAATTTTGCCCCTGTGGAAAATTTGCAGAGTAGTTCCCTAAGCTATTATTATGAGAACCTGAATTCTGACTAGGAAAAATATAATTATACTCATAATTTTGTCCCATTAACTGTCCAGGAGGAGGGGGAGGGGGGGGGGGGAATTCCAGTTGTTTACACCTCCAAAACCCTGCAGATACTGGGTATTATCCCTTAAATTTCCATAACTCTGATAATTCATGGCATTATTGCTCATATTCCCATAGCCTTGATGTTCTGCAAGTGCATTATTAGCATAACTACCTCTCTGCATATTATACTTATACCTGGGAAAATTCCTTTTATAATTATCGGACTTAAAATTCCTTTTATTATTGGGATTATATAGGCAGAATGCAGTTTCATGATTTTTTAAATTGCAAATCTCACAAAATCTCTCGTTGTAACTCAAATTATTTTGTGCCTTCTCGTTTTGTTTTATTTTAAGTTTTTCTAGCTCATTTCGCAATTGAATAACTTCGTTAGCCTGTATTTCATTTTTTTTAACAAAGCTTCGCAGAATTCGTTAGTGGCACTTGTGTTAATCGCGTTAATTTCTTCGTATTTGACCGAAGAGAATGCGTTTTCCATCAAAACTGCAGTTTCTATTGCCTCTTTAAATTTTTCAACCCCTTTTTTTCTGATTTCTAATGCGATATCACATTTGATTGATTCTAAAAATCTATGTAATTTCATAAGATCGAATAATTTTCTCGCGTCGGTTTTATCTGAGAGACCCGAAATTTCAAAAAATTTCGCCGCAGCAAGATTGAATCGCACAATATAGTCCGCGATGCTCTCATTCGGGTTTTGTTTTATTTTATAAAATTCGTTGTGAGAATCGCTGAAAGTTTTCTTAACACCGAATGCCTTTATTGCCTTATCCTTAAATAGTGCATAGTCGGTTTCTGAGTTTAATTCGACATCTGCCTGTAATCTTTCGCGTGCGCCACCCACGAATTTAGAACGTAATATTATTAATTTTACGTCATCCTTAAATTGCGTTTTTGCCGCAGCCTGATCAAATTCTGCTATGAAATATTGTATGTTAGTTTCCCTTTTTCCATCATAAACGGGGATTACATTTAACAAATTATCCGTATTAGCCATTTTAATGCTGGTTGTATTTTCGTTCGGATTTTCACAATTTTTCTGCAGTTGTGCCCGGGTTCGAACAATAAATTCTCCAAAATCCTTACTACTACGCTTTGCCCTTCTACCTCTATTTCCCATACATTAACATAATGCTACACAACTCAAATACTAAACTTCCCCTACACTGTTAAAAAAAATCTGAAATTCACGGGTATTTTTTTCCTGAATTTCACAGAAAAAGTCCTTTTTTGCGACAAAAGGGTATTTTCCGTTAAAAAACAGAAAATTTCCTCATATTTCCTGAAAACAACGGAACGGACGGAGACGAAAGGGGATAACGGAGATATTCCGTTATCTTATCTGCTGCATATTTATTTTCAATGTTTAAAAAACTGACATGTTGTTGCACAGAAAAACTAAAAATTTAATAAATTAAAATTTCGAGTTTATTTAAAAAAAAAAAAAAAAAAAAAAAAAAAAAAAAATAGTGCTTTCGAATTAAAAAAAGTAATAATTTTCCCATTCTTTTAAAATTATTTGCAATTTATTTTTTAAAGTTATAAGAAAATATTCGCACTTAAAATATATTCTAAACAAGAAGATTAATATATATATATAATAGTTAAATTAAGTGAAAAAAAAAATCTATTTTACTCAAAAAAGCAACATATAAAAATAATGCTTTCAAATAAAAAGAAAATAATATTTTTCTCATTCCTTTAAAATTATTCGCAATTTAGTTTTTAAAGTAATAAAAAGTACTCGCACGGAAAAAATATTCTAAGCGAACACATTTAAAAAATATATAATAGTTGGAAAAAAAATCGCTTTTCTTAAACAAGCAAACATTTTTTATCGAATTTAATTCAAATATAATATTCATATTTTACTCTAACAATCAAGTTAAGAATATATATAATTCATGTTTTTATCCTGTATTAATATTACAATTTTAAAATATCAACATCATCTCATAACGAAATCTTCTCGCAATTAACTTCAAAATTACCAAGCTTCTAAACCCCAAATTATGTCTGTTCTGAGCCGCCATTTTGAGAATTTCCAAATGATCCGTTCAAACTGCTAATCTAGCAAGCGCCCGCTGGTCAAACCGGCAAGACGCTGGACTCGAGGTATTATCACCCCTGGTTCAAAACCCAATGTCGACCAAAAGCTGTTCTTGACGTATGTCAGATAGTAAATACTCCCGCAAAGTCGACAGACGGCAGCACCAAGTGAGATGTCAAGATTTTTTTAAACCGAGTTTATCTAAAACGGAAAATGTCCTTTTCTGTCAGTTCTACGAGGAATATTTCCGTGATTTCTGAGAGCGTTAACGGGAAGTTACCGCTTCTGCAAACGGCGATTTTCCTTCTTTTATTTTTCAAAACGGAAAATCTACTAACGGAACGGAAAAAGTCCGGCAACTTCGCTGCCAGTACTTTTACCGTGAATTTACGGATTTATTTTTAACAGTGTACTGAAATATTCCTCATATAAGATTCACAATTTATGTACACAAAAACCCATATGATACAAAATATAGAAAATTAAAGAACATGATAATCACAGAAAAATAAAAGAAGGAAAAGAAAAATAAAGTTCACACTCAATATGTTTTTTCCTAGCACTGTTAAGCAGTAAAACTACCTTTTCTACACCAAAAATTGGAATTTTTCTCTCTTCTTTTTTTTTTTTTTTTTTTATTTTATTTTTTTTTTTTTTCACATACACATTAAATCTGTACTAGCTGTAAATGTCTTTAATAATTGTTTGGTTTCAAACACAAACTTAACCTTATTTATCTTTATAAATAATTAATTTTTTTTTTTCTCAAAAATTTGTAAAAAAATTCATTATGATTTTTTTTTTTTTTTTTTTTTTCACAAAATTAAACGATGTTGTAAAAATCCATCATATTATTCTCTACTTGTTTGTAACTGAACATATTTGTAAAGAATATGTAAATACACATAAAATTATTTAAAAAACAATACAATTTGCAGACAAAATATAGTAAATAATATTTTCCCTAAAAATTGGTCATGACTGAATTCTGTGAAAATTGTGCCAATCTTTGCTTAAAAAAATGCAGGAGAACATTGTCATAAAAAAAAAATTATTTTCATTTAAATTGTTTATTTTTAAATATGCTGCAAATAATCTTACCTCAATCAAAGAAAAATAAATGTATATATTATTTATTTTTAAACTACTAGCATAATAATTACAACCTAAAATTTTAACTTAGAATACTTAACTATATATAAAAAATAATTTTAATTTTAACACATTTTAATACAATTAAATTACCCCAAAATGTAACCTATATGAGATTAAATTAACCCACGTACGTTAAATGGTCATGCGCCAACTAAGTTAATGGTCCTCTTATGCTGGTGATTTGCAGACAGCTCCTACTAGAGGCCGGTTACAACTGTCAATAAAAGACCATCACTACACATAGAGAAAATAAGGTGTGGGGTGCACCTTTACCATTACTTAATAATTATCAATAGGGGCTTCTGATTGCAGAAGACTCCGTGATCGTTGCCTAATTAGATACTAGAGAATTATGATTAAAGGAAATTAATTTGCGTTGTGTGCTGAGTATCCAATATATGGCAGTTAGATTTTGGGAATGGAGTGTATATAGTTCCATAGAATAATTACCCAAAACAACCCTAAAGATAACTTTAAATAAAAAAAACAAAATTGAAGTTAAGCAAATTCTAAAGAAACATTTAGGTTTTAGAATTAATTATGCAGCCATTAAATTAAGACAACACTTTTTTTTTAACTAAAGAAACAATTACTTTATTTACATTAAACAAAATAAAAAAACATATAAAAGAAAACATAGTAAGAATATATATATCAATCCTCTTTCTACAATTTAACTTATACATTAAAAAAATATTAGTTACTAAATGATTCGTTCTCACAATTGAAATTAAACATTACTCATTTTTAAATCCTATATGAACCAGTTCTCCTGCCGAACAAAAAATTACCATTAAATTGGAGCGGTACAAATTTGATTAGGTTGGTATTATATAGTTAAACATCATACCTTAGTCGTTCACCGACAGACTCATCTCCAGTTAGTGGGGAATTCCCGGGTCCCAGGTTGGACCCTGATGCAGGCTGGGGAGAGTGACTCTTTATGGGCCTACCCTCATTCACAAGCCCGGTAGTATCGTTGTTCAGAAACTATTTGCAGCACTCTCTCTCATAATAATATTTTTCAACTCAATCTTTTCAACTGACCACATTCACTTCTTTTTCATCCACAGACTTCTTCGCATGTTTTTCACTCACTGACTCTTTCGCATTTTTTCATTCACTGACTCTTTCGCATTTTTTTTTTCACTGCTTCTTTTCCAAGTTCTGGCTTTCTTTTAGTTGCTGTTGGTACCTCCCACCTACTTGACTTTTATTTACGACCGTGTGCCCAAATGGCTCAGTGTGTCAATGACCACACCTACCTTCGTTGCTCATAGGAGGAAAGTCCGGCCAATGATCACAGTCTCTCTGGCCCCCTAAAATTATCCAGGCACCACTATGACTACTCGGAATCCTTCAGCCTCGAACTCCCAGTACCACACACGAAGTGTGATTGGCACTCCTCATAAATTTAAAGTCATAAAAGCTTCATAGCCTGGCTCCAGTGCGCCTTCCTCGCCAGACAGCTCTAATAAAACTGTCTGTCACCTTGATAGTTAAATTGATACCCACCATTGTACCGCTCTTGAAGTGTAAAGAATTATATATAAAAATGCATAAACATGTATATAACAGAAAACACAATAATTACTAATTGTACATAAATGCAAAGAGAACTATTTACTAATTATAGAATTTAAAAAAAATAACACTCAATATTTACATATATACATTTCGAAGGGTGTAACATAAAACCCAAAAGGTGGTGAATCCTTTCCACCAAAGATGAATAACTGAAATATGTTTTTTGATACTGATTAATAATAAGCTTGAAAATCAGTTACATATCCATGTGTGTTTTCGGATAAAATTCCCGTCATGATTGCCAGGAAAAGAAAATTAATAAGAATTATATCATTGAAAAGAGATTTCTCTGGAATCAAAGTGACGTCATATTTCAAATAAAACGGGATTTTTCAAATATGTTTCAAATGGTGCGTGAATCAATTTCATACAATAATAATTACAGAGTACAGTGAAAGAATAGAGATGCAGTGAACCGTCAAATCGGATTGCAATATGAAGCCGGTTATCGCTCAAATCATTAGGCCCAAGGGCTGACTTCATTGGATGGGGAGAGGTTTTCAAAGCAAGCCGCCAGTTGTTTAGGCTAACTGTAGGGTTGCATTTTCAGCATCACGCCAAACATAAACATTTCATATCTATTTATTCTCTGAACTCTGCGATTAATAATACAAGCATCAGTAAGATTGCAATGCGATTTACTTAACACCATCATTGATCTAAGGATGTCATATAAACTCTGAGAATTTTAAATTTAAAATTAGATTCGGAGATATTATTATTATTATTATTCATTTTTTGTAAATTTTAACGAAATTTCTCTAAAAACGGTAATTAAATTACTCCATTTTTGTGGATAAAAAAAAGAAGAAATAAAACGGATTAATACATTTTTATGCCATTTTCTCATTAAAACTGAAAAAATAATTTATTTTCAATTTGAATAGTTGGTGAAAAAAAAAATCTTGATTACAGTAGAATTTCCGAAAATTAAAAACATATTTCCACATATTCAAACTTTATGAATAAATTTATTCTGCAGAACAAAAATCGTCTGTCAGCTATGAATTAATTTATTCTGCTGAACAAAAATCGTCTGTCAGCATATTGTCAAAAAATCAAGATTTGTTTCAGCTATAGATTAAACCAAGGAGGCAAATTTGCTGTTATATGCAAACGTAACACTTGCAATTGCAAAGCTTTTCGCAACCCCAAATTACATGCAAACGTAACATTTACATGTAATTTGCACCCAAATTAATTTTAATTTGAACCCTTATAAATGTTAATTTGCACTGAAAATTACATGCAAAAGTAATGTTTACATATAATTTTGGGTTGCAAAAAGCTTTGCAATTGCAAGTGTTAGGTTTGCATGTAACTGTTACTGTTACATGCAAACGTAACACATGTAAATGTTGCGTTTGCATGTAATTTTGGGTTGCAAAAAGCTTTGCAATTGAAGCTCCTTGCATTTAGGTGTAGAATTATTCCTCCATATTCACAAGAATTGAATTTAAACAAAAAGCATATACTATTTTCAATGAATTATTTTTAAATGATGGCTGTTAAAACGTTTTTCAAAGTCGTTAAAAGTAAAATGGTTTATCAGGTAAAACTGATATTTGTTTTTTTGACAAATTGTACTTTTTTAAAACTGAGCTATGTCAAGGCCCCTATAACAAAGAAATACCGTATTTTCTCTTATGAAATATGATAAAGAGTTAGTTAATTATTTACGTTTTTAATTATCGGGGGTGAAATATTTTGCTTCATTAATGCATTTATTCTTCTTTTGATGTTACGTGAACGAAGTCACGGGTAACAGCTAGTTTTGTTATATTTCAAACACCATTTGAAGCGCAGGAAACAATCTTGAAGGATGTTTCTCTTGTTTTGGTAGAGGGCTTTAAACTAGCCCTTTTTCAGCGCGCTTTAGCGCCTGAACCCTTTGTCAGAAAATTAAAGTTACTTTTGCAATATTTAGATAATGTTGTGGACTTTAATTTTGTTATTAATGTTCTTTGATAAAACGAACAGTTTTCGACTAATCGAAGGTAGGAAAGGGCCGTTATTCTTGTATTGGCTCGAAGGTCAAAAAGTCGCTTTTTTAGCGCTATTTAGGGGCCAAACATTCCGTCAGAAATTAAAGTTAATTGATGAATTTTGTAAAAAATATTGCCTACTTTAATTTTGTTTTCTCGAGATGTTTTCTCGATAAAATGCATAGTTTTTGAGAAATCGAGGGTGAAAGATGAAGTTACTCTCGTTTTGGTCTGAAGGTCAAAAAGTTGTCTTTCTTCAGCGCGCCCTAGTGCCTAAACCCTTTGTCAGAAAATTAAAGATAATAAATGTATTTGATAGGAAATTTGGTCTATTTTAATTTTGTAATTGGATTTTGTTCAATAAAATGTACCGTTTTCGAGATATAAGCAAAAAACCGATTTTCTTGACCTTTGACCTTGAATATCTCGAGACGCGGACACGAGATTATATAGCTTACTTTTAGCTTACTTTTTAGCTTACTTTTAGAATGTCAAAACAAAGATTTCTGCAAATTTTCAGCTTGTTATCTTTCATTCCGAGGTTTACCCCTTTTTTCACCTTATTTGACTGGGCTATTTGTCACCGTTTTTTCTTGCGGAATCCATTGGCCTACGATGCTGAATGTTGTAGAGACGGATTCGCCTTAGTGAGTCCTGCAAGATGTAACAATTTTAATCACTGTCTAACATTGCAGTGATTAGCTATTGACTTATTAGTGTATCACGGGAGCCACGTGCTTCTGTATTAACGATATTGCAACGCCCGCCCAGCGGAAGGAAGGAAGTGCCAAGGTCACGGAAGGAGCAAGATGTGATTCACCCGTCCTCCCGTGTTTTTGTTTATTTTCATCGCGTTGGCTGCTCTCAAGTGATCTGCCGGTATACCGGTTTTTTTTTGTTGTTCTGTGGTGTGTTTGTCTGATTGAGACATTTTTTTTTTCAAAGTTTGTGAACTTTTTCGGTCACAATGACCAAAGTGCTCTTGGACTATCCAATGGACCCAAAATTTAAGCCTACTCTTGACTTAAGAGACTGTCTTATCAGAAAAGAAGTAGATGTCGCCAGCCTAGACGAGAGAAAACTCATCGACCTGTCTGAGCTGTACAACGCGGCGTTATATAAGGCCGGCGTGGATCTAGACAGAGCAAGGCGTGCCAAATTAGCTGCCCCACCTGAGATGATTTTAAATGCTGAAGCGAAAGTCACGAGTACTGCATCTCGTATCCAGAATCTACAAGCGGAAATGGATGAGCTTAGGGTCAGAAATCCCAATTTCTCTGTTTTCAAGCCCAAGACTGTGTCCCTCCCCCCCACCCCCTTCAGTGGAAAATTCTAATAGTGAGGAAATGCTAGTTGATAAGATTTCTGAGCAAAAGCTAAAACGTCGTAGAGACGTAGATGAAGAAGGATACCAACTAGTTAGATATAAAAATAATAAATCCAAAAAAATTCAGGAAAACTCAACTCCGGCTGGAAACAGCACCGATGCGGTTGCCGGGACCAGCGCAGCCCCCATTAAAAAATTTAAAAAATACCCCCATTCTTTATTGAAGCTATCGAAAACTGGGCTTCTTTTTTCGTGACTCTCAGGTGCTCTATACCGACCATTAGAGCCGAGATGAAAAACAAATTTATTAAAATTAATGTTGATAGTGAGATCGAATACAGAACGTTACAGCAAAAACTTCAGCAGGAGGGCATTTACTACAGGAGCTTTCTGCTCGAAAAAGAGAAACATCAAAACTTTGTTATCAGGGGACTCCCCTCAAACACCACTGCTCAACAAATTAATGGTTAGACCTTGATGAGCTTCAAATTCTTTCAGTTCAACAACTGTTCAGGGGCAACGCTAGGAACAAGATTCCGTTGCCCCTTTTCATGGTTCAATTGCCTAGGCTAGCGGATCCTGCAAAAAATTTTCAGGTTACAGAAATCCTTGGGATGAGGGTACAATTCGAAAAGTACCGGAGTCGCAAGGGACCCCAACCGTTCCACCGCTGCCAGGGGTTTTTTCACTCGGCAGCAGCATGCCACCTTAGAATGCAGTGCGTGAAGTGCTCCGGGGAACACCTCGCCCCTGACTGCCCTAAAACATTCGATGACTCCTGCAAATGTGCTAACTGTTTTGGCGAGCACCCCGCAAGCTATCGATTATGTCCCAAATTTCCAAGGGTCCAAAACCAAAAAAACTTCAAGTCTCTTGTCATCAGGCAAAATCCCCGTCAAGGCCCTCCTGCAAGGAAAGTTAGCGATACGCTTTCGTTCGCGAAAGCTACTACAGGCATTGTCGCAGAAACTCCCACGACCACTACACCTGGTCCATCCAAAATTTCATCGGCCCCCAAAATTGGTGCTATGTCGGACGTTGATTTTGTCAAGGAACTCTTTAAATATGAAAAAGAGTTTGGAAAAAAAATTATTATACAAACTTACGCAAAATGCTTACCGCAACTCCGTGAGGCACCCACGGAAGTTGACTGAATATTTATTTTCTATAAAAATTTATCTGAAGTTTCTCGTTAATTTTTCTTCTCTCTAAATTGTTCGTTTTCCGATCTACCCCCCCTCCCCCCCATTTGGCAAATTCCCAACCTCAACGAATTTGAACTTTCTCTCTGTTGGCATATGGAACGCCAACGGCTTAAACGCCAGGCCTCCGAGTTTAAGGATTTTATTGTTAGTAATAATTTAGATATCATGTTGGTCTCTGAAACCAAATTCCAGGGTAATGCCGTCCGGGTCGCCAACTATGTGCTTTCCAATGTAGACAGACCACCTACAGTTGGCGCCCTTCCTAGTGGTGGCACTGCTGTGTACGTTAAAAACGGTCTTAATGCAACCCTCGCTAAAGTCCCTCAATTACATTGCATTGAGGCCACTCCTATTGTTTTAGAATTCCCTACCATCCCCCACCTTCTGATTGCAGCCATCTACAATCCCCCTTCGAGGGATATGCGTCTGCTTGCACATGAACTCTCTATATTAACCCGTACTTTTCCAAATTTCATTATTGCGGGTGATTTTAATGCTCATCATTTTTCCTGGGGTTTTCATAGCTCCAACAACACTGGCTATAAATTGCGCAGGTGGACAGATCAAAATCATGCGCAAATTTTAGCGCTCCTTGAGTCCACCCGCCATAATCATCACTCCATCATTGATTTCGCCATCACCCGCAATTTTCCCTTCCCGCACACCATTCAAACGGTGAATGATCTCTCGTTGGACCATCTCCCGGTTGTGCTTAGATTCGAAGTGGGCAATTTCAGACTCGACATCCCCCAGGCCTTCTCGGTCAATTGGGAAGACTTCAGTCATGTCCTAGAAAACATGGACACCCCGCCCACTGAGATTCACTCTGCCGAAGACGTAACTTCTTCTATTCAAGCATTTGGAGACTCACTCCATAATGCTTTCCAAGAAGTCGCGAAACCTAGGCAGAGGGTGGTTGATGCGTTTCGATTACCTGAGCACATCAGGGATTTGAAAAGAGAGAGAAATCGTTTAAGACGGGACTGGCAGACGTCTAGGGACCCCCTCTTAAAAACTGCTCTTAACAGAAAAAACCACCAGGTTTCTGCTGCAATCAAGGAGTTTAGTACTTCACGTTCGAACACATACATAAAGTCTTTATCGACAGCTGACAACACAATTTGGTCGGCAACGGCCCGCATTCGTAGGACACGAACACACATTCCGGCCTTAAATGGCCCAAATGGTATGGCCTACTCTAACACAGACAAGGCTGAGCTCATTGCAGACAGTCTTAGAAGCCAATTTACACTCAATAGCGATGTCGTTAATCGTCAAACGGTCGACATCGTCAACACAAAGGTTGAACGTTTCATTAACTCACCTCACACAAATACACTCAAACCTGCTCTACCCTCTGAGGTAATTACCTATCTCGGGAACCTCAAAAAGAACAAAACGCCTGGCCTTGATAATATCTCTACCAATATGCTCCTCCTTTTTCCATTAACTTCATCTTCTTTATTACTACCCTAATTAATTGCATGCTTAATCTTCGTATGTTCCCGGACGCATGGAAGAAGGCGTTGGTTGTCCCGATCCCAAAAGCGGGACAGGACAAGCATGCTCCTTCTAGCTTCCGACCTATCTCTTTTTTATCTTGTCTTTCTAAGGTCTATGAATACATCCTTGCAAACCGTCTGAAATGGTTCATTTCCTCCAATTCCATTATGATACCCGAGCAGTTTGGGTTTCGGCCCAAACACTCGACTCAACACCAGCTTTGGAGAGTAACTGAACTCATTCATGAGGGTTTATACCGCAGCCATAAAACCGGCGTTGTATTCATAGACATTGCTAAAGCCTTCGATCGGGTCTGGCATTATGGACTTATTTATAAGTTAATTCTACTCAAGGCTCCGCCTCAACTAATCCTAATATTCATTAAATACCTTAAAGATAGATCTTTCTCTGTTAAAGTTAACAATACAATCTCCACCTCTCGATTTATTGAGGTAGGCGTACCTCAAGGGGGTATTCTAAGTCCTTGGCTGTTCAACCTCTACATAAATGATATTCCTCGTTGTATTCCCGACGTCAAATTAGCACTTTATGCTGACGATACTGCCATCATGACAAGCAACATGTTACTCGACACTGTGCTAACTAAACTTCAAGCTTATATTTTGGCCCTTCAAATTTGGCTAAGACATTGGCGCATCAAAGTCAATGCTTCAAAAAGTGCCGCCATGATCTTTTCAAACAAAGCTATCACCCCAATTGCTAAACTCTCTCTAAATGGTGAATTCATATCCTGGGTCACCAGTTATAAATATCTAGGCTTTTATCTAGATTCAAAATTAACCTGGGCTAGGCAGATTCAAGACGTAATTGCCAAATCTACCAAAGCTCAAGGATCCCTTAAATCTTTACTGGCTTATCACAGCCGTCTGTCACTCTCGAATAAATTGTTACTGTATAAATCCTTCATCAGATCAACCATGACCTACGGGTCAGTTATCTGGGGGTCAGTCTGTGAAACTCGGATGCAGAAAATTCAAATTTTTCAAAACTCTTTGTTACGTAGGATTTGCAAGGCGACAACGTTTGTCCGGAATGACGTCATCCATGCTGATCTCAATATTAGGCCTATCTCGCAAGCTATTAAAAAACTTGCACAAAATTTCCACAGAGATCGACTTTTAATACCCAACGAAGTGTTGCGGTCCATTCAACCTTACATTGTAAATACCAGTAGAGGGAAGAAGAGACCGCTTGCCATCTTGTGTAGAGATGATGGCTTTGCTCCGCCTTCCAAAAGAAGGCGAAGGGAACCACCCTAAACACTTCGTTGTGCTATTCCAAATTCATAAAACTTTGGTACCTGCATTGTTATTCCCATTTGGCATTCCTACACACAGTTTTTCCTATTGAAGTCTTCCCGCCTTGCTTTTGGCATCGGGTTCTGCTAACTTTCATTCTTACCTCTTTTGCAATTTTAAGGAAAAAAATTTATACTTATACTATTTTTTGCATCTTAATTGTATTTATACTTAATTATCTTTGCATCTTCAAAATTTAATTATTTGAATCTTATATAAACTAATTGTTTGCATCTTATCTAAATTAAATTGTTTGCATTAGTTTTTTAGATTAAAAAAATATTAACTATGATAATTAGAAAACTTGTCTGGCTCTGATGGGGCCTTTCCCCCTCCCCCTCCCCTCCCTATGCTCACCATTCCGACTCCAATCAAAGTATCAAAGCGCACATCCAGATTGCTCCTACATCTGCATCATTCCACCGCAGCCTGCTGCGAGAGAACTTTTATATTTTTGAATCTTCTGATGCCATCTCCATGGACTGTTCTCATCTAGATGTGAAGTAAACGTGGGCATTACGCCCCACGTAGACATTCTTCAGTAATCGTCTTTGATCTTTGATCTTGTTGCATTGCAGCAGTAGTAATGTGCTGCCATCTACATTTCAAAAATATAATTTATTTCAAGGAAAATATTTACAGTGTTCAAAGGTGCCCCCCTCTCCCCTATATATATAATGTCATGACAGATGTAAAACGAGAGCAAAAAATATAATTTTACATTTTTAAAGAAATTATTTATGTTATTTTAAATCTAATCCTTAATTTCATAAAACACTCCGTAATGAGCATCAATAAATAAATGTGTATATACATTGTGACAAGTAATAAGCGGCTCAATTTTAAAATCAAATTTTCGCCAATATGACGGCAATGCACTGTCTCAAATTGTAAGAAGGCTCAAACTAACATGTAAAATTGCATTAAAAATCTCTCAAGTTTTATTCTTTGCTCTATTTAGAGCAGGGCATGAAATTTCAGTTGAAAAGGTACTAGCCAGATTAAAATTTTTGCTCGCCACTATTTTACATTCATCCAGACAGTAACGACGGCCACCACACCTGCCCAGAAAATGAACTATTTATGACAAACGGAATTGAAATTTATCATTGTTAGAAGGAGCTGTCTGTTAAATCCAGAATATTTTACATTCATGAAAAACATAAACAATTTTTAAAATGTTAAAAATTCAGGAGAAAGCGAATACTTTTTACCGTATTTTAGCAGCTGAGCTTAGATGGCGAAACCCATAGACCTTACAATAAATTAGATTATTCCTCTGAGGCGAAACCTGATTCACTTCCCACAAGAGTGAAGAGCGATCAGATCGGAAGCGAAAAAAGCAGCCTTGGCGCTTGCACGGTGCGAAAGCAGGGGGACGAATGCAGACGGGGGAAGTTCGTTCCTCCGTAGGAAAGAAATGGAACTGGATGACGCCACATTTTCTCTTCTTTTGGAAGATAAATGCCGTCGCTTGATTTAAAACACTTCCGCGTGTCACTAGATTGAGGCACGATATTCTGAGCGTATACAGTTTGATTTGAAGCACAACATTTCAAAAGACGAAACTTACTCGCCAACTTTAAATATTTGCTCGCCGATGGCGAGCGGAAATTTCGTGCCCTGAGTTAGAGATGACCTGCAAAAAGTCTTGAATTTTGAAATTTATTTGAGCATTTTTAATGTATCAGATGCTGCAGCACAATCTATTGAAGGAAATTCGAGCTGTTTTTAAAATTACAGCATATAAAATGTAAGAGGTTCCAGACATAAATGTCACTTATTTCATCTTCCTATTTGTTATAGTTAATGAATTATTGAATTTTCAAATTGAGACGTTTATTTGTTGTCACCCTGTATATTAACTAAATTCAGAAATGTATGTTGAAGTTTTGTCGTTTAAAACATACTGATAGATTGAAAAAACATAAACTGAGAAAACTGAATTGAAAGATTGCAGCACTGAATCATTGAAATGGAAATGGATGCAGTAAAAAACCCTTTTCTTATATTTATAATCATCGGCTCTTTAAGAAAATTCGCCAAAATAGACTAGGTATAGCAACTCGCGTTTCTTATACCATTTTTCTTGTCTAAATAAATTTTAATAAAAAGATTAAAAAATTGCTACTTTCGCAATTTTCCCTCAAATTAAGTAACAAGCCAAGCCCCCTTAACAGTGTCTAGTATTGTAGATAAATACCGCTTGCCCCCTGTTACCGTTATTCATAATATAGCTAATTCTTAAACCGTTAGCATCAAAGGTTATGGTTCCAATTGCAAAATGTTTCAAACGTTATTCCTCATAATATCAAAAAACATTTACGTTAAAATAGTTACTTTTTGAAAAAGTTTTTACATTTTTAGACGGTCGCTGGGTCTTTTAAGTTATATTTAGAAAACCTTTCTCCGTAACATAACAAGTGAAACAGTAAAAAGTCCAAAAAAAGTCCAACGTTGATCAAATTTAAATGTTATCATAACTTGGTAAATTTAGGTCGTTGAAGGATGGAATTTTTACTTTTCACTTTCTTCTATCTATAACAGAAGAAAGTATTGTAATCGAAATTTTTTTCGACTTCCGTTTTTCGACGGATTTACACGTTTTAGGGATCAGAGATTCCGAAAAACATGTTTTTAAAAAATGTCTGTCTGTCCGTCCGTCTGTCCGTCCTCATTGTATAATCGAAAAGTGTATGAAGTTATGCTTCAAATTAAACCGCATTTTTTTTCTATGTTTTTAGCTATGGCAAGCAGGTTCTATTAGAATTTGGGGATATTTCGACAAAAGGGGGCGCTGTGATCGATATTTTTGTTCCATTTTCACTATTGTACCTGTTCTCTTTTCTCAATAATTAACTATATATTAAGCAGAGTACGCAGTGGAATCTTTAGGTTTGGAAATGCTTGAATGTGGAAGACTTTAAGGAGTACAGCAGGAGTAACAACAAGATGATTTTTATTGATGAATAATATACAAATGACAATCCAACGTCAGCATTACTTTTGCCGAACAAACTTAAAAATAAAAACAAAATAAACTTTCATCAATAAACTAACAGCCGCCAGCAGCCTTCAAAACGCAGCCAAGCTACGACGTCGTAAGTAGTTACATGGCAGAAAAACAAAGTGCTGCTTTCAAGCGAGCTACGTAAGAAAAGCAAGGCAAAGCAAAAACAGACAAGGGCGAAATCCAAACATCTTGAACTGCTACATATACCAGTCTGTTCTGGAAAATTTGCATACAGTTGTTGCCATTCTATAAAGAGAAAAACGTACGCGAAACTCCATTGGCTTCACGGACTATGACGTCAAACAACGACCAATCAGAGCAGCGATCGTCAGACGAGAGCTCTGTGCCGAGAGTAACAGCAAGTAACAGTGATTAACAGCGATCCAAAAACACAGCGATAGATCGTGGATGAATCGCGTATTTACCTGAAAAACCTAGTGAAGCAATAGAGAATGTGCATGTGACGTCACGAAGCCGTAAAGAACGAACGGTAGGCAAAACTTAGAGCTCCTATAATAGGAGCCTTAGGCAAAACATACGCATGCCTACTGTATAGTTAGCTGTGTTATGTGCTTATTATTCATATTTTTTAAATTAATTATTCATTAATTTTGCCTTTCTTAATTGCAGCGGATAGCCCAAGGTAGGTCCTGATGCACCTGAGGCTCGGATTTTTTATTTTTTGAGACCCCGGCCCCCTGGGGCCCCTTTAAGATTTTTGCCCTAAATTGTTAATAATTTACCCAATTTTTATCCGATCCTCATCGTTTTTGGGGCCTTTTTTCTGTTTAGCTTTCACCCCCATTTCTACGTTCTAGTTATGACCCTGGCCCCCTAGGGCTTGGTACGGGGCCCGTTGAAGTTTTTATTTCCTAAAATGATAATTACTTGTCCGCTTTTAATCCGATTTTCTTAGTTTTTGGGGCCTTTTCTTCATTTAGTTATTTCCCCATTGCTACTTTCTAATTAGGACCCTTCATCTTAGGGCCCTGCTCAAAACTATCGGCTGGCCCCTTTTTGGGCCCCCTACTATAGTTCCCCTAAAAATCGTCCGATTCACTAACATTTTTTTTTTTCTAACAACTTAGAACTTCCAGCTACTACATGAACAATAAAAACAAAAACAAAAAAATTCGATGAAGATCCGGGCCCCCTGGGCCCCTTGAAGTTTTTGCTCCCTAAATTGTTAATACCTTGTCCCCTTTTAATCCGATTTTCGTTTTTGGGACCATTTCTCCATTTAACTTTCCTCCCATTTCTTTCCCCCATTCCAGTTAGGAGCGTTCATCTTAGGGCCCTGCTCAAAACTATCAGCTGGGCCCTCTTTGGGCCCCCTACTATATTTCACTAACTATACTATATTTCACTAACTATATACTATATTCACTAACTTTTTTTTTCTAACAACTTAGAACTTCTAGCTACTACATAAACGACAAAAAAAAAAAAAAAAAAAAAAAGGAGAAGATCCGGTCCCCTCGAAGTTATTGTTCCCTAAATTGTTAATACCTTGTCTCCTTTTAATTCAATCTTCGTTTTTGGGGACGTTTTCTCCATTTAGTTATTTCCCCATTTCTACATTCCAGGTAGGACCGTTCATCTTAGGGCCCTGCTCAAAACTATCAGCGGCCCCTTTTGGGCCCCCTACTATAGCTCCCTTAAAAATCGTCCAATTCGCTAGCTTTTTTTTTCTAATAACTTCTTAGGATTTCCAGCTACTACATGAATGACCAAAAATTTCTCGGACAAGATCCGGGCCCCTGGACCCCTTACGTTACCCATAACTTCTTAATTGTGATACGTATCGAATCCGCTTAAAGTTATTATTATTTCTAGGAAAAGGGCCGAAAATTTATATATGACAGATTTTTGATATCATTAAAAATGGCCTCAAGTGGTTGGGGGGTGGGGGGTGGGGAGAGAATAGGAGTTTAAAAAGAAAAAAAATCATAACTTTGTCAATTCACAAGTTATCAAATCCGCTAATTTATTACAAATCCTCTTAATATTATCTACAACTTTTATATTGACAAGTTTTTTTTATAAAACCAACCCTTACAGAAAAAAAAAATTGTGTGCTCCGCCTACAGACACAGGTAGATTTCGAAGTGAGCGGTCCCAACTGTCGCATCATGGCAAAAAGGTCATTTCTTCTGCAATCCCAATAAATAGGCTGCCCACGGTCTGCATCTTCGAAATTTACCTGTGCCTGTAGGCCAAACTGTCAAGGATATTTTTTAAAATATTAATATTCTTTTTCGGCATCAATTTACGTTTACTCACCACAGTCGTAAATTAGAAATCGCGTTACTGTTAAAGATAAGGGGTTAAGTTTAGAAAGTGGGGGGGGGGGGATGCATCTGTAAATTAAATATCGCGTTAATGTTAAAGGAAATTCGTTAAATTTACAGGGGTGCATATTCCACCGCCTGGGGACTCATTTTTTTATTGGGTTCTAAGGGCTCGATTTCAACAGGGTTTGGTTCATTCGACTCGATATTGAAAACTTCAGTTTTTTTTTTTTTTTTTTTTTTTTTTTAATTTATTATCACGGGCGCTAGTCAGTTCGTTATTAATAAATGTTTGGTTCGATTTTGAGTAACTGGATATCATATTTTGTTACAAAATGTTATTTTTCACAAAAATATAACAAATTTCAGAAAAATAAATTTTATTTTTCACAAAATGCCCCCCCTCCCCCTCCAAGAAAAAAAAACTGCATCGACACCTGATTAAATGCTTTTTAAATGGTAAGGTTTTTTCAAAAACATGGCATCTATTTTTTTTTTTTTTTTAGATTAAATTATATAATTCGCTTTTACAAAAAAAAAAAAAAAAAAAAAAAAAAAGAGAGAGTAAAATGTTTCTTAAAAAAATATCACCCTTAGTACTTCATTAAATCTTTCATATAAGTCAATTTTTGTTTTGTCCTGTTTTTATACATATTATTAGAATAGTAAAAATATTTTTTTTAAACCTAAAGAGTGTTTATTTAGTATAAAAATTATTTCAGCTAATAAAACCGAATTCTGACAAAACTTATGCTTCAGCTTCATAGATTTCCTTGTCATAATACAACATGTTAAAATTATATAAAAGTGTTTCAGAAAATGAGCAGTTTTGATTTGAGAACACTCATAGGTATCATTTTAATCGATCATTTAATCTGAATATGATGAGATTTGTAAACATTTTCCGATTAGCTCAAGCAATAAAAAGTTACCATACGAACAAGAACAACTTGAACTACAAGTAGAAAAAAAGTAAATAAAACGTTAACTTTACGACATAATTAAAAAAAAAAAAAAACTAAAATCTTTCTTCTACCAGCTACAACAAGTTGAAACGCTTCTTGAGCACTTTAATTCTTCCCTAGAAACTTTTTTAAATAAGTTTCAATATCTGATGAAGCAACCGATGGCCAAAAAGCCATATCTGCTTTCCAATCTGCATCCACAATAATATACGGATCATCTAAAATAATAACACTATTATTCGGTTTGACAAATCTAAGCTTTGTTAAATAATCTTGATTAGCAACAGAATCTAAGTTCTGTGCATAATCTGATAAAAGAAAATTTGTTTTTGAATAAATATGATCCATAAATTGAATGCAAAAATTTCGCTTTCTCATAGGAAACCGTAGTAAATAGCGCATTGAGCGGAAATGTTTTGCCTACCGAAGAGGCGTGGTCTAGTGAGGAACCAGTTTGTTGACAAACATGCACATTCTCTATGGAGTTCGTTTGTACTTTAACGTAGGCTTGGAGATGTTAAAAACAAATGTATGTCATGTGAAAAGGGAAATATTTAAATAAATATATTTTACACTTAAACTTTATACATGACATAACAGTATCATCGAAAAGTGTATGAAGTTATGCTACAAATTGAACCACATTTTTTTTCTATGTTTTTGGCTATGGCAAGCAGGTTCTATTAGAATTTGGGGATATTTCGACGAAAGGGGGGCTCTGTGATAGCCATTTAAAGATTTCAAATTCAAAAAAATGTACAAAAAATTAGAAATCTTAAAAGTTTTTTCGTTAAATGTTCGGCCTTGATCCGGAGAATCCGGAACAATTTCTGTTTTGCCTCTATCTTAAAAAATGGCTGAGATATAGTGGTTTGAAATTTTAGGGTGGCTGACATTTTCAAACAAGACAGCAGAATTCCTCTATAAACGGGTTTAATTTATGAGTTTTAGTTAACATGGTTTCGGCAAATTTTCTTTCATTGTTGTAACCATTGTTCCTATTATATGCTTATCATTATATATTTATATTCACCAACGTCAAATTCTCGCCAAACTTGGCGAAAATTGGCGAAATATTGCCAAATTTGGCGACCAAAATAGGTTGCTAAAAACGCGGCCAAAATAGGTTGATTTTATTGGCGATGTGATAGCGAATTTTGAAGTATTAACATGACTTTGGGATTGGCACATCCGACTAGTTTACTTGTTATAGCACGGAGAAAGGTTTTCTAAATGTAATTTATAGGACACAGGGACCATATAAAAATTTAAATTTCGCTATTTAAAATAATAATAATAATAATAATAATATAAATATACGTAAATGGCCATTGATACTATATATAATAATATTTGAAACGTTTTAGCAACTGGAACTATACCTCTAAAATTAACGGTTAAGGATTTAGCTATTGAATTACGATAAATAGGGACACCTTATACACTAGATTTTAAACTTAGATTAAAACTCAATGGATTCAGCAATATCGCTCTGCAGAAATATCAAAATTTATGAATTTATTAACTCAGCTATCACTCAGTTTAAGGTATTTTATTTTATTTATGTGCCTTCTGCGTCATAAAGTAAAATAAAATAACATAAAATAAAATGAAATAACATAAAATAAATAAATTCATTCGCTTTTACTACGTTTTAGGTAGCTTTCAATACAAAAAAGTATAAAGCTACCTATTGCAGCCGTTCGGAGGAAAGCAGTTCCGGAAATTTTCGATATATTTTCACCGATCATGACCCCCAGACCCCAAAACCACCCTCCGTCCAAATGTTGATTTATATATATAGATATATCCATATATATATATATATATATATATATATATATATATATATATATCTGACCTATGTCATACGATAACGCCCGTATTTATGAATCGATTTTGATGAAACTAATTGTGTGTATTAAGGTCACTAATGTCTCGACCGAGTTCGTTGGCCAGCTTGGTCCGCCATCTTGTTTCAAGATGGCGGCCACTTAAAGATTTAAATTAACTTAAAATCTAAAATAACTATACAAAAAAGTTAAAAATTCAAATTTATTTTTTAATTACGTGTTAGGCCTTGATACAAGGATTCCAGAGCTTTTTTTGGTTTACCTCTATCTTAAAAAATGGCTGAGATAGAGCAGTTTGAAATTCTAGGGTGGCTGACATTTTGAAACAAAACAGCACATTAACGCGATTACTCGCAAATTATTTTCTTTCATTGTTGTAATAATTTTCCCAATCATACGCATAAAACTATATATTCATATCCGTTAGCGCCAAAATTGGCGACATTGGCGCCAAAATTGGCAAAATTGGCGACATTTGGCGAAATATCACGAAATTTGGCGATCAAAATAAGTCTTCATAAATGAAGCCAATTTGGCTATTGCTCAATAATTTGACGAATTTCTTATTCAAATTCAGTATTAACGAATCTTTTGTAAACGTTTCTTTGCATTTTAGCTTGCTGTTTTCGTGTAACATTAGCTAAAATTTTAAAACGTAGATATAGGAAAGCTACCTTTTCCTCCCGGTACAGGCCGGAAGGACTTTTTTCATTCTGCCGATTTAACGACGACACTCTGATTTCCCCCGAATTTCTTATTCGAAAACTGAGGTTCTAGTTCTACTGTAATTAAATAAGATTCCACGTCTGTAATACACACACACACAAAAAAAAAAAAAAAAAAAAAAAGAGAGAGAACTGTTTTATGCAGATAAACTCTATTTCTGCTTAATAATTTGTATTTTCGCAGACGAAAAAAGTTTTTTCCTTAAAATATATATATATATATATATATATATATATATATATATAAAGTCTTATGAAGCAGCTTTGTTTGGATTTAGTAGGATTACTCTGTCTGTAACACAGAGAATGTGTGCATCATTTTTACAGGATTTGTTTGTACAAATTACAGAAGAGAACTGGTAGTATTCCTGACAGAAATTTTCTAGTACATAGTTCTTCTTCTTCTTCTTCTTCTTTTTTTTTTAATAGAATGCATGTATTTTTATACATTTTTTAAATTAATCAAAATTACATATTTTTAATGCCACGAACAAGACTCTTTTTTTCTTTCATTAACAGAATGTCATATTTATTTAGTCTTCCGCTTCCCTGATCGGTTTTTCCCAAACGAACCTTGAATTAAACGAACCTTGGGATGTTGGGAGCTAATGTCAAAAAATCACTGCAGAAAAACTCCTAAATTTTTTTAGAAAAATTAAAAAAATTGCAGAGGTTAACATTTACTACATTGAATTAAAAGATTGAAAAGGAATTCTTTTTACAAATATATATAAAAAAAAATTAAAAATCATTGTATAAATTACGAATGAACTTTATTGAAAAGAGGACAACATTTATTATAGGGAGATAAACGATTGAAACCGGATTTCTTTTACTAATATAGAAAAATTGCTAAGGAACGACAAAAATGTTAAAAATAGTACAAAAATTAAATTAAAAAAAATCCGAAAAACTGCTCCAAAGTGCACAGCATCAGACATATAGGTACTTTAATGACAAATCTTGTAGCTCAGGGCGTAGCGGTCTCTTCAGAAAACAGCAGACATACGGCACAAACATCTATCTTTATTAGTGTCGAAGATAGTACAAGTGCGCAGTGACAGGATACGTTAATAACAACATTGAAATTAAAGTAAATGCATTTTCTGCCCCACACATACAGAGCCTCTTAAAAACATTGAACTGCACCATTAAGTCTCAGTCGGTATATCAGTTTACAAAAGAGATTATAATTTTGAAGAAAAATAATGATTTTTATGGTCTTGTATTTACATCTTGCTATAGCTATTGTACAGCCTGAAACTATGTAAACAATGAAGCACTTTTTAAAACATTTATTTGTGTACATATTTGAGGCCTCTTACAATTGGAGGCGCTGAACTTGTGCACCGCTTGCCTTAATCTTGTTAAGAATATTAATCTCATCTGGGAATTATAAAATGATTTCTCTCAACGAATAAACAACCAAAAGGAGCAGATGTTCTTTAAAAACAACTTTCATCGCCGCAGAAAAAAAAAAAAAAAAAAAAAAACAGAAAAAAAAACAAGCATTCATTATATTGAAACGCTGAAATAAACAACTGTGATTAATAGACTCTCAACCTTAACATGCAATAATAAAAGTAACATTTAAAGCTGAATGACTGACTGTCTGTGAAATATGCTGAAGAACATTCATTACAAACTCTCTATTTTCAATACTATGGATAATTGACTGTTGCAATCCATGTAAGAAAAATCAAGAAATAGTGTAAACCCCAAAACACGTCATCGGAAAATCATAAATCAAAGACTTATTAGTATTATATAATTCTAAATTGGATCAGAACTGCTCTAAAATGTAACCGCGTTAACACGAGGGAATGTAAGCTCCACAAACATGCTTTACCAACCGCTATATTTTATTAAATGTAAACCGTAATGTAAACGTAATGTTAAATGTTTAATTATAAGAATTTAATAATAGATCAACCTACCTCTGTATTTTCTCAGAGTCATCTAATATAACAGTTTAGTATTTCAGCAGCACAAAGTGTGAAACCGCTCAAAATGCTTTTAATCCAGTTTAAACCAGGAATAAATAAATCTGAAAGTTCCTGGATACCAATTCGTTATAATGGATTAGTGCAAGGAGATAACAACATCAGAAAAGGTAAGAAAACTTTTCTTATCTCAAACTATCAAAGTATTGAAGTGAACGTTTTTTGATTAAATCATATAATGAGATACATTTACATGTTTATGAGATACATGAGATACCGCATTGAACTCCGCCTTTAAATCTGAACCTGCGATTTCATCTAGTATTTCATATAAGAATGAGAAAAAGAAAAACTCAACATTCGCTAAAATTATTCCCCTTTTTCTTTTTTTTTTTCATGCAGGGTGGGCATAAATTAATTGGGCAATTTCGTAACTGAATAATTTGCGAAATTTTAATTTTAAGGTATGAGTTTTCCCGTTTTCTGCCATTCAACTCATTACTAGTATTTTATTAGTCATCCCTTGTCATTCCCCTCTTGTATTACAATACTAGTAATCAATACTAGATTGCTAGTATACTAGTACTATACTACGTACTAGTATCATACCAGTAATCAATACTAGATTACTGGGTAGCAGTACTGTATCACAAGTTTGCTGATTTACTTTTTACCTCAATACTGAAATTTCAGTTTTCATGGGTGGAGGAGTTATTATTCAATGCCCATCACTATCGCCAATCCTTTCACCCCTATATTTTAATGTATGGGATCAGGTTTACAGTTTGCCGCTTCGAAAATTCATTCCTGAATTGAAATCACAAATCAGCACTGATTTGATTGATTTGATCAGCACATTAGATTTGGCCGACGTGAGCAGGCTCACAAACAAAAGAAAAGAACCATAAAGCGATCTAGAAGTTAGATATTCTAATACCATGGTCATGGAAAGAATTTATTTACAAAAGAGACATTTGCAGAGTAACAAAATACAGCCACAGCGAACATTTCTTAAACAGATAAACTTTGCAAATTTCTGGATCTTATATAATTATTAGAACTCTCATGTTCGGCCGTATTAACTGCGCATAATAAACCATTCTCTTTGTCCAACTAATATGATGTGTCCTCCTCAGGGCCCGTTTACCGAATAGGCCCATGAAGCCCGAGCTTACCCACTGAAATACAAAGGGCCCTCCAAATTTACTTTTCAAAACTAATTTTTAGGGGGAAAATTTTCAGTCAGGGTAAAAAATGTATTTTTTTTTCTTAATTATAGCTACTAAATGTTCCCTCAGACTATTACCGACACATTTATACTCTATTTTGTTTCTGTTGATATAATAAATGGTATAAAAACAGTGATTAAATGAAACTTATTTTCATTTCCCTTATGTTTTACATTTTAATTTCAAACGTTCCAAAAATAACATAAAATTTAATCTGTATAATTATAATTTGTTTATATTTATAAAGAGGGGAGACGTGATATAAAATATGGAGAATAGGTTATTTAAATAAAGAGGAAAGTAATTAGCATTCAGTGATATCAAATTTCTGTTTATAAAATAGTATTAAAATTGTATTGCAGCTAAGAATAAATTTACGTCAAATATTTGTTGTCTCTGCATTGTTCTTAGCACTGGCAAATCCTGCAATTTGTAAAGAATAAAACATATTTTGAAGTTTAAATATTCGCACCTATTCCATATTTGTAAATTCATTTACAAAATTAATTTGTTATGTATAATTATGTATATAATAAAATATTTTTAATAACTAGTTTAAGATTAAAAGAGTTGTTTACTCAAAATTTTGATGGTAATATTTCAAATTGTTGAAGCATAATTGATAGAGTAAAAGGGGGGGGGGGGCTGTGTGACGTCGGGCTTCCCCTATTTCTAAGTCTTAAGCGGGCCCTGGTCCTCCCTGTATATATCTACTTTTTATATCTATTTTAGCATCTCTGGAGGAAATATCAACACATTGAAAAAGTGAACAGACCTGTTTTAGTCTAGGTCAAGAGCACGACGTTCCAAAACGCAGACCAATGACGGAGCTGTAGTTGCCTTCCCTTTCTTACAGCTAAGAGCATCCTCTTGATATGACAACGACAACTTTTCGAGGAAGGTAAAACGTAACGTGTCACGAAGTCGAAGATACTGGCCGAAATAGAAAAAAAATCAGTAAAATAATATTTATCAACAATTAGCACCATGAACTGGTGTTTAACCTTAGGTCTGCTGCTTGTCTGCATCACTTGCGTTCTTGGTAAGTTTCATGTTTTTATTCCTAAAGTATAACAACTATTTTAAAACAAGGTAAATAAGTGTGAAACCGCTTCAAAGGATTGTTTCTTAAACTTCGTGTTTTTGTGGCAACCTTTTCGGAGTCATACATTAATTGCGTCCTGCAAATTTTGGTATTTTGAGCCCTACCTCCCTAGCGCCTGACTAATGCAGAGGCATGTAGAGCAGAAACCCCGAGCCCCCCATGTGAAGGTGCCCCTCATGTGTGAAATCAGGATTTTCATTAAGTGGTTGACAAATGGTTAAAATTGGCCTAAAGTGCAAAGTGACCAGAATTATTACATTTTGAGAGATTTAAGAAGGGAGTGCGCCCCTCCCCTTTCTCTCTCTGCTTTCTGTACCTCATCCCCCCCCCTCCCTCAAAAAATAAAAAATAAATAAAATAATAATAACAATAATAAATGAATGCATCAGAAATCTATACTCAAATTTTATAATAATAACTTAGTAGTCCACTGCTTTCAATTTATGTATAGATACAATGGATATGCAATTTAGTACTAATCACTTCTGTGTAATTAATCAGCAATTTCTATGGATAGATAGAAGGGGTTGCCCCCAGAATGATGCTTGTTCCAGAGCCCTAGATAGTCTAAGTCGGGCCATGTACCTCTCCTTATGTCACAGGCTATGACACTCGCGTAATATCCTTTCCCTTGTTGTGACGTCACATTTTTTTCAAATTGTTATTTAGAGTTAATTTTTATTTTAAATTAATTTTTCCTTTTTTACATTATATATATCATTGTTTGAAATAAATGCCCTAAAATCATCAGGATCTTGTTTGCTTTCAATTCAAGATCGCTGTTGAGACGAAATATATGCATAATACATCTTGAAAGTACGTATTTTTTATGAACTTAATTTAAGGTGCTTGCAAACAAAGCCTCCTAAACGTTTTCATATTTTAAATGTGACACACAACATGTTAACCCATCCCCTCGTGTCACACTGTTTCGCACATTACGGACCCCGTACTCCCCTTTTTTGAAGTGTGCGTAAATGATGTATGAACACTTATTGTTATCCACATTCAAGTTTTGTATGGGTTAGGTATAACTGACACAGAACATTCTTGCTGAAGTTAACTCAAAACCCGAAAAAAAAAAAATGTTTGTTTTATTGCAGTTATAAAAAATACTCTGTAATTATATCTTTAATATAAATTTTATATTTAATTTGCAAAAACTCAGTTATACTTAGTTATACTCAAATATTCATCTTTTTAACACTTTCCAACCTAGTTGAAAAGTGTTTATGACTTCGGTTTGTCTGCCGTATGGCCGTCTGCCGTCTGTCCGAGCTCTAACTCCCGTAAATATGCTCAGATTGCCCTGCAATTTTTATATGTTATTGTCGTCATCTATAGCATGTTCCCTATTTCAACTGAAGTGCGTAGCACTTATAGTTTTATTACAGAGGCACTCAAAAGAATTCCGTTACATTACGGTCTATGGGGAAAAATCATTTGCGGTTTATTTTAATGATGTTACACAATTTCAAACACATTGTAATTTATATATATCACTAAGGTGCATTACAAGAAGCTTAATATGGAATAGGGTGCGCATAGCACTTATAGTTACTTTACAAGGACAGTCAAAAGAATTCCGTTACATTACGTCTATGGGAAAAAATCGTTTGTGGTTTAATTAAATAATGTTTCACTATTTTAAACGCATTGAAATTTATATATATCACTAAGGTGCATTACAAGAGACTTACTACAGAATAGTGTGTGTATAGCAGTCATCGTTCATTTACAGGAACACACAAAAGAATTCTCTACTGTCTGTTAACAATAAATTCTGGAAGTGCGTTTTAAGTTGCTGAATGCGACTTAAAATTTAACTCACTTTTTGTCTATTACTTGGTGTGTATAAATTCTGTAGATCCTATACAGGGCAGCACAAAAGTTCGCGAACACATTTCCGTTTATTGACAGAAACTCCAGAAGGAGAATTTAAACTGTGCTATACGCGTTTCCTAACTAAACTAAAATTTAGCATCCAATGTAGTATATATACAAATCTATAGATCATATACAGGGCTGAATAAAAGTATTCGGATATTTTTCCGAATATTGTATATGTTGGAAATATATGAGGGAAATGCCTGAAATTACGTTTTTAAATATGTTATGAGTTTTCCAAATTGTTTACTTAGATGTTATCTTTCAGCTTATTAAACGGTAATGATTTGTAAAATTACTTTCGAAGCGTTGGAAAGTGTTACATAATCTATGCCTGGCGCATCATTTTTCGTTCTTGTTTCCTCTGAAACAACACGATGGACTTTCTTTTGAAAAACAAAAACGGATTATCAAACCCTACCCGCAAGAGTCCAAGCCCAACTAGAAACATGAAATAATTATATCTGAACCTGAAATAATTGAATATATATATATATATATATATATATATATATATATATGTATCAGACCGACCCGACCCGAACAGCGGGTCAGAATAATTTATATTTATTTTAGTAAACATAAGTGAAAAAAATAAGTATAAAAATAAAAATATTTTTTTAAACACCCTTTTTAAACACCATTTAATGTTTATCTTAAAAAGCACGCTTAATTTCATAACTGTTGTTCACGTTGTTTTAAATTTTTCCGTTACAATACGTTAATTTGGCGTGGGGCCCGGTAATGGAAAATTCATCGCTTCGATTTACATTGGGTTGAAAACACAAACTAGTTAATTTATTAAAAATATATATAATTTTTGCTCTTTTCTTCTTTAAGATGTGGCAACAGGAAAAAAGAGGATTATTTAAACTACCAACGGCTTTTTTCTAAATTGTTTTCTGAACCTATAACTATAATTTATTTAAAATTAAAGTAGTAATTGATAAAAGCGTCTATTAAAAATTGTTACACTCTTCAGTTTTTATTTATATTTTATTTTCTACTTATTAGGGTTTAACATATTTCATTGTTGCAGTTTCATAGCCTGTTGACCTATTTTAAAGAGCGCGGTTTGGCAATAATTAAGTGTATTGTTTTTGTAACTCGCATACAGTTAACCATAAATGTTTGACGATTTACATCCTTCACCCGGCTAACAGAAAAATGTCTTATAATTATATTCTAAAGAATATTAAATGTTGTATTGTCATCGGAAACAAACCTGCGCACAAAATTTTTGCAATTCTAGAATATAAGGAAGTTTACCCTGAACGAACCTTGAACCCCGCAGATGAATGCATATTTGTTGTTTATGAAAAGTTGTCTGTTTCAGTATTGTCTATAGTAAACTGATTTCAATAAGGACAAATTTTATCTAAACAATTTAGAAACAAGTGGGTAAGTGTGATCGAAGATCGCACAAAAGGTTTCGTTCCTTTCTTTCTATCTTTATCCTTTCTTTAATAAATCCAAATAAATTTAATTTTCAAAAAAAAAAAAAAAAAAAAAAAAGAGTATTTTTATGCTATAAAAATTTACCGGTCTATTTTTCTCGTTTTTTCGAATATCTGAACCGGTCCAATAGCGGGCGAAGCCGGCTATTATATTCTGTCAATAAATTTAATTGTTAATAATTTAAATTATCCTTATCTTGTTATAATTCCAAAATTTCATAAAACTCCTATTAAATTTCGCACAGTTACCATCGGGTGTAACACATATAATAATAATGCAAGCAATTTACTACTTAATATTTTAAAGCAGATATATGACATAACGTTAAAACATAATAACCAAAATTGCTTAAAAAACAGTTTTCAACTCATTAATAAAATACATAATATCAATCCGGTAAAATTCATAAAAACATTAGATTTTAATGATTTATTTAATAATATTGATATAAAAGACTTACATAAAACAATGTGTATATTATTTAAAGAATTTAAATCTCAATTAAAATTAAAAGAACATATTTCAGTAAATTTTTTTAAAACTTTACTAAATTTTACATTGCATAATAATTACATCATATATGACAATATTATTTATAAACAATGCCAAGGAATTCCGCAGGGCGGAACCGCATCTAGTATTCTCTCTGACCTTTACTTACATTATTATGAAAGAAATATTATTCCGAACAATGATTATGTATTTTATCGCTATATTGATGACATTATCATATTTTATTTCAATGAAAAAAATTGCACATCACCACTCAATTTTTATCCTACTCAGCTTAAATTAAGCGAAAATGATTTAAATAATAATTATATAAACTTTCTTGACTTAAAAATTAATATTAATAATAATTTTAAATTACTTTTTGATATATATGATAAGAGATTGGATTTTCTATTTAAAGTAAATATTTTTACCAATTTTGCTTCATGTTTACATAAATCTGTTTATAAAAATATAATTATCAATTATCTACATCGTATAAAATACTTATGCTCAGATATAAATAAAAACACAAATATTAGATTTATTCGAGATCAAGCAAAAATATGTGGTTATCCAATTTTTATGATAAATTCAATCATCAACTCTTTTAAATAACATTTATTATATCATTTAAATATAAACACGGTATGTAATAAATTATTGTTTTAGTGTGCGACAACATATAACAATAGATATAGAAAATTACAACTATAACATACATAATTACAATTATAACATATAAAGAAATTTAATATTTGATTGAACATTATATACACTTTGTATAGTATGTGATTGTGCGTTGCCGATCACCTCTGTTTAAAGTGTTATTGATGTGAAGTTTTCATACATTTATAAATTAACTTATACACTAACACATAGGATTATTCATGGATAACATTGGTGATTATAACTCACAAACATATTTATTTGCAATATATATAAATACATATATAGTTTTTATTTTTTTATCTATGAAAATTAAAATTAACAAATATTTTAATTGTTGCATTGCATTAATTTGATTGATACATAGTAGTAATACTATTAATTATCAATTTTATAAATTTTGAGATATCTTAAATTGTTTATGTATTATTTAATTTGATATTTAAATCAATCTCTGAAATCTAAAATATATTTAGTAGTAGTAAAAATAAAACATTAATTATTTAATAACAAGTCTAACATATATGTAAGTAGTAGTAAAAATAAAACATTAATTATTTAATAATAAGTCTATAATATATATCAGTGGATTAATACAGCTGGTAGCAAATAGCACTTTGTTTTAAAATAATATCTCTTTTACATAATATACTCTCATTAAGATTATCTAAAATGCTGTGCAGGATATATTAATTCTGTGTAGATTTATTCATATTTTAGGATTTTATTTGAATTTAATGTAAAACTACAAGATAGTATGTTTTTTTAAAGTTTAATTATATAATTAAATCTAATGAAGTGAATATGTAACTAATAAAGTGGATTTGTAACTACATATTAATTATGAATAATTATAATACCAACAGATGGCGACACTTTACCTGTCAGGTAGATGAGGATTATATTGTTAATATTATGTTTAATTTAACTATAGAGGGAGCTATTGCTTGTATATTAATTTTACTTTCAGGGTTTAAAATTGAATGTAGTAATTATATATTCACGGATATAATTTTGTTATAAGTGTATTATTCCCAGAATAATTTTGTGGGTTCTTGAATCATTTTGTGTTGGGGTGTCATCGATGGGGTTGTGTTTAAAAAAGTGTGCTCTCAACTTGTCTTTCAAATCATTTCTCTCAACTCGACTAAATCAACATGTATGATGCGTGCCATGTGGACATGGATATTATGCAGAAGTTATGATATTTTAAGGATTATGGATAATTATATGGATAATTAAAGTTAGGTATTTTATCTACACTTTACGTGTTCTTATTTCCAATTATATTATTTCAAAACTGTTATCTGGTGGTAATTTCGTGAAGTGATATATAAAGTTTTTAGGATAATCGATGTGAGTAAAATATTTTATATATTCTTAATGGTTTTTTATTTCCAATTTAAATATTTCCAATTTTAATATTTCCAGTTGTTGTCTGGTAATAGTTCAGTATACCTGGATGATTCTACTGTTCTTAGCATTATGCCAGTAGAATTATGAAATACTGAACTATTTTTTAAAACACATGTGGGGGCATACAGGCTGATGAGTACATCTACATGTGTTTTTTCATATCCAATTTATATTTAATTCTCTTGTGGTCCAATTTTAAATTGTATATGGTTCATATTTAATTTATTAATCCATTTGTATTTACTTAATAGCAACTCCAATTTATAATTTTTCCCCCCTTTCTCTCTTTTTCTTTTTAAATATTATTCAGGTATGAGTAAATTTGGCCTATTACCATTGAAGCACGAGCTATGGTAATATTATGATTGCACATGTTAAATATTAGATATGTGGTATTCTGTCTACACAATATCATTAATTATCTCTTTGGAGATTTAAGTAGAATGATAATAGAACTTGATATGTTTTTGAAATTCATAGATATTATAATTATATATATATATATATATATATATATATAAGTACAACTTTAAAATTACAATCACCTGAAAAATTCTAAAATCGATTGAATCTGTCTCAATTTATATAATAATAAGTTAAGGAAATCTAGCCACATGTCTTCATAAGAGATTTAAATATCGAATTGTACAGAACATTATACACTGTAAGGAAAAAAAAGAAAAAGAAAAATGTTTGTTGGTGTAATAAGAAGCTTTATGAAAATATAATAGAATCTTACCCATCATTCCGAAAAGCGTTCCTTTATCTTCAGAAACTTTAGAAACCAAAACATTTTCGAGATTTAAAGAAGCATTTCTGAAACAAAAATCACTTTTGTTGCTCGTAATTTTCAGGAAAGTTAAAAAGTAGTTTTTACAATGTATTAATAATTTTTTCTCAACTCCGTATCTAAACGAAATATCGGTTTTTCAGCTGTTACCAATCCTCAAATAAAAAATTTTGTGTTCAACAAAGATGTTCAACAGACAAACATGCTAAATTAACAGCGTAAAATGAACATTATTTTGTTAGTCTTGTATCTATAAATTTTGTTTGGCAGCTGAAAATATTTGCGTGAGTAATGGTAGCATTCGATAGCATCCGAATAATCGATTTTAAGGTGCTCTCGTAATTATATAAATACGTAGCACCTATAATCGTCGTTTGGTCCGTCCGTCAGTCCGTCAGTCCGCATATAAAAGCACAAAAATTATCCAACCGAATGGTTTGAAATTTAATGTATATAATCGTTGTAGAATTTTGTCCAGTCATTTTAAATTTTATGAAAATCGTATTAAAACTTAAAAAGATATTACTAAAAGTTTCCTTCATTCTATTAAATTCTATCATACGTAATTAATTCAATGATATCTCATGATAGGTAATGATTCTAGGTTGCCATGTTGATGACGTCCTATTTAAGATGGAGTCATGTTATTTCCGTATTGCCGAATTTAAAAACCGAATTTGTATACTAAAACTGTTTAATTATAGCAATCCTATAATCTACCGACAGTTTTTTGGATAGATGTTCCCGGAGAAATAGATATTAAAGGGAAAAAGAGTCTAAATATGGATTTCAAGTTCTGAAATTTTCAAAGCTAGGATTAAGTTTCCGATCGGAATTTTCAGTAAATGTCAACAAAAGATAAAATGTTGCCAACTTAAAATGTACTTATTTTATTACAGAAATTAATCATATCATAACAGACGATACAATTCATTTTTTTTTCAGTGAAGTAATAACGATATAGTTTTTTACAATGTTTTGTATTAGGTATTTGCGCTTTAATTTTAATGTAACAGAATTGTAATTACTTGTTTGCAAAAGTGTATTGAAACTCAATTTCATAAAATAAAATTAATAACTGCACATAAAATAAATTTTGTATTCATGCATTTTTGCATAAGAGTGCAACAGCTACTGCACCAAGATCTGATTATTTATAAAACTAGTTATAGAACGAACGCGCCTCATTTGTCACGTTTGACGTAACAATTTCCAACTTTACAGAGAACTGTGACTTACGTTAAGAAAAATGTTTGTTGATGAGGGATTTTCATGTAAATCCGAAACGTTCAATTTTAATATGTTTTTAATGTTTTATGTAATTGTAATGTAATGTCTGTAATTTTAATGATTTTAATATAAATTTCCAACTTGTTTGTTTTGATACCGAATTAAGAAAACTGATTAATACACTGTAAAAATTATTTCCGAAAATTACGGACAGCAAAACAGACTTCTGTTTCAGAAATGCTCCTTTAAATCTCGGAAATCTATTGGATTCTGAAGATAAAAGAATGCTTTCTGGAATCGTGGGTTTTCAACTCGGAAGATGTTATATTATAATTTACTAAACTTCCTTGCTAAATAAAGAAATATTTCCCTTTCTCTCATTTTTTACAGTGCACAGCAGACAGTGTATGAGCTAATGTATAATTTATATTTTTTCTTTCTAATTTTCAGCACGAAATCCAAGAACGAAACGACAAGACAAAGTGCCTGAAGTGGACAGTGTATGCATGAACTGCATATGTCAGGTGAGATATTAACCCTTTTTACTTACCCATCATACTTAGTATAGGGTAAGTCTTGCAATCGCTTTAAAAATAGAAAAAAAAAATTGATGGATTTTTTTGATAGACACTCGAGATTTCAAAAAACATATTTTTAGAATATATATATATATATATATATATATATATATATATATATATATATATTCTAAAAATATGTTTTTTGAAATCTCGAGTGTCTATCAAAATCTATAATAATCTAATCAAAGTGTCTATATATATATATATATATATTGCCGTCCGTCTGTCTGTGTGTCTGACTGTATGTCCGTAAACGCTCTATCTCCCGGACAAATTGAGATAGAGACTTGAAATTTGGTATGTACTTAGTATGTAATAATGAGAAGAAGCCTATTGAATTTCACTAACCTCAATTATCCGGAACTATTTTTTTCGGACTCTCGAAATATTCTTTCTGATAAAAGGTATATAAAAATGTTCGAAACTGTTTATTGTAAGCAGTGGATATAGAAGACAATAATAAAACATAAATTTTCCCTAAAGAATGAAGTCGATCGGATAATGAGTTGCCGAGATATTTGTAATCCTATTTTCCACACTCTTCGATTTTTCATGACACTATATTTCATTCAGATTTCAATTCAAAGATATATTTTAATTGGAAAGGAGACGCTTAATCCGACGCAGTAAACTGTTAGTTAATAGGATTATCATTTTTGGAGTTGTAAGGATGTTTCTTTTACGTAATTCAGTAATAGAGAATATTTAAAGTTTATGACGTAATCAAGCTAGGATTTTATTCTGGAACTAGCCGGTCTTCACCCGTCTAGCCGGTCGTTTCCGAGTGGGGCCCAGATACATAGTGCAGCGTACCACCCTGACTTTGCTTGGGGCCCAGAAATTGCATTTTACATGCAACCAGAAAAATATAAATAAAATACTTTAAATTAAAAGTATACGGAAATAACTAATAAGAATATAACAAAAGCACTTAAATAAAGATTTCGCGACATAAATATTTTTTTAATGAGCCCCCTGACAAAATACTACTGGGCCCTACCCGTGATTGTCTTGAAGTGGGGCCCAAGTAGTACTTTGTATCTGGGCCCCACTGGGAAGCGACTGGCTAGTATATAATAAAAAATCAGCAATAGTTTTCTTTCCCGTCTAATCTTCCACAATCGGGTTCACAGCCGATGTTGCCCACAAACTCGCTAGCTCTAAAATCGCTGGGAAATATATGATTAACTACTTTTTTTGTAGATTTGTAAAGCGGAGTTTCACATTCTTACTTAAAACTGCTGCTGAGATATGGCACAATTACCTAAAACTTTCGACACACAGTGTGAACCCCTTGATGGATTACTATACTATTACTTGCTGAAATACATATTTAACTATTTTCTAGTAACATTTGTTATTTTAAATTTAACGCTCCTACCTATTACTGAGATATCGCAAAATAACTAATAAATAACTAATAAAATAACTAATAAAATAAATTAAAATAACTAATAAATAAGAAATTCGACCCCCATTTAACCCTCTTTATGGGCTGAATTTCTAAAATCGCGGAAATATATTTTTAACTATTTTTTAGTAGATTTGTTATCCTGAATCTGTGATTTCAACCTCATAACTAAAAATGCTGCTGAGATATGGCAAACATTCGACATGACCTACAATTTTCGACCCTATTTAGCCCCCTTAATGAGTGAATTTCTAAAATCGCTGAAATATATGTTTAATTATTTTTATAGCAGATTTGTTATCCTGAATTTCACGCTGTTATCCAAAACTACTGATGAGATATGGTGAAAAGGTGAAATCATCGAAAATTATCGCCCCCCCCTCCCCCATTTACCTCCCTTAGTAGTTGAATTTCCAAAATCGCCTAAAATAGATGTTTAACTATTCTTTAGTAGATTTGTTATCTCAAAATTCACGCTCCTAACTATAACTACTACTACTACTGAGATATGGCAAAATGGCGTAAAACATTCAACCCCCATTTAACCCCCCCCCCCCCCCCCCCCCCTTAGTGTCTGAATTACTAAAATCGATGAAATATGTGTTTAACTATATTTTTTGTAGATTTGTTATCCTGAGTTTCAGGATTCTACCTATAATTTCTACTGAGATATGGCAAAGTAACCTAGAATATTTGACCTCCTATTTAACCCCCTTAGTTGCTGAATTTCTAAAATTGCTGAAATATATGTTTATCTATATTTTTTGTAGATTTGTTATCCCGAATTCCGAGCTCCTAACTAAAAATGCTGCTGAGATATAGCGAACAGGCAAAATGACCTAAAACTTTCGACCCTTCATTTAACCCCCTTAATGGATGAATTTCTAAAATCGCTGAAATGTGTTTTTAATTGTTTTTTTAGTAGATTTGTTATCCTGAATTTCACGTTCCTATCTAAAACTGCTGCTGAGATATGGCGAAAACGCGAAATGACAAAAAATTTTCGACCCCCATATAACCCCCTTAGTGGTTGAATTTTTAAAATCGCTGAAATATGTTTTTAACTAACTTTTAGTACATTTTTTATCTTGAAATTTACGCTCTTACCTAAAATTGCTGATGAGATATCGTGAAAATGTGAAATCACCGAAAATTTTTAACCCCCAATTTAACCCTTTTAGTGGTTGAATTTCTAAAATCACCTGAAACACATGTTTAACTATTCTTTAGTAGAATTGTTATCCAAAATTTCAAGTTCCTATTTAAAACTCCTGCTGAGATATGTCGAAAATACGAAATTATCTAAAACTTTCGACCCCCCCCCCCCATTTGACCCCTTTATGCTGTGAATTTTCAAAAATCCTTTCTTAGTACGCGCCTACATTGTGCAAAGAACATGTCTTCCAAATTTCATTGTTCTAGGACAAACGGTTGAGGCTCGGCGTTGTTTATGAGAAAATCAAGCTACTCTTTTATAAGTATAGATCGTAATGCATTTTATAAATAGTTTACACATGTTTTATTTTCATCTTTTATATTATGCATATCCATGATGGGTAAGTATTATAATGGCCCCCAACGACTAGTTAAATTGTTAATATTTTCCAACTTAGTTCAAAAGTGTTTAAGAATTCGGTTTGTATTCCGTTGTCTAAAGTGCATAAATGCACACCAGTTGCCATGTAATTGATATATATATATATATTATTTATGCTTACTATGGCATGTGATGGATTTCATCTAATGAGATTGCAGGTTCTTTTGTTCAAACGACGCCATTCATTCTAATTCTATCAATCGAGAAACAAAACTTGATTAAATAAGTTAAATTTTCACTTATTGTAAAATATTTCTACAGATAATCAAACTTCTTATTTAAAAACTGAATAACATTTTATATACATACGAGGGGGCCTACCCCCTGCGAGCTACGCTCGCCAACCCCCGCTCTGACTTTGAGGCCTCTAAAAACATGACAGCGTGTTTTATTTTTAAAATATTGGTAAATCTGTAATTGGGTTGCCATGCTTTTAACGTTTTAATGGGGCATTTTTTGATTACCATGGTCTCATACACAGCTGTTGCGGCAACTGAAGACTGTTTTCGGGATTGATAAGTAAAATCAATTACAACTTGAAAACCAGTTTGTATAAAATGGTTAGGTTTAAATTGTGGCTAACTCTCGGACTTTTATAACAACGATCTGTATTATATTCTTCCTTTGCGTTTAAAGATGAGAAAAATTCCATCTGCTTGTGAATAACATTAAGAACCACGGTATTGAAAAGTACTATGTTATACACATTTTCATTAACAGGTTTTAATTTTCTCTCTATTTTAGTGCACCATCATGCATATTTTCATGTTATTTTAAATACGTAAATTATTTATTTTAATTAATATGTATATACGAATTTTCTAACTAGGACTTCCCTCAAAGGGATTAGTCTGAGTGATATTGCTGAGAACATAAAGTTAACAATTACGATATAAAGAAGATATCAACAAGAATCTAAGTGAATATACAGCATATGATAGACAAGAGATAGATAAAGATACAACATATGAAAAATAGCAAATTAAATGATATAATTACAAAATATCATATATAAATTCATATATTGTTATGTTTTCATATGCATTTTTTTAAAACGATATTTTTAAAGTCACATAATCAGATTTGCAGCCAATAGCGTATTTTAGCAAGCGTAGTTTAACGCAAATTTAATTTAATTTTTGCAACATTTTCTTTGTGACAAATATCTAAATAAAATATTAAAAAATAAAATATTAAATATTGAAATATTAAATCAAATATTTAATATTTGAATTAAAAAAATTTCCTTTGTTTATTTGTATAACTATTTATAGAAACTCGTATACTTCAAACCACATTGATAACATGCTTTGCTACAAACGTGTCTACCAGTCTAACTACTTGTATGTCTTAGCTGTGTCTCTCTCCGAACTCATCTGTCTACTGTCTCTCTACTCTTCTGTATACCCGTCTCAGTATCCGTCTGTCTTTCTACCCGACTCTTTAATCGTGTCTCTACCTGTCTCGCTTCCCGTTACACTACTCGTCTATCAACACGTCTGTCTGTCTATATACCCCTCTCTCTACCCGTCTGTCAAGTCGTCTCTGTACTCGTCTCTCTATCCACCACGCTACCCGTCTCCCTACCCATCTCACTACCCCTCTGTCAACCCTTTTTTGCACCTGCCTCGCTACCCGTCTGTCTATTCGTTTCGCTACCCGTTAGCTTATCTCTGTCGCTATCCGTCTCTCTACCCGTCTGTCTACACGTCTATCTATCTCTCGCCAACTCTTCCCAATATTTAAACAATTTAGTAAACGGAAGCCGTTTATCTGTCATTAAATGCAAACAGGAGTAATTTATTTAAAGAGTCAGAAAAAAATCAGATGCAATTTTTTTAAATACATACATAAACCAGCATAATAATTCACCAGTTTTATTTTCATAGTAGTTTATGTCATTTGACAGTAAATCTCAACTTCTTCAACCCGAACTGCGTCAAGCTTTTTAAAAAAGCCCCAAGGTCCGTATAACTGGGAAGGGGAATTGTCCTCAGGGCTATTAGATACATGTTATTAAGTTAAGTGAAAGTTTCGTAATCGGGTTCGCAGCCAATTTCTTATGTCAGAAAGGGTGGCTTCACGCCATTTTAAATTCATTTCTGTAACTTTCTTTTTCTTTTTTTGGTGGGTGGTTGGGGGGGGGGAGGGTTCCAAATATATACACTTTATTAAATTCAAACTTTTGCCCCCATGTTAATATTAGTGTTGTTTGTATTATCAATTAATACTTTGTTGATCGAGCTTCATTCGAAACAAATGTAAAAGACTTCTACAGTTTTTTTTTTTCTAGGAGAAAGTTCCGTAATCGGGCCCTAAGCTAATCGGGGAATTTAATATCATTATTGTTTCTAACTCTTATAGAGTTAAAACAATATTGTTGCTAGCATTACTCTTGTTTATGACCAACCTCTTCTGTGTATCTGAATAGGGAAAAGTTCCGTATCATGTACTGGTTGGTGCCAAAGGCAGTTGTAGAATCTTACAAATTTTTCTAGAGAGCGGAAAAACATGTTTTTTAAAATATTTACAAATATACGTTTATTAAACCATGTTTTTGAGCCATTTTAAAAAATTAAGTACGGTGCTAAAATAAAATTTTATTGCCATTTTCGATATTTTAATAAGAAATGAAAATACATAACAAACAAATTTAACAAAACTAAGCCATTTTTCGGTACTTCTCTATTATCCCGTCGATCACTTTTCATAACAAAAAACCTTCGCCAAACTAAGATTAAACGCCAAAAATACAGTCCCATTTACTTGATGCCAGAAGCATTATACGTATTTGTTATGCCATCAAGTGGTTTTTAATTCGACATTTGCGTGTATTTTTCATTATGTTTTAATGATTTATTACTTATTTCATTCACTAAAGTAACAATTGTGTCCTTAAATTCTTATATTTTATTTATTTTGATATTTCAATGGCAACGTTCTCCCGTTTATTTAGCGTTACAGTTTGGCGATAGTTTTTTGTTATGAAAAGTGGTCGACGGGATAATAGAGAAGTACCCATTTTTTGTGATAAATAATTGTTATTGCCAGGGGGGCAAATTGTAAACAATTAATAAGCGAACTAAAAAAATTACCGGAAAAAACTTGTGGGAATCTCAAGAAAGAAATATCTGATATAAATAGCATTTAAAATCTTAAAATGGAGAAGTGGTCCGTATAAAAATGCAAAACATTATACACCTGATATAAGAATTTTTTAATTTTTTTTATATTTCCGAAAGCACAGATAAAAGGGTAAAAATCCCGGCACAGATGCCATATACTCACCACGTTGGGGCGATTTCCCCCCCGCCCCTTTGGCGAAAACTGTTTGTTGTGTTTGTTTACTTTTATTTTTTATTTTAATTCTATAGATTATTTTTATTAAAAAAAAAGGAACTTGCAAAGCAAATTAAAAAAAATAAATTTATTTCCATATTGTTAAGCCCGAGAAGGGACAGATATTAAAATTATTTTATTTAGTCAATGCTACAATAATGTTGCATTTTTATATTAAATCTTGCTCAGTCTATTTAATCTTAAAAATTTAAATTTAAATTTGAAACATGATATTAAAGCAACTTTAATGAAATGTTTTAAAGTTGCTTTAATATCATGTTTCAAATTTAAATTTAAATTTTTAAGATTAAATAGACTGAGCAAGATTTAATATAAAAATGCAACATTATTGTAGCATTGACTAAATAAAATAATTTTAATATCTGTCCCTTCTCGGGCTTAACAATATGGAAATAAATTTATTTTTTTTAATTTGCTTTGCAAGTTCCTTTTTTTTTAATATCTCAAGTTTTTTAATAACAATTTAATATGAAGCAGATAAGATTCAAACGAGGCAAGTATGTGAAAGACTGCACATATCAAAATCAGTATTGGTAATATGAAATATACAGTTCAAACATTGATTATTCTGTAAACAATTAAAATAATAAAAGTAATTTTTAACAAAAAAAATGTATATAACGGACTTTAACGGATTGTTTCTCATCTTCATAATGATAATAAGCGAATCATGTTCATTTTTGCAAATAATTTTATTCCATCGTGTAAAATACATTTGCAACCACTTTGGAAATAGACACTAGTAAGCGGTGTGTGAATGCTATTAATAAAATCTTATGTTGTTTTATCACATAAGAAGCATAAAAATAATAATGAGTATATATGAAACAACTGTATTCTGATTTTGTTATAAAATGTGTAGTTATGGAGGATAAAATTTTCAGCAAAATATTTCTTTTTGTAGCTGAATAAATATTTTACCTTATATTGACAATTTCTTAATTTAACATTTCTGTAGAAGCAAAATGTAAACATCTGCAAGATTTTTTACAAAACGTGTACGATCTGTTATTTTCATATCGTCACAAACAGTCCATTTATTGATCTCGTTTTCATTTGAATGCACCGGTTGGTTCCTATTTGAGACCACCATTTGGCGAAATCGTGCCAAATCGTCGATAGTTAGCCAGATGTAGCTCTTTTATTGTTGGAAAGGCTGAGCAATGATATTTTTTGTGATGACGCGTTTGTTACTTATGACGTATTTGTTACGTCATCTAGTGATTCTTTATTCGACGTTTATTTGTATTTTAATGATATTTAATGGTTTATAAGTTATTTAAAACATGTTTTTTTTTAATACAGTTAAATAACACTTACGTCATTAAATGGTTATGTGATATATGATATTAAAAGAAAAAAAAGCATTGAAAAAATTTCATCATCTGCTTCTTTATTTAAAGCTTGATTTTTTTTTTATGTATGTGAGTGGTTACTCTTGTTACTTTAGAACAGTATACATTAATTGATTGCAGTTTTCATGGAAGTCTCATGTTCACGAAGCGATCATACATGCGGTATAGTGATCGCCGCATTTACAAATTTCGTGTATTTTTGTGATCTCTATACAACGGGGTTGCTGTATCCAGTGATGTTTTTTTTCGGTTTCATGTTCGCGAAGCGATCATACGTGCCGTACAGTGATCGCGGCATTAACTAATTTCGTGTATTTTTGGGGATTCCGATACGACGAGGCTGCTGTATCCAGTGATGTTTTTTTTTTCGGTTTCATGTTCGCGAAGCGATCATACGTGCGGTACAGTGATCGCGGCATTAACTAACTTCATGTATTTTTTGGGATTCCGATGCGAAGAGGTTGCTGTATCCAGTGATGTTTTTTTTTTCGGTTTCATGTTCGCGAAGCGATCATACGTGCCGTACAGTGATCGCGGCATTAACTAATTTCGTGTATTTTTGGGGATTCCGATACGACGAGGTTGCTGTATCCAGTGATGTTTTTTTTCGGTTTCATGTTCGCGAAGCGATCATACGTGCGGTACAGTGATCGCGGCATTAACTAATTTCATGTATTTTTGGGGATTCCGATACGACGAGGTTGCTGTATCCAGTGATGTTTTTTTTTCGGTTTCATGTTCGCGAAGCGATCATACGTGCCGTACAGTGATCGCGGCATTAACTAATTTCGTGTATTTTTGGGGATTCCGTTACGACGAGGTTGCTGTATCCAGTGATGTTTTTTTTCGGTTTCATGTTCGCGAAGCGATCATACGTGCGGTACAGTGATCGCGGCATTAACTAATTTCATGTATTTTTTGGGATTCCGATGCGAAGAGGTTGCTGTATCCAGTGATGTTTTTTCTTCGGTTTCATGTTCGCGAAGCGATCATACGTGCGGTACAGTGATCGCGGAATTAACGAATTTCGTGTATTTCTTGGGATTCTGATACGACGCGTTTTCTGTATCCAGTGATGTTTTCTTTTTTCGGTTTTGTGTTCGCGAAGCGATCATACGTGTAGTACAGTGATCGCGGCATTAACGAATTTCGTGTATTTTCGTTTTTTCAACTTCACATTAATCGTTAACTTTTACGTAATATCGATGAAATGTGTATAAAATGTTGTTTTTTATTGCTCATATCATCTTTTTTATATCTATCTTTTTAAATTTGTCAAATAAAATATTTTATTTCACTCATAAATGCAGTATCTAAAAAAAATCAACTGTGTATGGTATAATTTACTAATTCTGTATTTAAATTATCATTCTTTTGTCCAAATTGTTTTGAACGAATAAAATTTGACATTCGTTACATTGTTACTCTCGTATAAATGCAATATATTTTTCAGTGACGTTTTTATCGCTAAATTCATTGCTTTTCCTATGTGTAACTATTTAAAAATTAAGAATGGCAACATTTTACCACTTGCTTATTGTGGGTTACAATATGATAAATGTAAGTAAACTATTTAGAAATCGCCAATGTGGCATCATTTTTAAAAAGCGCCAAATGGTGGCTTGAAATAGGACTATGCCGAATGCACCATTGTTATATAATGGCCTGAATCAATGAACTTTCCTTTATGCAAAATAGCAGATTTTGTTTTAAAGGTTATATTATTTATTAAAACCTTTTGGTTTGAAAATCCTGTTATAGGGCACGTAATTTTAAAAGTTTTATTCGGACCCATAGAGACATTTGTTGAAGAAAATCTGGCTAGTTGCACAAACAAATATTTTCCACAAGAATTTAATCGAGTTTGACACATTTTAGTTCTTTTTTGCAATGAACGCAGGCAATGTTTTCAGTCTGCCATCGTGTTAGGAGATCATTGAAATCAACTGCATCTTCCCTATTATTAAAGTCATGTGGAAATCTCACAATAAATGCATTAAATGGTTCTGTACTAATACATATATCTCGATAACTTGGGCAATTACTACATTTCTCCCAAAGATCTTGCTTCATTTGAAAAAGATCTATGGCATTGACTTTTTGTTTTTACAAATTTTCCAGTAGGTAATCAAGAAATTCTAACGGATCTTGATCAGTACCATCATGAAACTTTACATGAAGTGTTTTTCTGACTTCAAGTGTATCTACCGTTTTAATCTGTGGATTTTGCAAATTAGTGAATATTTGTTTCAAAGCTTTTGTTGTAGGACCAGGATCAATAACTCTTTCCTGAATTTTTTTAACTAATTCTGGGATACAGAAGAGAGTTTGCAACATAGCATTTGCGTAACACAAACTATCTGTATTTGTAAAGCCTTTAAAGACAAAGTAATTTAAATCAGTAATATGGTTTTTATTATTTTTTTCACTAACAATTACTGATATGTCAGATGAAACAACCATTTTACTCTCAGGGTGTTTTCTGGAACATACAGCTAATTGTGGCAAATCAGATCTGTATTCCTTTCTAAGACGATTATATTCCTTAATAGCATTTGGTGAGGCATAAACTTTACTTGCATCAAATTTAAGAAGATGTAAACCTTCTAAACTTGTGACTCTGGATAAAGCAACATAAGACATGCTACTTTCAAAAATGTTAGGACCCAAGTTAATCATTACACAATTCAGGCTCACTCCTTGACTTAATTTCACGATTTCCTCGATAATATCGTGAATATTTATTTGATGTATCACTTAACGGTTCAGACAGAGATACTCTTTGTATAGGGTTAGGATACTCTTCGATTGGGCCATTTAAATCAATGAAATGCCGAGAGCAAACATACCAGTCTCTAGTCACCGTTTCTGTATTTGTTATACCAAAAGCAGAAAGCCATTCGTTACATTTACTCAAGTTTTTCTGTGGTTTAAGAAAAGGGAAAAACAAAAATCCCAGCATATAGTCTTTGTAAAAGTATCGTGCATCACTCTTGCAACCAGAAAATTTGCATTTTTTCACCATGTTGAATTTTAGTAATCATCGATTAAGAGAGAAATTTGAAAACGCATTTCGTAACATCACAGGATCACTAGATAAGTAAATCGAACATTCATCCAATTTTGATAAAGGCAGTAACATCTAAATTAAAGTCCAAATACTGCTTAAAGTGATAAAAACATAACACGGAATATTTAAAATACCTTTTTAATGTAGATCGTTTACAACTATTGGTGACATCTTCGGATCTTAAAGATAAATACAATATTCTCGCATATTTTTGAAATAGTAAACACATACCACGAGATCGCATGTCCAAGGCTAGCAGGTGCTTAAATTGGCCAAAACTGGGAAACGTGAAAAATTATTATTTGTTTTTATTTTTATTGCTTCTTCAATCTATCGATCATCGCGTGCCAAATTTTAGCTAATTATTTTAAATATTCCGTGTTATGTTTTCATCACTTTGAGCAGTATTTGGACTTTAATTTAAAGACTCCACGTTTACTACATTTAGAGTTTTTTGATTGGAGGATTTATTTTTTTACAGAATTAGGTGTTTTGAAGAAAATTTGTGGAAGCGCGTACAAAAAGTCGGAAAAACTCTAGTAAATTAACTCGTTCAATGGGATTTCCTGTGTTAAATTAACATTAGGATGTCACACTGGAAATAAATAAGCCTTGCGCTACCGCGCAAGGCTTAATATGTATATCAATATAAAAAAGCTGCTAATGGTGTGATTTACGCCAAATCTCTAATACTAATACTACTCTTACTAATCTCTAATACTTTTCAAACAGAAAAAATTCCAGATTAACTTTCCATTTTTATTAAATTGAAATATATTTTATTGTGCTGAATATTAGTGCTTGCATATTTTTTTGCTCCATGTATTCCATGAACTTTTCAATTCCGATTGTCTACGAAAATCTCCCGCCGGTGAAAATGACGTACGCACAAAATTTAGTGACGTATGTACTTTAATTGTGCTTTTTTATCAATTTTTTTAATATAACTTCCAAACGGTTTGATACTTATTCTTGGTAATAAATAGACGACGTTGTCACCTTTTTAGGTACCTGCTGTAAAAATTTGAACGAAATCCGTTAAATATTTTTTGAGTTATGCTTGACGAAAGGTTTTAATATCCATCGTAGCTATATATGGGGCAAAGTAATACTACAGCGCCTAGAATACATAGTGTGGAAACCGGCAAATGGTGTAATGCTTTAAAAAGTGCTAAAAAGTTGTAGCCTATAAATGTGCAACGGTACTCCTACGAAGCCTACGATAATGTTGCAACCAGAGAGAAAAAAAATGCGTATCACGTTTTTTAGCCATGCTTTCATAATATTAAAAAAAATTATAAAAATCACTAAGTCAGAGGAGAAAATGATATAATTTAGGTATTTAAAATACTTACCACCAGCCGAAACATTCTAATACAATGTCAAGAGCTAGCAGATGGCGCTGCGAACCCATCCTAATATTTTCAGCAACGTTGTACATTTATTGGATACAATTTTTTAGTACTATTTTGTAGCCGGTTTCCACACTATGTATTCTAGGCGCTGTAGTAATACTGCGCTGTGTATGAGTCTTCGTTGCACTCAGACAATAATTATGTATCATACAAAATTAATTAAATATTTTGTGCATGCATGCCTGCATTTATTCGGCATCAATTGATGAGATATTTAAACAAATTTGCTATCCGCGATAATTTTACACCATGTTATGTCACTTGAATATTGTCCATAAGAAAATCGGGTACTTTTCCAGTATAGGATCCTTTGCTTTTAGGTTTGGCGTAATTCGAGCTTCAAAAAGGGATAGATTCGTTAATATACATAGATTTGTTGCCAAAAGTTATGAAAACAAACCCAATGAACTTTTGGTGCTTTTCTATTATAGGGGTCTTTGACGCTTTTTTAAAAAGCTTGGCGGAAAAAACCAAGCAGGATATTTTATTCTCCTTCCGTTCAGTTGGGCAATTATTATTTTATATATTCGTTTCAAATATCCGAATTAGTGATTTTATAAATTCAATTTAATTAAATTTTACAAAAAAATAACAAAATGATATCAATAAGTATTAATTACTATTAATTCCTTTCCCCCCTTTCTTTTGCGTTTACATAAATGACGTCATTTGGACGGATTTATTCAAAATATTTTCAGTTTATAAATTAAATTAAATGCTGACAGACAATTGAATCCTGACGATAGAAATGTGATTTTTTTTTTTCAAATTTTCCTGAAAAACATAATTTAATCACAATCTTGTCTTCATTACGATTGAAATAAAAGATAAATTCAATTTCAATTTGAAAATGACGAATAAAAAGAAATCAATATTCCCTATCGGGATCCTTTTCAATTTTTTTCCCTTTGTTCGTCACAAAAAAACTGAGTAATTAGTTGCCATCATTAGAGAAATGTCGTCAAAATTAGAAAAAAATTAATATCTCGAAAACTAATTCCAGTTTCAAAATTCTATTACCAGTTTTGACATCCGCGGATTTTTATGGACAATTGGTATTAATTTCACCATCAAGCGTTTAATATTTTATTAAAAATAGCCCTGAAACATAATCAGTCGTTTAATCAGTCGTTTCATAAAATCGTTTCATAAATTCGTTTCATAAAATCGTTTCACAAATTCGTTTCATTAGGATTTTATATATATAGGGTAGATTCACAGAATAATATTATTTTATGACACTCGTTTGAGCGTTCAAATTATCACCGACAATCGGTTCCGAAAAAGTTACATCATCATCTCACAGAAATAATAAAATCAGAGAAAACAAAAAGGCGCGTTGCCACAGCAACCAACAAAATCGTCTGGTTTCAAATAACCACGGAGGCATTCGCAACAGCATGTTTTCTATCGACAACGGAGTATGCAGCATGTATAGTTCGTTTACAGGGACACTCAAAAGAATTTCGTTACATGCCGGTCTATTTTGGGAAAAGCCATTTGCGGAGTATTTTAACGATTATACACTATTTCAAACATAATGAAATTGATATGAATTTCTCAGGTGCCCAAAACATTCTTTCTGATTAATATGGAGTGCAAAGCATTTATCATTCATTTACAGAGCCACACAAAAGAATCCCATTACATAATGGTCTACAGAGAAAAATATTTGCGGCACATTTTAATGATGTTGCACTATTTCAAACATAATGAAATTTATATACGTACGCTTACTAAAAGATGTTTGCTGTAGAATATGATGTGCATAGCATTTATCGTTCATTTATAGGAACACGCAGAAGATTTCTGTTTCAGTACTACCTATTAGCGGTTAAACAGTGAAATTTTGTTAAAGTATTCTGGAAGTGTTGGGAAGTGTTTCATAATCTAGGTTTGACGCATTATTTTCCTTTCTTGTTCTTAATAAATTGATGTAGATAATAATTAAAAAAATTAATATGAATTAATTAATTTATTTCATAATTAAAATTATTCTTTTGAGTTAAAAACAAGAAGGTAAAATCATGCATCAAGCATAGATTATGTAACACTTTCCAACACTTCCAGAATACTTTAACAAACATTCGCTGTTTAATAAGGTAAATAAAATACCTAAGTAAACATTTTAGAAAACGCAAAACAAATTTGAAAACCAGATTTCAGCAATTACAGACCATAGCCAGAAAAGTACTCTAATTCTTTTGTGCATCCCTATGTATAATCTTTAGGTTTGTATATATACTCTATATAGTATGTTACAATTTTGTTTAATAAAAAAACACATAACACAGATGAAAATTCACTTTCAGAGGTTTCTACCAGTAGATGGAAACATATTTGAATTCTTTTGTACAGCCCTGTATATTATATTAAGATTTTCATACACGCAACCTATTCAGCTGAAGTTTAATTCAGACAAAAACACGCTGTAATCTACTGAAATCACACTTTCAGAAATTATCATACATAATCGGCCATGTATACAGCTTGTGTGGCACTGTATATGATTTTATTTATTTTCAACAAACATCTCTTAGTGTACTAAATATATTTCACGTTCAAAATGCGTAACTCGATTAAAAAAACACTTAAGCGCAATTTACGCTGATATACAGTAATGAATTCTTTTGTGTAACCCCTGTATATGATTTATAGCATTTATACATACCACATAGTAACAAAAAATTTAGTTAAACGCATACCTAACTGAAAGCGCACTTTCAGCACTTATCGCTTATAGACAATACTTTGGATACAATACTGCATCCGAAATCTTTTGTGTATCTCTGTAAATGAACGATAAATGCTATGCGCATCATACTTACAAGAGGTATCCTGTAGTAAACCTGAGTAATGTATATCAATTTCATTATATTTGAAATAGTAATAGTGTAACATAATTAAAATACTCTGCAAACAGTTTTTCTCCGTAGACCATTATGTAACCGAATACTTTTGTGTGGTCCTGTAAATGAATGAGAAATGCTTTACGCTTCATGTTCTACAGGAAGCATGTTTTAGTGTACCTCACAAATTGATATCAATTTCATTTATGTGTGTAATAGCAAGGCAGACTAGATCTACAGGCATATTCAATTGAGATTAATGTATGAAGCTTCCCGCCAGAGGACTCTGATACCCTGCCCAAAATTGAAAATTGACTTTGACCGTAACTGAAACAACCTGGGCAGGGTTGAAATGTAAACAAACACCAAAATTACGTCACGTCGCCATGGTTACGTTTACAACTCTTCTAGCATTCCAATCAAGGTTAGAAATGACAGCGAATTCCAATAACTGTTCATTTTTCGATTATTAAAATAGTATTGTAAGGGAAAATACGGTAAATTGTTGCGTTTATAATTGTAAATCTCGAAGTGATCGTAGCTGCAGTGTTGGAGATAACGGCGAAAAACTATCGTTTCATAAATATCGTTTCTTTTTCTTTTTTTTTTTTTAAATCGGTTATAAAAAGGAAAAAAGTCGCCAAATTTTAGGGATTTTTTCCTTTAGTGGTAACCTGGCAATTGTATTAAGTTACTGGTTTGGCGCGGACTTGAAAATCGCGCCAATCGAAAAGTCGACAAAGATCGATGCGTGAGTGTAACACATCTGTTCCTTTACGAATAAATGATAACATCTTTATGGGTTAAATTCTTAATATATCGTAGTTTTGCGTAATAATTATTTTCCTGAAGAACAATCTGGTTTAATTATAGGCAAAACCAATATCTATAATTTTTTTTTTTAAACATAGTCAGAAAGAAATATTAATACCAAAATACAATCAATTTTATTATTACTTATTTTAAGAACATTGTAGAATGTTCTGCTTAAAACAGCAAACTATTGCTTTAAATGTATTCGTGTAGCTAGTTTTCTCCGTAACAGTTTGAGTCTCAGAATTTACATAATGTTCCTGATGATTTTTTTTTTTTTTTTAGATTTTTTTCTTACAGAAAAACAAATGTTTGAAGTGTGTTTTAATTTTCATACTGCACAATAAGCTCACACACTACAGGTGTCAAATGGCACATTTTAAAAGATTTCTATTTATGATTTTTCATTGAAACAATTACAAATAATTTTTAATACATTGAAGACCCTCCCCCCCCCCTTTTTTTTTAAAGCTTACTCAAAAACTACAAGCAAAATAAACATAAATAAAAACTTTAAAAAGGTGACATTTGACAACGGTAGAAATAGTGTTAAAGTATCGCATGCAATTATAAACAAATAAGAGTCTAGCAAACCTTAAAAATTCACATTTGTTAATGTAGCTATAAAATGCAACAATCTTTACAAAAATATGTTTATAAATAGTGTGAAATTGAATGGTATAACCATTTAATTCGTTTATTTGAAAATACGATTAATGTATCTCAAACTTCGATAATGATCGAAATAAAAGCCGTTAATAAAATACGAGCCGTTATCTGGGCAGGGTTTAAATGTAAACAAAGACCACGTGGTCCAATGAAATGGTTCAGGGTTTGAAGTTTAATCCGGCTTCACATTTTCGGCGGTTTTTGGCGAAATGAGCGGGCCGTATATATATTATAGTAGGCCATGGTAATAGTATAACATGATTAAAATACACCACAAACGACTTTTCCCCATAGACCATAATATAAGGGAATTATTTTGACTTTCCCTGTAAACTAATTATAAGTGGTGCATGTACCATATTCGAAAGTAAGCATCTTGTAGTGCGCTTCAGCGATTATATCAATTTAAATATATTTTAATATATAACCAATAACCTTTAATTTATAAAGAAATAGTGTAACATAATTAAAATGCACTGCAGAGGATTTTCCTCCATAGACCATACTGTTAACGGCATTCTTTTGAGTGCTCCTGTACACGGAGTATAAATGCTACATACTTCATTTTCTCTATCGAACATGCCATAGCAAATATCAATAACTTGTATCAATTGCACGGCAATGCGAGTCTATTTACGCGAGTTAGAGCACGGACAGACGGCAGACAGACAGACAGACAAGCCGAATTCATAAACACTTTTCAACTATGTCGGAAAGGTTATTAAATGTCTGCAATATGTTTGGGTCCATTCCCCATATCTCACTGAAAACAAAAATCATTGTCACCTGAAATTTAACATTGGCATCTTCAAATTTTGACCTCTTCTGACTCACTGAAGATATAACATAAATTCATAAAATTCAAGGAGTGTCAGAAAAAGGTATATGTATATACACTCTTTGAAGTCCAGTTTTTAATAACATTTAATTAATATTTAAATTACAAAAAAAAATCTGCATAACATGTATAACTTTGCTTCATTACCGCAGATGTTCAGAATTGTTACCGTTCTGGTCAATACACTGCTTATAACGGTGGGCTATTGATTCACAAACTTCAACAAGCATTTCATTGGGTATTGTGGCGCATTCCGGCTCAATCGCGGTTCCGGAACGTTGTCTGTGATCATCCATTCCTTTCAAACTTATCCTTTATCCCATGGATTGTAAGTCGCATAAGGTGGATCTGCTTGAAACTTCCCGTGATATTGTTTTCGTACTTCCACTACATTTTCGTACTTACAATAGTATTTTTAAATAAATTTTCTTTTTTCAAAAGTTAATCTTGGTCCACTCATTATTCCCAATTAATGACTTTTTGAAAAGAAAGAAAAATTAGAAAGTTTTGACCCGGTAAACAATGTACGTATACATTTTTCTGACGCACCTTTTATATATCCTATACAGGTATTTTTCCGGCTGATTTGACCCAAGCAACACGAATAAAATGTTATTTTTTAGGGTTCAGTACTCATAAAGTTAAAAAAAGTTAAAGTTAAAAAGTTAGTTAATAATAACCGTTAGTCTGTGTGATAAGTGCGTTTTCAACTTTGGTTTGCGTTTTTAAGTTTAACTAAATTTTTGCATAGTACGTGGTGCGTATAAATTCTGTTGATCATATACAGGGCTACACAAAGTAATTCGTAAGTATTACTGACTATGAGAGTGAATTGCTTAAGGGTTGTTTTTAATTGCGTTACGCATTTTCCTGCTGAACGACATTTAGTAGACTAATAGAAGTTTGTGGAATATAAATAAATTCATATACAGACCTACACAAAGAACACGATACATTGTCGTTTAAGATTGGTAATTGCTGGAAATGAGTTTTAAGGTGCTTTAAGCGTTTTTAACCTGAGTTAAATTTTAGCTTAATTTGGTGTGAACAAACATCTTTCGATCGACTACTTGTTTGACTATGGAAGGTAATTGCTGAAACTGGATTTTTCAATGCATATGTATATGTTTTCTAAACTGTTTACTTACATATCTTCTTTCACCTTATTTAACGGTGACGTTTCGTTACAGTTTTATGGATGTGTTGGAAAGTGTTTCATAATCTATGCTTGACGTATGATTTTTCGTTTTTTTTTGTTTTAGGCCAGCAGCAAATGTGACTTAAGTGCAAAATGCTTTAATGCAGGAAAAGACGCCTATTTTTGTGGTCCCTATGTTACTTCGTGGAATTACTGGTACGATGGAGGCAGTCCCGGTGACAAAGGAGGTCCTCATGGTAAGATAATATTGCTTGCACTGTCACAATATCTTGATCCATTTAACGAAAATTAAATTTCCAAGACCTTTAAAATTGGAACTGCCATAGATGTACCCGGAAAATGTGTGTGTGGGGGGGTGAAGGGGGGGAAGACTGATAATAAGCAAGGCGAACAATATTTGTCATAGAACCTACCCTTGCGAAATTTTCTTATATAATTCTATGAAAGTTCTAAAGAAAGGGTTTATGTAATTTATAGAATTATGGTTAGTTTTTCTATGAACTATTTCTCTAGAATTATATGGAAAATTTTATAGAATTCTACTAAACTTTCTGTGTAATATGCTATAGAATTCTATAGAATATTTTTTTTAACTCTATAGAATATTTTTTTTTAACTCTATAGAATATTTTTAGAACTCTATAGAATTTTACAGCACGTTCTATAGAAAGCCTAATAGAATCTATAGAAATGTTTATAAAATTGTACAAAAATAGTAGACAGAAAAACCAGCCTTAATTTTATAGACCTTTTTCTAATCTAGAATTTTTTGAGTGCGCAAATGAGGATGTGACCCTAGACATTAGAATCGGAAGACAATGTAAAAGTTGAACATTTTCGATGTTACAAGTTGTAAATTTCCAACTGGACGAAAAATGTCCGGGCCAGGATTCGAATCTGGGATCGCTTGGCTGAAGCCGCCACGCTCTACCACTAAGCTATCCCGGTCGAATCTGGAGGGCATAACTCATCCAGTTAACCTTATTGATCAAAGCATCTGGTCTGATATTTTAATTAGCTCAACAGAAAAGATCGCAGGTAATGGAACTCCAGTAATCATCCAGTTGGAAATTTACAACTTGTATGATTACTTTACCAATTTGAAATAATTGTGTTAAAAAATAATCCAGTATTTTCGATGTTGCCTGGCAGTTTCTATTCGTGGTCCTTACACAACCGTAGCCACTATCTCATACAGTTATTGTGGAAAGCGCTATAGCGGAGACTAAAGATAAATGTTAAAATATTTATTTTTTAGGCACAGCAGCTAGATTTTAGCAACTAGCTAATAATTATAAGTTATTATATCAAACAACTCATCTACCTTCTAATTCAGTAAATTTTTTATAGTCTTACTCTTTCAAAAGAAAATTAAAATCAAAGTTTTGTAAAATTACATGATGATAGTATATTTTTCTATAAAATCCTAGAGAAAACATTTCCTATTGAGCAAGTTTATTCAAAGTTTTGATAGAATCTTATAGTATTCTATATAATTCTATGTTACTCTATCAAACATTCTCGTCAGGGTAGGATCGCAATTCATTTTCTTAGCCTAAAATACAGGTTGTCTCACTTCAAGAAGTATCCTATTTTTTTTTTTTACTCACTAGGGGGGCTAGGCCCCTCTGCTCGCTACGCTCACCAACCCCCCGCGTAATCGCGCCCTAGCCAACCCCAGACTTAATCGTTTCCGTTTCCATTCTGGATCGCTATGAATAATCGGGAAAATCCCTTGCTCGTTTAATATATATGAATTTGGCGACAGTAATTTGGTCGACAGGATAACTAACAAGTACCAATTGTATATATAGTGTTACAAATATTGTAAATAGTGTTTGTGCTTAAAAATAATGTAAATGGCTCAATAAAGCTCTATTCATAAGCTAATATTAATTTTTGTTGCATTGCAATATCTCAATGTGTTGATTTTTTGCAAGCGAGTAAAACGCTATTGGATTTCAATGGGAGTCTATGGAAATTTGGCGAAATACTGGAAATAGCGCCAAGTTGGCGCCACTTTTGGCAGCTAATTTTGGGCGCCAAATTTGGCGATATATCGCGAAGTTGGCGACAGACCCGGGTCCCTTACTCTTGGTAACCCCCCTATTAGCGCTCATCCTATCTAAATTCTCTACTTTCATGTTAATTCCACCAAAGAAAAGTCAGAAAGCTCTGACCAATCAGATACGTTTCGCGGTATCTACGCAGATTTTTATTGGTCCATTTCCAAACCATTACTTTTTTTATATATAGAAGGATAACTTATAAACATGAATAAAGACAGTATAATGGTAGCCCCAACAGATTTACTGTGCTTTCTTTGAAATGTGAAGACATCATATATGTTTTAAAAGTGTTCCATCATTCGCACTGCTCGGATCGGTCGAAAGGTTAAGTAACAGGAACTGTCCTTCTTGGATTCAGCGAACCGGGCGCTATAAACGTTCTCGATGATAAAGTTAAGCTAAGTATCATTAGTGCCATTAGCAACAACTGCAAACTGGTGTAGACGAAACAAAAAATAATGAATTTTTCTCAAGTTACAAAATATGAGCAACATTCACGAAAAAGCAGAATTTTTCGCACAGGTGCTCTGTGAACCAAATCTTTTCCCAAGTTCTACAGGGACTTAATAAGCTCTACAGGCGCTGCTACCTCTCATCGAGAGACCTTTTTCTAGAGTGCTTCTCTTTCTACGAAAAATCACTAACTAAAAAAGTTCTTTCTCCTCTCTTGCTTTTTCCCATCCTCTTTTGGGAGTCCCAGATCCCCCATCTTCTCGCAAAGTTCTCCCTGTCCACTCTGCTTCTGTGGGGAAAGATTATTAACGTTTTCCATTGGGTTTCTCGTTTTCATGCTTTTTTTCTCTGCGAAGATAGTATTACACGGTCAAGTGAAGTCAAAGCCGTCTCACGGTTGTTTCTTGGGATTTATTAGGGCAATGCTGATCCTAAATTCTATTATACTTTCTGTCGTAGAAATGCCCGGTAGAATGATGTATCCATTACTTTGATCTTTCCTGCGTGGAAATAGAGCTTAGAAATATTCTGACCAGGAAATTCTTATACATTCGATCCTATGGGGATTCTGATTCGCTGTAAATTGAGTATAGATGCGGAACTTTATAAAGGGCTTCTAAACTGAATGGTACCTTCACAGGGAGAAATCATTCAACGTTACCCTCTGTATCTGTGATTTGTTACTGTAAACTGACAATTCAAAGTCCTTAGACACCGATGGTGGCGCCCCCCCCCCCGTTTAAAAAAGAGGGTACAGGGAATATTGCTTCAATAACAATGAATATAAAAAAAATGGAATAATTTCCTTATGATCGAAAAGCAAAATTTATCTGAAAATACCGTAATTTCCAGGGTAATAAGCCGCGGCTCAAATAAATCGATTTCGGACCGGAAATTGCTTTTAATGAACTGTAACTTGTTACATCTTGGCACTTATTTGAATTTATTTCTATAAAAATAATTCTGGTTTGAAACAGACTTATTTTACCCGCGGCTTATACACCGGAAATTACGGTAAGTGTTTATAATATAGAAAATATTGAAGCTACCACCCCTAAGTCTGGATAAAGTGTGAAAGGAGATTATTATACTACATACACACATATAAAATAACTCTGATATCATCTGTCCAGTTATCCGAACTGGAGAGAATAGGCAATGTTAATACATAATAATTAAATTACAAATTAAATACATGCTCCTTTGTTAGAAGCCAGGTTATTCATTTAAAAAATTTGTGGAAATTCCCTTATCATCCAGCTACTTTGAGAAAGCAATTGAAATTCAGCTCTGAATTTTTACGATTTTTGACCGTTTTTTTAGATGAGTTGCACTATATATTTGTTATTCACGCCTTTCGGGGAGGGGAATTTTGATATTCCGAGGGGAGAAATTCCCTCCGGCCCACCCTGAATTGATCACTGGTTGCCCGAGTGTCTATAATATAGTATAAAGCCGATGTTTCCTGGAATAACCGTATATCCTCAAACTGCTTATAAATAATTCTTTTATTTAAAAGTATATATTGGAGTTACGAAAATTTAACAATTAATCATCGCCCATTATAATGAAATGCTAATATATGAAAAGTAACATTTACAGAAAAAAATAGTAATGGAAAATAAAATCATAGGAATCTGAAATGTTGAAATAATTTGGTTAATCAAAAAAAAATACAATCTTTGTGATTTTCATTCTTTTTGTTTTTGGTCAATTTGAAGTAATTGATGTAATAGCGTGTTCCTCAGTCGGATGCTTTATTTATAATATATTGTAAATGTTTGAAATTTATACCATGAAAATATAAATCATCGTTAATACTTGGTCGTGTTTACTGTCTCTCTAATCTCAAATTAGAATATATATGCCTTCACAAAAAATAGAGATAAGGTAGATTCTACTTACATTATTCTTATTCAAGAATTTTCAGGTATCTATAACTTGATATAGCCATAGTGGCTGCTTAATCAATAAATTTGAACAAGTATATCCATGAGCACTTTTGTTGTGTATGCTTTATGTTAGGAGAGAATATTGAATAATAATATGTTAAATAATTGATCCATTCCTTTTCACTAGAAAACTTGTATCACTTAAGCATTTTTAGCTATATTTTAATTATAATTATTGATCTTATTGTATGATTATGTAACAATCTTTATTAGTTCATTTTCTGAAAAGTCCGTTCTGTGGAAAAAATGTCTACGTCATGAGATGTAATGCTTATTTCTCTTTCGGCATGAAATTCTTAATTATAACTCCCGGGTTATCAACAGTGATTATTTCTTGATTGGTGCTTATTTGAATGTTCATATTTATTTGAGAGATTACTTTAAGAATGTTTTACGAACATAATAAACTGTTCCTTTTTTCGTTTTAGATTTCGAAACTTGCTTGAACAACAAGACATGCGCGGAGAAAGCTGTCCGAGGATACATGCGCAAACACGGTCGAGATTGCGACGACAGTGGCACCATCGATTGCTTCGACTTCGCTGGGATTCACAAACTTGGATACGGTGGCCCTTGCAATGACGAATCTTTCTACAGTACTGAATACTACGAGAGGTTCTACAACTGCTACTCCGTACACGAAGCCCAGGATGACTAGAGGGACGGCGACAGCTGAAACCATGACGCAAACTTCAATGGCGGAGGCCTAGAGGATTTTGTAGATCAGGCAGTCTACCGCGGCACCATGGTGCCCTTTCAAATGTTTGCTTTTACCATCTTTTTCTTTAAAAAAGAAATAAAAATCCATTGTAAAGGGAGCTTTCTTTAAAATCATTAATAATCGCATGTTTATTACTGTTATTATTATTATTATCATCATAGACGGGATTAACCAACCCGTCTGTCAATGACCACAATTTGCCGTTGTCTCCAATGACCGACATACCCGGGTACCTGCCGCGATTTTAACATACGCGCGTCATAAACTCTATTTAAAGCACACCTATTTAATAAAATGTAACTGTTTTGGAGAAGAGGAAATGGGGAAAGTAAGGGATTTACGCCACTTCTGATTTCATTTTACGAAATATATTTTAAATGCAAAAAGGTACCCGGGTACCCGGTCATTGACAAAAGAGTTAAGGTTTCTGCTTCTTACCCTACACACAGAGTACTATGGCACATAAGGCACACAAATGACCAAGAGGTTTCTTTTCTTTATCTGGCGACCTAGTTATTTAATCTACTGACTTAAGAAATGAGCAGAAATAGCATTTAGAATAGTTACCGGAGAGTTCTTACCGTTCCAGAAATAAATTGCACAAAGATCGCCGCGGAGGAACGTTAAAAATAAATAAATAAATAAAAATAACGCTAAAAATTCCATTAAAAAAAAACACGAAAAAATTTAAAAATCGCAAATAACAAAATTAATTTAAATTAAATATGTATTATGCTGAAAGACTAAAACCAGATCTAGACACAAGGCAGTGTGTCAGCCAAGATCGTTTGACATACTACAGTGTATTATATTACATGAACCATTTCGAGCTGTTTTCGCCAAATTTCGACACTCTACTACTGAAAATCTATTTGACCTACGTATTTGTAATTATAGATGTGTAGTAAGGCCCCCTTAATTATCCAGAATCCAAAATTTTATAAATACTCCATTTTATAAATGGCCGGGTACCCGGTCATTGACAAAAGAGTTAAGGTTTCTGCTTCTTACCCCACACACAGGGTACTATGAGTATGACACATAAGACACACAAATGACCAAGGTTTTTTTTCTTTATCTGGCGACCTAGTTATTTAATCTATTGATTTAGGAAATGAGCACAAATAGCATTTAGAATAGTTACCGGAGAGTTCTTACCGTTTCAGAAATAAATTGCACAAAGATCGCCGCAGAGGAACGTTAAAAAAAAAAATAATAAAAATAACGCTAAAAATTCCATTAAAAAAATTACGGAAAATTTAAAAATCGCAAAGAATAAAATTAACTTCATTGGGATCAAAAATAGAAACCCGATTCCTTTTACGAATGTCAAAAAATCGCTGCAAAACGCATAAAAAACGCAGAAAAATTGTTAAAATTTCAAAAAATCGCAGATGACAAAATTTACTACACTGGGTTAAAAATTTGAAACCGAATTTCTTTTACGAACGTCAAAAAATTGCCGCGGAACGCGAATGAAAAAAGCTACAAATCGTATAAAAAATCACTAAAAATTAAAAAATCGCCGAGGACAAAATTTAATATATTATGCTGAAAGACTAAAACCAGATCTAGACACAAGGCAGTGTGTCAGCCAAGTTCGTCTGACATACTACAGTAAAACCTCCGAATAACGGACACTGAGGGAACGCTAAATTTGTCCGTTATTAGGAGGTGTCCGCTATTCAGAGGTAAAACTATGCAAACAATATTTGAGTTGGGGATTGAAAAAGTGTCCGCTAAATAGAGGTGGCCACTATTCGGGAGTGTCCGTTATGGAGGTTTTACTGTATAGTGTGTTATATTACACAAACCATTTCGAGCTGTTTTCGCCAAATTTCGACACTCTACTACTGAAAATCTATTTGACCTACGTATTTGTAATTATAGATGCGTAGTAAAGCCCCCTTAATTATCCAGAATTCAAAATTTTACAAATAACACATAATTAGTTTTCGAGATAATGATATTTGAAAATGTCTGATAATCGATAATTTTATCAATGACTCACTCACTCATCAAAAAGATTTCACGTATCTACTGCATGCACCTACAGACTTCAAATTTGGTACAAAATGCGTTTACACTATAAGAAAAAAAATCTGAAAATCGATTAATTACCCACTTGGGGGTGTCCATTTTTACTTTAACGTTACGTCTATTAGGCGAAATTTTAATTTGCCAAAAAAAGCGTCAAATGTTGAATCCGGGCTGACCTTGCAACAAAATCACCTGATTATCAGCCATTTTTAGCTAATTTCAGAGAATTAATTTTTTGAGTAAGGGTACATAAAATTTACCTTTTAGGTAGCTTTCAATACAAAAAAGTATAAAGCTACCTATTGCAGCCGTTTGGAGGAAAGCAGTTTCGGAAAATTTCGATATATTTTCACCGATCATGACCCCCAGACCCCAAAACCACCCTCCGTTCAAATGTTGATTTATATATATAGATATATTCATATATATGTATATATATATATATATAGATATATCCATATATATGTATATATATATATACATATATCCATATATATGTATATATATATATATATAGATATATCCATATATATGTATATATATATATACATATATCCATATATATGTATATATATATATATATAGATATATATATATCTGACCTATGTCATACGATAACGCTCGTATTTATAAATCAATTTTGATGAAACTAATTGTGTGTATTAAGCTCATCAATGTCTCGACCGAGTTCGTTGGCCAGCTTGGTCCGCCATTTTGTTTCAAGATGGCGGCCACTTAAAAATTTAAAACTAAAATAAATATACAAAAAAGTTAAAAATTCAAATTTATTTTTTAATTACGTGTTAGGCCTTGAGATAGATGGCTGAGATAGAGCAGTTTGAAATTCTAGGGTGGCTGACATTTTGAAACAAGACAGCACATTACAAAAATTTTCATTGTTGTAATAATTTTCCCAATCATACGCATAAAACTATATATTCATCCGCTAGCGCCAAATTCTCGCCAAACTTGGCGACATTTGGCGAAATATCGCCAAATTTGGCGACCAAAATAAGTCTTCATAAATGAAGCCAATTTGGCTATTGCTTAATAATTTGGCGAATTTCTTATTCAAATTCAGTATTAACGAATCTTTTGTAAACGTTTTCTTTGCATTTTAACTTGCTGTTTTCGTGTAACATTAGCTAAAATTTTAAAACGAAGATATAGGAAAGCTACCTTTTCCTCCCGGTGCAGGCCAGAAAGACTTTTTAGTACATACATACATAGTACATAGACACATTGTGAAAAAACAAAAACATCTTGAAATAATACATATATCGAAATACGCATATATTTCAAGACATCCATAGTTGAAATTCGTCTAATCCCAGAATTAAAAATGTAAAAAAAAGAGATTCCTATGATTCAAGTAAATATTGATCATGGTTGTGTGCATTTATATTTAATTAGATCTTTCGAATTTTTGGGTTAAAATACTTATCAATGCAGTTTTTTTAATTAAAATGTATAAGACATAAGCTAAAAATATAATTTTTATCATTTATTAACCTTGCATCGGCTTCAGATTCTTTAAAATTGATCAATTAGTTCTCCAAATTTTGAGCATTGAAAGATTGGCTTGAATCCGTGATTATCCCGGGTTTTCCCTGCTTTCTCAAAAACTATTTTAGAATGTGAAAAATTTCAGATTGTACTCATAATTATCCTTTTCAAATCTTAGACCTTTCAACCGCCGCCGGCCGGTACCATAAGATTCCTTAAAGTTCCTTCCTTCCCAAGTTTCTGAGTATTGAAAAATTGGTTGATGGTCCGATTTTCCAGGTTTTTCTCAGTTTTCTCAAAAACTACATTAGTTACCGAAATGCGACAAACTGCAGATTGTAGCCAAAAACATTCTCTATATGCCCCTGAGAAGTTTAGTGTTTAAATGCACCCGTTTCTGAGCGTATTCTGAACAAATAGACAGACAGTCAAAAAAATTGAAATATTATTTTTGGCTATACGTCGTCTAAATAATCGAATAAACTTAGAAATAGTTGTTTTTTCCGAAAATAATGGACACACTCACATTTTTTATTTATTAGTATAGAAAGAGAAGATACATTTCTATTATATTTTTGAGCAAACCTTAAAAATACAATTCTTGGATTGAAAAGATTTTTTAACTGAAAATAGCTGTACAAAATGTATAATACATAAGTTTCAAGGAACATTAGAAAAATATAAAAGAAATAGTTTGTCCCCCATAGAAAAAGATTTGCCCGCCCTGGAACCTTGGTTTAGCTACGGGCCTGCACTCCGCGCATATAATGCTTGATTATATCGCCGCAATATTTATCTCTTACACTCTGTCACATTCCTTACAGAATCAGTCGCTAAATAGTTTGAAAATGGTTTGAAATGGATTCAATACCTAATCCGCCAGCCGATTTTAACGAAACTTTATACTATTCTTGCAACATTGGTTTATATAACATGTTCGCCTAATAGGAGCTCAATCGGAAGTACGGTTTGGGAGAGTACACACATACAAATCATGATTGCAATACCTTCCTTGAAGTATGTGTTCCGAAAGGGAAAAAAGGGTTTAAATCACACTATTAAAAATTTGCAGCCAACTGTCCAGTCATTCGATCATTTTTAGAGAAAATGGTTACATAACTGTAATTTAACTCTTTTCTAACCATATTATTGCCCATATTATGGTTAGAATCGGATTAAATTACGGCTATGTAATCGTTTCCTATAAAAACGGTCGAATGACCGGACAGTTGGCTGCAAATTTTTAACAGTGCTGTCCTAAGTCTACTATGTTGAGCCTATTAACACGATTCACCGAGTATTGTTGAATTAGGTTACTGTATACACAGTAGAATGAGATCTGATTTTAAACTTATTTTGCTGTGTGTCCGGTCCAAATAGCCCCACTTTGCGATACATATACTTAACCCTAAATTTAGTTAATAAATGAAATTAATTAAAAATATTAATTTAAATCATTTAATTTAAATATCTGTTTTATAAATATATAAACTAATAAAAAAATTATTTTAATTTTAAAATAACGAATTTAATAAATATTATTAACACTTTCTAAAATTCTTTCTTTTCTAAGAATACATATGAGTCTCTAAGAAACTTTATCCCAATGGCCCCAAATTGGTTTTCTGCTTCTCTTTTGCTAAGAATGTATTTATTACATAAACTTCCCATTAAATAAAAATAAATAAATAAAAAATCCTGGAATTGAACTATTGATTTATTTTTTAACAGAAAGTAAATAAATAAATAAATAAACGTTAAAATAAACATTTTACTCTGTAATGAATCATTTCTGGAAAATTCATTTTATCTCGATCAATGAAATTATCAATAGGGTTTCCTGGACTTGGCACTGTTATCGTCGTTTTTTATTACTATTACTTTTTTTATATTAATCCATAAGAGGTGCCGACACACAAAGCTTATCGTCGTTATTTAATAATGAAGTTATTCCATAAACGATAAGAGGAAATGAACCGCGTGAACTTGGCCTGCAACATAATGGTTCCCATTTCAGAAACTGTCTGCGACATTTCAAGGACTAGAATTCGGGTCCTGAAATCGTGGCGAGTCTAAAGGAAGCAATTTTAGTTGCTTTTAACAATATAGCTTGGAATCTGAGAATCACATGTAAGTTATATATTTATATATATTATGCATGGGCAATTCTCACGTTCATTTATGTACATAATACTATAAATTTCAATCGCGCGGAATAAATAACGATATGATTAATGAAATCAAATTCGGCCCGGCTATTTTTATTATATATATATATATATATATATATATGTTTATTTATTTTTATTTATTTATTTATTTTTGGTAGAAACTCAATATCTACAAAAAGTGTTGATTTTTCGTAACCAACATTATCTTACAATTAAAAATTTTTTTAAGGAATATTTCGTACAAAAATTATGCAACAATTTTAAAGGACAGAATTCTAAAGGCTATATGTCCACAAGCCATGTAATGAGGAATAATAACATTAATGATTACTTAGAAAATTACATTCAAATGAAAATTCTTAAAAAAGTATATAATGTAGTTTAGTATGAACGAAAAAGATCGTTATAGAAAATCATAAATTAAAAATTCTGTAAAGAAAAAAGAAGAAGTAAGTTATGTTTTTAAAATATTTCTCTGTAATTTATTAAACCAAAGTTAATTTAAAAAGATTCCGTGAAGAAAATGTACAACATCACTATAATTATTATTGCAGACTTCTAATGTCTAAACGCTTTATTTTTCAATTGCTACTTCGCTCAATATAATATGTGTATTTTTTAATGGAATATTGTAAACTTCTTTTTAACACCTTTTAGAAATTAAAAAGAAGTATATAATTACAAGGTGTTATTATTTTTTACATTTATATAAATATCGATGCTGGAATATTGTAATTTATTTCTCTTTCCGTGGATACCCTGTATTTCATTTTTGTCAATTCATAAACCCTTCAAATAACAAAACTGGGTAGGGAAATACTATGATTGCAGTAGACGAAATGTCACTTTTTCATTCAAGTACATAAAAAAAACATTCATTCATAACATATCATAATTTCACGTTCTGCTTCCGTAAAACAATGCACGGTGGCAAAAACACATTTTTGTAAAATAGGACTCATTCTTTAGAACTTTCGTCTCCGGGTTCCGTTTACTGCATAATTAGCGCGGTTTTCATTTCAGACGTTTTAAAGTGGTTACATTACTTTCGAAAAGATGTAAGGAGGTAAATAAAAGTTCAACAAAGAGAATATTGTTTGCAAAACAATGAAATTTGCAATATTAATTTGTGGTTTCTTATTTTCAATGATAGGCAATACGGATAACACTGCAATTTTTTGGGTTTCGCTCATCTCACGAAAACCCTATTACTCCCGCTCCGTTGTCTATCCGTCACAGAGCCATTCTCAGAAACTATGTAACTTACAGAGTTGAAACTTTGTGTATATCCAGCTGAATACCAGCTATGAAGCTCAAAATATTAAAATTTGAAAAAATCGTATTATTTTAATAAATTGAGATAAAAAAGACAAAATTCTAACAGCCTTTTTCTATTAAATTTAAGCACTTTTCGTTAAAGCAGTTGCCAAAAATTAAGAAACCACAATGGAATTCTTTCTACAATAATTAATTTTTTATTGAACGATTTCCACGTGAAAAATGAAAATGAAGTAAAAAGTTTCACCAATTGAAAAAAAATATTAATATGAAATAAAAATCATTGAAGTCATAGTGGTAATAAAATGGAAATTTTCAAAGATTTCTCAATAATACAAGGAGTATGAGTATGTGTATGTACACAAAGCAGATTAATATCACGTCATTAGAGAATTAAAAAGAAAATCTGACGTCCTATTGGAAGTTTAACGAATTTTTCAAATGTTTGAGAAAAATACAAAGCGAGTATCAATAGGAGTAATAGAGAATAGTAAATATATGAGTTTGAGAAACATATTGAATCGTGGTAAAAATCCGATTATGGAAATATTCACATATTTTTAAATTTTGAAGATGTACAACATGTTTAATTTTGAAATTATTTTTTTTAATATCACATTTAGTACGCATGACATATATTACTATGATAGAATATAATAGCAGATTTTTTTTTTTTTTTTTTTTTTGTATTTTGCTAAATGAAATTTATTTGGATTTATAAAAGAAAGGATAAAGTGTTTTGGAAGGAATATTAAACGAAACCCTTTGAGAGATCTTCGATCACACTTACCCACTGGTTAATTATTAGTCATAAAAAAATACATAATATTTTGTCGAAAACTTAAAGACGTAATGTAGCATCTCTAAAAAAAGTTTCCTTTGTATTTTTTCACTTATCACATAAATAAATAGTATCAATTTTAATTTCTTTTAATCTTTCAGGTTTAAATAATTCGCCCAATAAAAATTTATCCCCCCCCCCCCCCCGTCTAAAATATTGAAATGCAAGAAAAATATTATTATATCAATCTGGGTGCGTACAGCTCTACCACATTTTTTTTAAATAAAATTCTTCGGCTTACTTAAATATTAAACAGAAAATTTCTAATCTGAAAAATTAGTGACAGTACTCGTTGAAAATTCCAGGGAATGTGCTTACATTGATTGGCTTGCCTGTAAAACACATTTTTCTGCCGGTATACTATTTTTGCTGGGAAACCAGAGTGTTTAACATGCTGATTAAATGATAAAATGAATAAATGGGGAAAAAAATTAACAATAATATGGTACTACAGTCGAATTATTTTAATATGAGGATGGCTAAAGTAAACGAGCAATCTGCAGGACAAGAATGGTTCATCCTTTAATCTAAACTGCAAAAAGAAGTGTTATATTAATATGAAATAAAAATGATTGACGTGATAGTGGTAATAAAACGGAAATTTTCAAAGATTGCGCAATAATACAACGAGCATGAGTATGTGTATGTACATAAAGCAGATTAATATCACGTCATTAGAGAATTAAAAAGAAAATTTGACGTCCTATTGGAAGTTTAAAGAATTTTTCAAATGCTTGAGAATAATACAAAGCGAGTATGAATATGAGTAATAGAGACTAGCAAATATAATTTAATCGTTGATTTTACAGTATAATACTGACACCCCAGCTGCCAGTATTATACCGTAAAATTAACAGTAATAAACAGTAAAATAAGCAGTAATACGCTACAGCGCGGCAGCGTATTACTGCTTATTTTACTTTTTATTACTGTGAATTTTACGGTATAATACTAGCGTGCGGTAGCGTATTACTGCTTATTTTACTGTTTATTACTTTTAATTTTACGGTATAATACTGGCAGCTGGGATGTCAGTATTATACTGTAAAATCAACACTTTTTTTTTTCTTTTTGCAATGTATATTCAAATTTTTACGCTTTATATGTACTACAAAACCAGGATCAAGGTTAATACGAGCACCTGTTCATTTCAATGTGATTTTATGCAAAAAGTAGGGTAGAATGTAGAATTAGGAAATAAATCCATTTTTTCTTGAACACTGTTCAGAATCAACGATAGGATTTCTACATCACACTGTCCATTAAAATGTAATAATTTATCAGTTTTACCATAATGAATTTCAACATTGAAGCAGACAGACAACCAAGAAATTGCAAAAGAATGTCCCAATGTCTTGAAAATGTGAAAGAAAATGGAGAGAGAGGAGGACGGTTCAAATACAACCCCTTTGCAAGATTTGCAACTGAGTCATGAAAGGAAGGGACGTAGAAGAAAACGTTTATTTGTTTCTTTTTTTTTCTGGACTCTGGGTTACATTAACCAGCCTTTTTCGGTCTCTTATTGCATTGCCAAAATGAAAAGAAAATGTGAAATCAATAGCTTGAAAATTGCAGAGACTATAGCAATGTCAGCGAATTTTTGCGGGAAACTTTATAATATCGTGTTAATTTTAGCTTGGGGATAATTAGATAAATTAATGGTTGTAATTAGTTTATTTGTGTGTTTTAAAAATGTTTACTATCTTCACGGGTATAATGAGTAACAGTTAATACGAGAATTTTTATAATTCCCATTCGTCTCCTATTAACCAAGTTCCGCTGCATATTTAATTAAAGGCTTAGGCTTAGAGGTATACGCACGGACCAAAACTTTCACGCCCGCGCCTAGCCCAGCCCGGATGAAAGCTGTCTTCGCTCGGTGTAAAAGCTAAAAGTTCGGACTGAGTTCGGGCCGTCTAGTTTAATTTTCTTCTGTTCATGGCCCAGCCCAGTTCATGGTAAAATCAATGAAATCAAGTCGGACTCAATTGCAACCAAAAATGCTGATATTTCTTTACCCATCGCTATCCAAAAATCACAATTATTTTTAAATAATGTTGTAGACACATCTAAACAAACATTTTAAAGTAAACATTTTTCAGATTATTTTATGTTTGCGTACCACTGAATGGGAAATAACTACTTTAATGATAATCAAATACCTACATGAAGACCTACAAAAAAGTAATGTAGTTTAAAATGAATGAAAATGATAATTTTAAAACTCTATGAAGAAAACAAAAACTAGTAGATTTTAATAGATACTATTCTGTAATTTATTAAGTCAAATAAATGTCTAAAGAATCCGTTAAATCAATGTACAGTATAACTATTATTTTAGCAAAAAAAAAAAAAAAAAAAAAAAGGAAAAGAGAAAGAAAGAAAGAAAGAAATCGGCCCGGAAAGAAGGAAGTCCAGCCCCGCCCTGGGTCTAATGAAAGTAAATTAGGCCGGGTCGTGATCGGTCTTCGAGCAAGGCCCGAGCCCGTGCAGACCTCTAATTTACTTTGTTTTTTTTAGATATTTTGTCCATTTCAACGTACATAAATGTTGTTATCGCAAAACAATCGGGGATGCTTGTCTATTTTCCATGTTTGGGTTGCTTTTTTTTTTCCACAAATCTAACGCCATTTTCCCGGTAATTGAAAACAATAGGTATTCCTTTCCTAAAAAAGGTAGAGGGAGTTTCATATTAGTTTCATATTAAGTTAGTTTCATATTAAGAAAAGTACTTACCTGTGGTTTTAATCTTGCCAAACCAGAGGGTATAAAATTAAATTTTAGTCTTCAATATATTATTTCAAAAAGGATTGTCAAATGACAAACTGGGCGTATAAAAGTAAAATGAGCGAAAGAAAAGAGAGCTATAGTGGAAGATCATTGATTCACTGTTAACTCGCACGCAAAGATTTTCATTTCTTTGGGATTTTTTTTTTTTTTTTTTTTTTTTTTGAGTTTGAAGCTTGTTTTTTTTTATCCAAAACTGCATTTCATTGAAGGTCAATGTATCGTGAATATCTAGGAAATAAACTTTCGTTTTCTAAGAAATGAGGAAATTTCGTTTCATGTCTTGAAAAATGAACTGTCTGATCTTCATCCGCTGTTCCCCAACCAAAACAAAATGGTATGTGATGACACTACATTAAAAATTCTATATCGTACACTTCTGAATAACGGACCCTCTATTTAGCGAACAGTTTTTCAATCCCCAAAACTTATAGTCAGTAAAATGTCTGAATAGCGAACACCCCGGTATAGCAGAACTTGTCCGCTATTCAGAAGTAAAAATATACAAATATATATAGGCGTTGGGGATTAAAATAGTGTTTGTTAAATATAAATTATTGCTATTCTGAAGTGTCCATTATGGAGATTTTAATGTATTTGTGTGTTTTTTACCTTTGAATAGCGAACAATTGCTGCGGTAATTAGGTGTCCGCTATTCAAAGGTTTTACAGTAACACCTGACAATGGACACTCTTCAATAGTGGACATCTCTATTTAGCGAACACCTTTTCAGTTCCTAACACCTATATATTTATATGCTTTCCCCTCTGAATTGCCAACATTTCCGAATAGCAGACAATTTCTACGGTCTCGAGGTGTCCGTTATTTAGAGATTTTACTGTATTATGTTTTCTACATTCTTTAAACATTTGAATTTTTTAATCTATAGGATGATTCGGGAAAAATTTTACATGGGAAACTAGGGTTGCAGTGAATTTATTCAGTCAAAAATACGGAACGGTTTCCTGAATCCGAACACGAACTTTTGTTCATCGTATGTGCCAATCCCAAAACTTTCTTCTATCTCATACATGTTAATACTTCAAAATTCGCTATCACACCGCCAATAAAATCAATATTTCTTGTCCTTCTGTTGTATGTAGCTGCTTGCGAATCGTTGGGTTACCTGGATACGGAGCACCCTTCGTTCACGAGCAGCTGATGTACAACACAACTACAAAAGTCCCTCTGCCCCATATACCATCAGGAAAAGATAGCCGCCCTGTTCCTTGTTTTTTTTTTTTTTTTTTTTTTTTTTTTTTTAGCTAATTTTACTGGAAAACACGAAGGTAAAATGCGTGAAACCCAATTACAGAAGACCAGGTTTCATACCCGGTTCTCGTCAATATTGAATTTGAATGAGCATGTCGCCAAATTAGCCAGCTATAGCCAAGTTGGCTTTATTTATAGCTACCTATTTTTGTCGCAAAATTTGGTGATGTTTCGCCAAGTGTCGCCCAGCTTGATGGCGATGATTGGACGCTGACGAATATGAATAGTGTTAAGCATATAACAGTTGGAACGATGATTATAACAATGAAAGAAAAATTGCCAGAGTCCATGTTCACTAAAACTGCTAAATTAAACACGTTTATGGAGGAATCCTACTATCTTGTTTCAAAATGGCAGCCACCCTAAAATTTCGAAATGCTATATTTCAGCCATTTTTTAAGGTAGAGGCAAAACAAAAATTGTTACGGTATCCTTTTGGATCAAGGCTGAACATTTAATTAAAAACACCTTTAGGATTTCTAATATTTTTAACGACTTAATTGTACATCTTTTTGAATTTGAAATATATAAGTGTGTATCATAGCGCCTCCTTCTTGCCGAATATCCTCCTTCTTGCAAAATAAAAATTGCTCCGGAATCCTTGGACCAACGCCGAACATTTATCAGAAAAATATTTTAAGATTTCTAATTTTTTTGTGTATCTTTTTAAATTTGAAATCTTTAAATTTTTATCACAGCGCCTCCTTCCGACAGAATATCCCTAAATTCAACTGGAACCTGCAAGTCATAGTCAATAACATATACATAAAATTTAGTTCAATTCTCTGCATAACTTCATACACTTTTCGATGATATTAATTAATAAAATTAAAATAATGGAACAAAAATCTCTATCACAGCACCCCCTTTCTTCGGAATATCCCCAAAATCAAGTGTAACCTGCTGGCTACAGCCAAAAACATATAAATGAAATTTGGTTCAATTTGTAGCAGAACCTCATACACTTTTCGATGATACAAAGAGGACATACATTCGGACACACGGAGAAACGGACAGACAGACATTTTGTAAAAACATGTTTTTCGGAATCTCTGACCCTTAAAACGTGTAAATCCGTCGAAAACTGGAAGTCGACCAAATTGTTAACAGCACTTCCAGCATGGAAAGTGCTGGAATTTCACTGTCGGTCAGTGATACTGAATGTACTTTCAGATACATCCAGTAAAAACACAAACCACACACACACACACGCACAGAAAGAAAAAAAGACATTTTATCAACATCTTTTTTGTGTTAATGATAACTTTATATCTTTATTAACCTATAAAATTATAGATTTTTTAAATTTTGTCTTACTTTTGGATCAGCGAGCATATCAAAAGCCGATATTAGCCATTCTTCATAAATTTGTACTTTTACACATGGAATATCTTTAAAATAATAATAAGCATTTCTATATTTCATTTTTTAACCCAAAATGTTTGGGAATAGTTTGGGAATATTGTTCAGTCTAGAATTAAAACTTGTGAAAAATACTGTGTGGAATAAAAATCTTTGACACATTTTAAAATTCAATAAAAAATCAAGTAATTGGCGTACGAGTGTGACTTGGGCGAAAAAGCTTCTCGTGGTCGAAATTTTTGTTTAAGCAAATAAAAAAAAAAGTTCAAGAAATTTCTCATAGATGGCACAACACCTGCAGAGCAACAAAATAGGTAGAGTATCTTTAATTATAAGAGTAGCAAATACATCGCGCATGCTTATATTGAAGATTTTGTCCAAACTATGGGAACTTACATTCCACAACTTGGCGATACTGTCCTGGATGAGTTCGATTATTAGACGAATCCGACTAGGGTGCCACTATATGAGAGTTGCAAAATAAAATTTGATTGGTTGAGACGATTTTGGATAAAACCAAATTGCCAAGAATCTTAGCCAACCTACCATTGCCGTCAAGGTTTGTTAACTTGTCTCATTCGTCTAATCGAACTTGCCCAGGCGATTATCACAAAGTTCTGGAATGTAGGTTTACCATAGTTTGGACAAAAGTTCTATATGAGAACAGTCTGAGCATGCGTCCTGTGCGTATGTCGTTTTTTTATATATACAGGCCCCCAGTGAGACAAGACAACAAATATTAGCTTGGGATAATAGCAATCTCGCCGAGATGATTGGAGATTCGCTTTCGTCCAAAATCATCTCGAACAATCAAAATTTTTTGTCTGTATGTCACCACACTTTTATAAATAAAAGCATTCTATACTGTAAGCCACACGATGTAAAATGTTCAAGAAATACTATTTAATCAGCAACTTCATAGCTAACTATTGCAGGCACCTGAAAAGCAACTTCAGAAAACTTCTGCATATTTTTATCTACCATGACCCCCAGACTCCAAAACAACCGAACCCGAACCCAAAATGGAAGAAAATTAACACATATTTTTATACAATTATGAAAAAGTAATCTACAATTATATCTCTAACTTCAATAATCTCTAATAATATCATTAATGTCTAAATATATAATTTTTGTATCTGAAAAAAAAAATAAAATAAAAAAATAAATCTCTAGACTTTCTTTTAAAAATCGGGGCAAACGAACCAGATTCGAAGAGTCAAATACCTACCCAAACCCAAAACAAGTAAAATCAACCTTATCCGCAAAGAGATAAAATAGCGTCAATTGTAAACATGCGTGTCTAGAAACTGGAGTACGGCTGTTACATCTATTGTAGTTTAGAACAAGTAAAACGTTTTTGGATTTTTTTTTGTATGTATATATTTTTAATTTCACTAACATTTTATTCTTCTTATTATTATTATTTATTTATTTATTTATTTATTTTTATTATTTATTTTTTAATTATTTATTTTTTTAAATTAATTAATTTATTATTTATTTATTTATTTATTTTATTTTATTTTATTTTATTTATTTTATTTTATTTTATTTTATTTATTTTATTTTATTTTATTTTATTTATTGATTTTTTAATTATTATTTATTTGTATTTTTTATTTTTTATTTTTTATTTATTTATTTTTTTTTTTTAATTATTATTTATTTGTAGTATTTATTTATTTATTTATTTACTAGGGGCCTACCCCCTGCGAGCTACGCTCGCCAACCCCAGCTCAGACTTCGAGGCCTCTAAAAACATGACAGTGTGCTTTGTTTTAAAAATATTGGTAAATCTCTAATTGGGTTGCCATGCTTTTAACGTTTTAATGGGGCATTTTTTGATTATCATGGCCTCATACACAGCTGTTGCGACAACTGACGACTGTTTTCGGGATTGATGAGTAAAATCAATTACAACTTGAAAACCAGCTTGCATAAAATGGATAGGTTTAAATTGTGGCTACCTCTCGGACTTTTATAACAACGATCTGTATTATATTCTTCCTTTGCGTTTAAGCATGAGAAATATTCCATCTGCTTGAGAATAACATTAAGAACCACGGTATTGAAAAGTACTATGTTATAGACATTTTCAATAACAGGTTTTAATTTTCTCTCTATTTTACTGCACCATCATGCATATGTTCATGTTATTTTAAATATGTAAATTATTTATTTTAATTAATATGATTAATATAATTATCTTAATAATAATTATTTATCATGCAAAATTAATTAAATATCTTGTGCATGCATGCCTGCATTTATTCGGCATCAATTGATGAGATATTTAAACAAATTGGCTATCCGCGATAATTTTACACCATGTTATGTCACTTGAATATTGCCCATAAGAAAATCGGGTACTTTTCCAGTATAGGATCCTTTGCTTTTAGGTTTGGCGCAATTCGAGCTTCGAAAAGGGATAGATTCGTTAATATACATAGATTTGTTGCCAAAAGTTATGAAAACAATTCCAATGAACTTTTGGTGCTTTTCTATTATAGGGGTCTTGACGCTTTTTTAAAAAGCTTGGCGCAATTCGGGCATCAGAAAGTGAGATTTGGTGCCAAATGACATAAACAGCCATGGAAACAAATTCGACGATTTTTTTGTTTATATGCGTATTTTAATTATACGTATATTATTATTGTTTTTTCTATACAAATTCATAGATTCCAACCTCCCGATTTTTTCCACACCAGTATTTTTATGAAAAAATATTTGTTTAATGTAATCATGTAATTTCTACTATTTAATAAAGCGAAAATTTTTGTATGATTTTACTGGTATGCAAAAAATCGGGAGGTTGGCAACTATGCAAATTACTTCTGATTGTATATAAAATAGGATAAATGACATTTTACGCTAAACAAATTGTATAAATATTGAAAAAATGCTTCTGTATACGAAATGACAAAGTGAATAGGTTGACAGAAAGTATCATGCCAAATTTCCTTTACTGCCAAGGCTATTTTCTCTGTTTCGCAAAGGCCCCATATACTGGAAAAGTTTTAACTTTTACTGGAATACTTTTAAACTTTAATAGCATTTCTCTAATATATAGGGAGCATTTTTTTCCCTGCTGCCAATAACAGAAAGAAAGGGGTAAATATCATTTTACCATAATTGATGTCATATTCTCATTAAAATTGGAAAGAAAACCAAGCAGGATATTTTATTCTCCTTCCGTTCAGTTGGGCAATTATTATTTTATATATTCGTTTCAAATATCCGAATTAGTGATTTTATAAATTCGTTTAATTAAATTTTACAAAATGATATCAATAAATAAAAATTACTATTAATTCCTTCCATCTTCCCTTTCTTTTGCGTTTACATAAATGACGTCATTTGGACGAATTTATTCAAAATATTTTGAGTTTATAAATTAAATTAAATGCTGACAGACGATTGAATCCTGAGATAGAAATGTGATTTTTTTTTTCAATTTTTTCTGAAAAACATAATTTAATCACAATCTTGTCTTCATTATCGATTGAAATAAAAAATAATTTCAATTTCAATTTGAAAATAACGAATAAAAAGAAATCAATAATCCCTATAGGGAGCCTTTTCAATTTTTTCCCTTTTTTGTCACAAAAAACCTGAGTAATTAGTTGCCATCATTACAGAAATGTCATTAAAATTAGAAAAAAATTAATATCTCGAAAACTAATTCCAATTTCAAAATTCTATTACCAGTTTTGACATCCGCGGATTTTTATGGACAATTGGTATTAATTTCACCATCAAGCGTTTAATATTTTAATTAAAATAGCCCTGAAACATAATCAGTCATTTAATCAGTCGTTTCATAAAATCGTTTCATAAATTCGTTTCATAAAATCGTTTCACAAATTCGTTTCATTAGGATTTTATATATATAGGGTAGATTTTGGGGGGGGGGGGGGGGTGCATTCTATACTTGAAATTCTAAGTCTGGTTTCACATAGATATACGACCTGTAGTTCAATATGAATTTTTAGAAAAAAAATATATAAAATTAATCCGATGATATATTTTTCAAATTTAGCAATATTCTAATCGTTTGTTACAAGTACAGAATACGCCTGAATTGATTGACGAATAAAATAATTCAAGGCTTTGAATTTGAGATAGAAAGTGTTGAAAAATGTCCTCTTTCATGTATTGCAATATTATATTTCAATTTATTGCTCTGTTCAAACAAACATTTGGAATGTAAACCGCAAGGACAAAACGGAAAGGTCAACAAGTTGACCTTAGCCTAATAGAGATTGCGTATGGGTATGGATTTAAGATATAATATGACAATTTAATAACTATTTAACAAATCATAACTCTTCTATTCATTGTCTGACATTTATTATAATCTTGTGAATCATTAAACAGTTATTATTGCATATACTGAATGAATGTTTCTCAGAAAAAAATTATATATTTAACATTATTTTTAAATATATAAACATAATTATGTCTGATGGAATCGTTAAAATTAATAGGACATTTAAATTTATTAATTACTATTTATTAATTAATAAACTCCTACTACCCCTAATTTTTGTTCATAATTTTAGTTTCAGTAGATTCGAAAATAGGAGGGGGAGGGGAGCATATTTTTCTAGTACTTTCGACGATAACTCTGAAAATGTAATACCTAAATTTAAAATAAATATCTTTTTGAGTTCGATGTTACGAGATCTTTCAAACGATACCCTACACGATACATAAAAATATTTTTTTCATGTAACTTAATTAATATCTCGGCTAATTACCGACATTTTTTTTACGAAAATCACTATCAAATATCCTTGGATGGTTCTGCATCGATAGATACCTCGAGCGCCCGTCAGCTCCCCCCTGACCACCCGAAAAGTAAAGTTTGTGTGTAACGGAAAAATGCGTTTTCCTCAAACACTATGTTACCTAGGAAAATATCTATAATTTTCCCGCAAGGCTTAAATAAACTTCTACTACCCCTAAGTTTTTCATAATTTTAGTTTCAGTAGATTCAGAAATAGAGGGTGGAGGGGGGGGGGGGACATATTTTTTCAGTGCATTTTCACGATATATCTGAAAATATAATACCTAAAATTAAAACAAATATATTTTTGAGTTCGATATTACGAGATCTTTCACACGATACCCCACACGGTACATAAAAAGATTTTTTTTTTTTTTTTTTTTTTTTTTTTTTTTTTTTTTTTTTTTTTTTTTTTTTAAACCAAGTAAATTAATCAGCCCCTTTATTTTTTCCTAAGCATATTTGTGAATGTCTAATAATCTGAAAATAGGTGTGTAAGAAGGCTTTATAACTTTTCCAAGTTTGAACTTTCCACGTCCCATAGTTTACGAGAAAAAGGACTCTGACAGACGGACAGACAGATACAGAGTTATCTTATAATGGTTCCGTTTTTACTTTTTAAGTACGGAACTCTAAAAACACATTAAAAGCACAAAATAAAATCATAGAGTAGATGTTTCAAGCTTTAACCCTTTCGCGGCACGCCTCGAGTGTACCATTTTTAATCTTTTCACGCCAGTAATTCCAAGTAGAATTTTTTTTCTAATTTAATCGCAGGAATTCTATGATTAAATAAACCAAAATTTACCATTAAAAATATACCGATGGGAAAAACTGAAGATTGTAGCACACTAAACGTCACGTATATTGGTACGTTCGTCGTGAAGGGGTTAAAGCTGTTTGATCACGATCGATAGTAGCACTGGAAGGGGTTTGTTTAAAGCTTGAAACTTCTACGAGAGTCCTACATCGGGTCGGGTTGATGCTAATTTTTTTTCGTTGCAGGTACGGTTCGATTCGGGTTTATTTTAATATTCGATTTCTGGTTGGGATTTGACTCTACAACGTATACAATTTTTAACAGAAATATTATTTCTACAAGTTTCAAATATACGAATCCAAAATTACAGTTCATTCCGCCCAGTAGTTCTTGAGCTATGCTTAAAAAACTACCCGCATGTTTTGCAAGGATTGCATTAGGAGTTTCAAATTTGAAATCGTCAGGATTCCTAAATTACTTAACCGAATGACTTCCCGTTTGGTATTTTAAGGTATAATTTGCCGAAAAATCCAAATAAGATATCAAAATTAGATGTTCTTATTGAAAAATTTCTAAGTTTGGTCCAATTTTAGCCGACCCCCTAAGCCTACTTTTGTTACATTTAAAGAAGACATAATTTCCTGTCGAATGGCTATTTTAGTTTTTTTCTGGCAAAATTTTTTGATAAAAATGAATGGGGTGTTGTCTTTTTTCTTTGGCCGACTGTACATTAAAAAAAAAAAAAAAAATGACAGTACACTGCAAAAAAAAAGTGTTGATTTTATAGTATAATACTGGCACCCCAGCTGCCAGTATTATACTGTAAAATAAACACTTTTTTTTTTTAAGTGTACAATTATTTGAATTTAATAAATAACACATTTTCTGTTTGTTTCTTATTATTTTATTTTGGCTGAAGTGAATAAAATTAACTCACACATGCGCATAACACACAAAGAGAGAGAACTACTTTGAAATCTAGTTAAAACTAAAAAGTATATCCTGATTTACGCATAAATCATCATGTTTATTTCTCATTTAATAAGGATATTTTGTGAGAAATAAGTCACTCTACAATTCATCTAAACGCATAAATCATTATGTTTATTTCTCATTTAATAAGAATATCTTGTGAGAAATAAGTCACTCTACAATTCATCTAAACGCATAAATCATTATGTTTATTTCTCATTTAATAAGAATATCTTGTGAGAAATAAGTCACTCTACAATTCATCTAAACGCATAAATCATTATGTTTATTTCTCATTTAATAAGAATATCTTGTGAGAAATAAGTCACTCTACAATTCATCTAAACGCATAAATCATTATGTTTATTTCTCATTTAATAAGAATATCTTGTGAGAAATAAGTCACTCTACAATTCATCTAAACGCATAAATCATTATGTTTATTTCTCATTTAATAAGAATATCTTGTGAGAAATAAGTCACTCTACAATTCATCTAAACGCATAAATCCTTATGTTTATTTCTCATTTAATAAGAATATCTTGTGAGAAATAAGTCACTCTACAATTCATCTAAACGCATAAATCATTATGTTTATTTCTCATTTAATAAGAATATCTTGTGAGAAATAAGTCATTTTACAATTCATCTTAAATTAAATGGTTTATAAACTTAAATTAAATCCACTTAACTGTATTACGAAGTATCACTTCCATTTTGAGTGCCAAAACCCTTCGAAAATTAAAAAATAATCTTTTTAATATCACACAAAAAAAACCAAGTAAACTTGTCACTTAAAATTTATCCCAACTGTCAACCACGAAAATGCCCTAGAAGCTTGCATAATTCTATGCACATTTATAATAACCTGTTAAACTAACTTTCACTATCTGAGAAATGGATTAAAAAGGATTAACACTTAAGGTGGTTCCCAAATGATCTGCTGAACAACGCAAAAACTTTCTAAGACAATTTCTGACTCATTTTTAAACGCAAAGGCATAAAATTGGCACACCTGACTGTTGAAGCTATTCGGAATCGAAATGAGTTTTCCACTTTTTGATAAATAAATTATTTATCGAGTTATAAGCGATTCGTGTCACGTAACAACAATAACCCCTTTGACACTATTTTCTGAAAGATCTTTTGTATTTACCGAAAAAAGGAAAACGTGTTTAGATTATAAAGTTTCTAAATAAGAACATTTGTCAATTTAATGCATTTTCAACAAAAATGAATTAAAAAATATATTATAAAGTAGCCAGTTTGGTTTAAGAATAGCTTTAAGGGAATTGGTCAGTGAGATTTCTAATTCCCTCGCTAATGTTAAACCTATGAGCATAGAATGCATTCGTATATTTAAAATATTTCTTTAGGATATTAATATTTGTAACTCTTTTTTTTTTTTTTTTTTTTTTTTTTTTTTTTTATAAATGTTTTGACCACGAAAAGAAAAATAATAAAAAAGAGAGAGAAAACATCCTTCAATAAGAGTACACAAAAAAAAAAGAAGTTAAAAATATTAATTTCTCGAAGAGATATTTTAAAAATACGAATTCATTGCACGTCCATAGGTTTAACATTAGCTAGGATAATTTCAAATCTCACTGACCAATACGCTTAACTGCTGCGACTGAAATTGTCGCATAGCTACAGTGAGCGGTCTCTGAGACCGCTTGATCCGAGGCTAACGAAAAAGAAAGGCTACCGCGGTGCTTTACGCGTATCTTTTTTTACAGACCGCCGGAGTCACGTGATGCTCGAAAGCACCAATGGAGGTGTACGAAAAGAGCACACGTCACTCTAGCGGTCTGTAAAAAAATATAAGTGGAATATACTGCGGTAGCCTGTTTTTTTCGTTAGCCTCGGCTTGATCGAATGATGAATAAAAAAACTTCATTACTCCATAGTTTATGTTCTAATGTTATGCACAGGCCTATCATATATATTATTTCTCCTGTCAACATCCCTTTTTCTGAGAAAGTACGAAACGCAGAACGACAAATGAGATATCATATGAAAGGATTTTGAACAGCTTCTGACATAGCACACTTAACATTTCGTTAAAACATGTTTTTGATTAAAAATTATTGTTAATTAAAAACTAAATCGGCATTGTTTTCATAAATGAAATGAATGGTTTTCCTCAAATTAGTGTTGCCACAAAAATAAAATACTGCATTATCAGATGACGTCATCCTATAATGCAGTTAAAACACGATTGATAATTTATTTCTTGCGCGTATTTTTTGAAAAAAATATCGAGCTTTTAATCAGGTTTTAATTTACTTTTTACGCGTGCGTCACCTATTGTTTATTTGTTTCCTTTATTTAATCACGGCTGTGTATATGCGTACTGTATCAGAGCACCAAGTAGACAACGTAATTTAAGGATTATCTTCCATTTAGATATACATTTCCTTAGGATTCACAAAAATTGTAAGTATTTATTTTTTAATATTTCATTAAGCTGTTAATACGCCAGCGAAATCTGACGTCACTTAAATGGCTGCTGGACCACAAAGTTTGAACATCCCATCTTTAAGTTCCCATAGCAAAAAAGTGGAGAACCAAATATTGATTTATGTATTTAAGACATTTCTGGAACAGTTTTACAAAATCTGAGGAAATACTTTCATATGAATTCCCTAAACTTCTGATTGAGTGTTTCATTTTTTTTTTTTTTTTTTTTTTTTTTCTTTTTTTTTTTTATAATTCGTTTTTCTATTTCAGTATAGGGGTCTTGGCAACCTAGAGAAATGTCCTTGTCGAGAGAAGAAAATTTGGAAAAAACATTTCTGGCAATATATTCCAATTTTCTTATATATAAGCAATCATCGTATATATTATTTCTGTTGTCAACATCCTTTTTTCTATGCACATACAAAACATATAACGATGAATGAGGTATCATTCGAAAAGTTTTTGAACCAGTTTCTGAGATATAGTACACCCACATTTCGTTAAAACGCGTTGTTTGATTTAAAAGAAAATCAGTTAATTAAAAATTAGTGCTAAAATGTACCAGGAAATAATCTCAAAGATTGCAATGTGAAAGCTTCGCACGGGTCTTTCTGGTTATAATTAAATTCACCTATTCAGAAGTCACTAGCGATAGTACTAGGGCTTCAGTTGAAACAAAATTTCACTACAGGGAGCAGAGAGCGTCAGAAAAATGTATACGTACACTGTTTAACGGGTCATAACTTTCTAATTTTTCTTTCTTTTCAAAGTGTAACGATTTGGAAATAATGAGTGGACCAAGAAAAAAGTAAATTTTATTTTAAAATATTATTGTAAGTATGAAAATGTTGCAAAAGTACATAAACAATATCGCAGGGAGAGATCCACATATATGCGACTTACAATTCATCGGATAAAAGGTAAGTTTGAAACGAATGGATGTTCATAGACAACGTTTCGGAACCGCAACTGAGTAAGAATGCGCCAACAACACCCAATGAAATGTTTGTTGAAGTTTGGGAACCAATATATACGAGATGTGAATTCTTTGCCAATTTGAATAATTGTGTTAAAATTAATCTTTGTGAACCAATAGCCCACCGTTATAAGCAGTGTCTAGACCAGAGCGATAATAATTTTGAACATCTGCAGTAACAGGGAAAGTTATGTATTTTATGTAGATTCTTTTGCAATTTAAATATTAATAACATGTGAATAAAATTTGGGAAGTTATAATCATTCAAAATGTGTATACATTTTTCTGAACGCATCCTGTATTCTATAGTTATTACCTATGATATTAGTATCTTCATTATTTATAGTTAAACGAAAATTAAAAGTTAAACTGTGAAAATGAAAAAGAAAAGCAGCGGTCTGTGAGACCACTAACAGCAGTTAAGTGTTAATCTATGACGCACACCACTCAAAATAGAAAGATAATAATCTCATTAAATGAATCTCCACCCTTCGACAAATCGCCATCAATGACTCTTCTAAAGCTTCTCTCCCATCACGCTCTGTTATAATCCGACATATAAAAAACAAAATACGCATCAACGCAACGCCACTTAAAACGTGTGGGATTAGCAGGTAGCTCAGGATAATCCGTTTCGGAAGCGTAGTAAAAGTCCGATTTTATTCCCTGTTTGACCGTCAGTCAGTTTTCAAACTCGGATATCTTTCAAGGAAACCAGCTGTATTGAATTCATTCTCAGTGGCGGAGAGGAAGTCATAGCGTTCAGATGTATGGGAAAGCAGTGGCGCGTGAGAGTGTACTGCACGTGAGATTATAGAATTGTCCGGCGTAAGTCTAAAAGCGAGGTCGACAAATATTGAGGTAAGCATTTCCTATTATATTTCGTTAAAAATTTCATATTATAATCTGGACTTTGTATTTTTTAAAGGACTGCTAAAAAATATATTATCTAATTTTTTGAACTAATAGCTTTATATTTGCAAAATTCATATCAAAATAAAATTCAAAATGTGCAAACTACATGCAAATATAATACTGAGTAAAATAACAAAGCTTTGTTTTGTTTTTATGTGTTTGTACAATTTGTGTATATATATATATATATTTAATTTAACTTACCTTTAAAATATATTGAGTGATAAATATAAGTGTAATATATATATATATATATATATATATATATTATTACAGTGAAACCCTGATTTAACATTATTCAAGGGACCCTAAAAAATGACGCTATTTGCAGGAAAACGTTAAATCGGGGTTCAATAAAACGAAACAGTGAGCTTAAAATGAAGAGTAATTTAGATAACATATTTTTTACCTCTTCATTTACATAAGGGGGGGAAGGGGGCTGAATCCTGCACCTGAAGTTGGTAATAAAAACAAAAAGAGGGAGGATTCCGAATTTTTCACGTATTGATTTTGCATGCATTTTTTTTTTTTTTTTAAATCATAATTTTTGATTATTTTAGGAAATTTTCATAGAGTTTTTCGCGCTGAAAAAACGTTAAATGCGGGAAATATTTCAAAATGATAACGTTAAATCTCGGAATTTTTGACATTAGAAGTACATGAAATTAATTGGGACATATAAAAAATGACGTTATATGCGGGAAATCGTTAAATACGGGTTACGTTATATCGGAGTTTCACCGTATTATGATCAGCCGTTTTCAATCCACTGCTGGATGTTGGTCTTCTCAAGATTTTTCCATTGTTTCCTGTCTAGTGTGTTTGTCGTCCAATTAACTTCACCCACTTTTCTGATTGTGTCGCTCCATCTTACCTAAGGTCGTCTTCTTGGTCGTTTTACAGTTCTGGGATACCACTGTAGCCCATTTGTACGCCATTTATCGTCTTGTCTCTTTTTGCAATGTGTCCAGCCCATTTCCATTTTAACCGTTTAATTATTTCTATAATGTCAAAAATTATGAAAAATTACGTTTGACTTCTCATCTAGGTTATTATTTTTATGACTTTTCTAGTTATGCCTAGTATTTTCCCATACTTCGCTGTGTTGTTTGTAATATTTGTACCATCTGTTTTCTAAGCGTACATATTTCCGCTCCATAAGTTAGTGCAGGCAAAACACAGATTGGTTAAACACTTTTCTTTTAAAGCAAAGTTACTCTTCGAATAATACTTTTCTATCCAAAAGCACTCCATCCATTTCTTATTCTTCTGTTGAATTCATTCATGATGCTGTTGTCCGATGTTATATCCTGTCCAAGGTACACATAACTCTGTACTTTCTTAATCCCAGTGTTGTTGTAGACGATCTTCTCTTTTGGTGCAAATGAATGTTTAATCTCACTTTTATTTTTAATCCAACCTCTGCCAAATCTTTTATCATATTTTCCAAATCTTGAGGGCTGTTACTGAAAATAAAAATGTCGTCAGCAAACCGGAGATGACTTATAGTGTTCCCCATTTGTTCTAATTATTTTATTTTCCCATTCCAACTTCTTGAAAATATTTTCTAAGACAGAAAAAAAAAAAAGCTTAGGCGACATGGTGTCTTCTTGCATAACTCCTCTTCCAATCTTGATTTTTGCTTTTTCTTTGTCCAAACGGATGGTTGCTGTTGCTTTCTTGTAAATCTTCTTTATGATATTGATATAAGGCATGTCTATACCGATGTCCTCCAGAGATTTTACTACTGCTGATGCGTAGACAGAATCAAATGCTTTTGCATAATCAATAAAAGTGAAGAAGGGAGGTAAACTATATTTCTTGTATTTCTTTACCAGTTCCCTTGTTGTTTGAATATGATCCATTCTGCTAAATCCACTTTGGAATCCTATTTCTCCTGTATGTAGGTTGAACTGAGTCTAGAAATGATTTAAGTCTTGTCGTTAAACCTTTGGTGAAATTTTTATAAATCACTGACAGTAAGCTAATCGGACGGTAGTTTTTAATGTTTCCCTTCTCAACTTTTCTTGTAAAGTAGCATCATCACAGTATTATTCCAGTCTTCTGGTACATCTGACTTCGCTAGACATTTGGCAAACAGTATGGCTTTTGCAAATTCTTCTCCTGCTTCTTTGATAAGATCAATTGTGATTCTGTCTTTACCAGGGCATTTACCTTGTTTCGTTCATTTAATGGCTTGTAAAACTTAATCTGTCATCACTTGGATTATCTCTCCAGCTTCTGTTATGTTTTTTCTCTGATAAGGTAGGCTGATTTTCACATTTATATAGATCGTTATGAAAATTTTCGACAATACTCACGATGTAATAATTGATTTTGGTGATTGTTCCATTTACTCTCTTCAGTGCAAAAGTAGCTTTTCTTCCACCACACAGTTTGTGCTTAGCTAATTTTAAATATTTGTTATATTTTTGAACTTTCTTGATAAGATCACGGTTAAATTTTCTGAAATCTTCTGCAGCGCACTTTCTTATCGTTTTACATAATTCTGTATATTCAACTCTTAATTTAGGATCGATTTTCTTCGTTTTAAGTTCTCTGTTGTTTCTTTATCAACCTTCTTGTTTCTTCTGTTATTTTCTTTGTAGGCTTTATTTCTTCTTCTCCGACTATCTCCTTTGCAATTTCTTGTAGAGTATTGGTTAGATACTTGTTCACTATTGTAACATGTTGTTCCTCTTCCAAAATTGACTGCAGTACTTCGACATCATTTTTAGCACTTTCCAACGTAGTTGAAGAGTGTTTATGAATTCGGTTTGTCTGTCTGTCTGTCTGTCCGTGCTCTAACTCACGTAAATATGCTCGGATAGTCATGCAATTGATATATGTTATTAAGGCTTACTGTGGTACGTTCGGTATTGAAAATGAAGTGTGTAGCACTTATAGTTCTTTTACAGGGACACTCAAAAGAATTCCGTTACATTGCGGTCTATGGGGAAAAATCATTTCCGGTTTATTTTAATGATGTTACACAATTTCAAACATATTGAAATTGATATATATCACTGAGGTGCACTACAAGAGACTGATTATAGAATATGGTTTGCATTGCACTTGCAGTTCCTTTACAGAGATACTCAAAAGAACTCCGTTACATTACGGTCTATGAAGAAAAATCGTTTGCAGTTTATTTTAATAATGTTTCACTATTTCAAACATATTGTAATTGATAAATATCACTAACGTGGATTACAAGAGGCTTACTATAGAATATTGTGTGTATAGCTTTCATCGTTTATTTACAGGACACACAAAATAATTCGGTTAAAGTACTGCTTATTAATAATAAATTGCTGGGAATGCTTTTTCAGTCGCTGAACGTGTTTTTAAATTTAACTCATTTTTTGTCTATTACTTGGTGTGTATAAATTGTACAGATTGTATACAGGGCAGCACAAAAGTTCTCGAGTACATTTCCCTTTATTGTCGGAAATTGCAGAAGAGAAATTTTAAACTGTGTTGCGCGTTTCCTAACTGAACTAAAATTTAGCATTCTATTTAGTATATATACAAATCTATAGATCATATACAGGGTTGCCCAAAAGAGCTCGGATATTTTTCCGAATATTGTTGGTAATTCCTGAAATTGGATTTTTAAATATGTTATGCGTTTTCAAAATTGTTTAGATATCATCTTACACCTTACGTTAAATATTTGCAAAATCATTTTGGAAGTGTTGGAAAGTGTTACATAAGCTATGCTTGACGCATGATTTTTCGTTCTTGTTAAATTTAAATTCTTCTTTATGTTTCTGGAGATTTATCATATCGACTAATTTTGGCGTTTTGGAAAAAAATCCTTCTTTTCACTTTAACACTTAAGAGCATTTTGCATTTAACCCTTTCAGCGGCAATGGTATGCTTATGCAATGGTATGCCACTTAAATTTAATTCCCAAACGCCACAATGGCACCAGAATTTTGCTAAAATATTTACCGTTTAATATGCATGTGAAATATAGCCTTTTTCTTATTTCCAAACAAATGTTTTCGTAAATTCCGGTGCCAGTAATTTATTTCAACATTTTAGTACTGAAAGTACTTTGCCCCTGAAAGGGTTAACCAACTTGTGATAGCTACCTATTCTATATTGAAGTTTTTGAGAACTCTGCAATCCCGAATAAGATACTGTCAGCTTGCCATGATGTAATCGATTTCGCTTATTGCTCCATTTGCAGTTCTCCATGTCCATTTTCTTGAAAAATGAATTCGTGATATACATCTGCTCACCTTCTGCAAACTCAATTAATCTGTTTTTTCTTTCGTTTCGCATTCCAGATCCCTGATTTCCAACTAAGAATTCGCCTTTCATTTTTTCTCCAATTCTATAGCATTCCAGTCTACTATTTATAATTTGATGTCTAGCATTTTCCCTTCTGATTCATTAAAGCTTCATAGAACATATATATAGATAGATAGATCGAACTTGTCAGATAATTTTTATTTCAACGGTATTATATATATACTAGGGGGTTTTACCCCCTGCTTGCTAACGCTCCCCAACCCCCGTGAATTGCGACTCAATTCACATTGGGAACGCTACGCGGTCACAGTTCGCTTTGCTCGCTCGTCACATTTTTCAGAAATTTTAGCCAAAATGAATGCTATCATAAATCTTTTTAACATATGAAATTGACAATTTTTTTAATGTAAAAAAAGTAAATGGAAACTTTATTGAAAACACGATTAAAATGCATTTAGTTTGTGCTACCAGTGGGCATAAATCATTTAAATACTGTGAAAAAAATATCTTGGAAACACAATTAGTTTAAAACTCATTGCACCTATAATATTGTATAGCACGGCTTAAATTCATTAAAAAAAAAAAAAAAAAAACACTAAGTGATCGGTAGATAGTTTATATATATCATCAATCATTGTATTATAGATTTTTGGAAAAGAAATTATTTTTTACTTCATCAAGATAGCAACAGATGGCAGCAGGTGCAATCTAGACAGTTGATATTTCTATTCTCTCCTATTTTCGTGTGAATGAAATTCGTAAATAAATTTTAAATAAGAGTTGATAATTCATTTGAAATTAGCAATATTTCTCATAATTAAAATGAGGAATCATCTCAAACGCTTTGGATTACGCACATGTTATTTTATTTTTAATATTTGCTAGTTTGAGTTTGACTGCTCTCACACTGACCGCCATATTGGAGTTGGAGGCAGAGCAAGATCTTACCCAATCTAAACTGTTCATTGTTCTGAGCTCTGGAAACTATGTTTGTTGCCAAACGCTAAGCTAGAAATTCAGCTTTATTTCCGCGCCACGTAAGAGAAATATATATGTATAGATTATATTTCTTTAAATTTTTCATTTTATAATAAGGGTTCTATTTATGAATAATTTGGGTCTTTGCAAGGAACCCTTTACCATTTGTTTCATCTTAAATAGAAAATTTTCACAAATTTTTCAGCTTAAAACAGAACTCTTCACAAAATTCTTCGCACTTTTACCTAACTGTTCCATAAAAAAAAAAAAAAAAAAAAAAAACCTAACTAAACTATTTAAAAAAAATGTATTTAAAAAAACTGTACTTACAAAAATTTATATACAATACAATATTATATAATTACAATACAATGTTATATACAATAATATATATTATTACAAATTTTATATACTATAGAATGTTATTTACAATATTTAACTTAATTTGGTTTTTGTATGTAAAGAAGAAATTCTGAAAGCAATTTTTCACTCACTTCTAGAATTATAAAAAATATGTACAGAAGTGCGTTTCCGATGACAATACAACAATTTAATATTTTGCATTGTAAACCCTAAAAAGTAGAAAATAGAAATAAAAAATAAAGAGTGTAATTTTTTTTTCAGAAATACGCTTTATTCAATAAACAGTTTAATATTATTAAAATTATAATTATACGGTGATAAATGAATTTATAAATTCGTATAATAAACATTTTAAATAATTCTTTTTTTTCTTTCCTATTCCCATATCTTACAAAAGAAACAGCAAAAAAGTATATATTTAAAATAAAACACACACACACAAAAAAAAAAACACTAAGTTTGCGCTATCTACCAAACGTTAAAAAAAAAAAAAAAAAAAACGAAAAATCATGCGTCAAGCATAGATTATGTAACACTTTCCAACGCTTCCAAAATAATTTTACAAATCATTGCCGTTTAATAAGCTGAAAGTAAACAATTTGGAAAACGCATAACATATTTAAAAACGTAATTTCAGGAAATCCCAACATATATTACCAACATATACAATATTCGGGAAAATATCCGAATACTTTTATTCAGCCCTGTATATGATCTATATATTTGTATATATACTACATAGGTTGCTAAATTTTAGTTTAGTTAGGAAACGCGAAGCACAGTTTAAAATTCTCCTTCCGGAGTTTCTATCAATAAACGGAAATGTGTTCGCGAAGTTTTGTGCTGCCATGTATATGATCTACAGAATTTATACACACCAAGTAATAGACAAAAAGTGAGTTAAATTTAAAATCGCGTTCAGCAACTTAAAACGCACTTCCAGGAATTATTGTTAACAGACAGTAGAGAATTCTTTTGTGTGTCCCTGTAAATGAACGATTACTGCTATACACACAATATTCTGTAGTAAGCCTCTTGTAATGCACCTCAGTGATATATATAAATTCCAATGCGTTTAAAATAGTGAAACATTATTTAATTAAACCGCAAACGATTTTTCTCCATAGACGTAATGTAACGGAATTCTTTTGACTGTCCCTGTAAAGTAACTATAAGTGCTATGCACACCCTATTCCATATTAAGCTTCTTATAATGCACCTTAGTGATATATATCAATTACAATGTGTTTGAAATTGTGTAACATCATTAAAATAAACCGCAAATGATTTTTCCCCATAGACCGTAATGTAACGGAATTCTTTTGAGTGTTCCTGTAAAAAAACTATAAATGCTACACACTTCAGTTGAAATAGGGAACATGCTATAGATAACGACAATAACATATAAAAATTGCAGGGCAATCCGAGCATATTTACGGGAGTTAGAGCACGGACAGACGGCAGACGGCCAGACGGAGATATGGCAGACGGCCTTACCGCCAGACAAACCGAAGTCATAAACACTTTTCAACTAGGTTGGAAAGTGTTAAAAAGCGATGAATTTTCAATAATCGGAGTCCACGCCAAATAAACGCACTGCAACTTTTTTTTTCTTTTTTTTTGAAAAACATTAATTTTTGTGATGAAGTTAGACGTGATTTTTAAGAAAAACATTGAATGCTTATAAAAGAGTGTATTTTTTTAAAAGGTATTTTTACTTTTATACTTATTCTACATTAAAATTCTCAAAGAAATAAATTATGGAAATCGGAGCCTCCGTTCAACAGCTATATGTGTATATGCATCCTAATCCTAATAATATTATAAATCTGATTGTGCGCAAATGTTAGGCTGAAGCCAGCGTCAAAATGGAGCCTTTAATGATCCTGTATTTTTGCATACAGATTGATTATAACCCTCATTTGAACATAGACTGGTTTTTGTTTATTTTATTCAAATATTTTTCTTAATAATTCAAAATTTCGTTTTCTCATAGAGAGTAAATGGACATTTTTTTCGTATAATATTTTAACATGGTTAAATTTACTTTACCGTTGCTAATACTTTATCGTTGCCAAAACTAATTCAGATTCCGGAATAATAATTTTTAGTCAACAATTTAGTTTCAATTAAAAAATGTTCACGTGAAAAATAAAAATGAAATAAAAAAATTAAAGAATTAAATAGAAGATTAAATAATATTATTAGAAATAAAACGTACTTTTTTTTAGTTTTTGATAATAATACAAGGTTTCAATATGAGTAACCATGGGAAACAGGCGAATATGACGCCATACATCAAAAATAAAGCGGATATCTTTGATTGGTGAAATAAAATGATCTTGGGATTTTTTTTCTTCGCTTTTTTCTTTTGTATGGTAATAATTCTTGGCGTTTTACCGTCTGCGCAGGGCTAATATAACTATACCGTATTTTTTTATTTAAATTTTAAAAAAGTAAAAAGAAGTTTCAAAAGAAAATGGTCAGCAAATGTCAATAATATGCTCCGCAAAATTATCCATATCGAAAATGATGTCATGGATAGCGAGAAATATTTATTTTCATTCTTAAAACTAAAAGAAATAACTCGATTACCTAAAAAAAAATGACGAATGTTAATAGTTCCATTTTTGTTGATAAAAACTAAAGATTTAATATTATTTCGTTAAAGCAACATAATTTCCCCTATGCCAGTACTGAAATTAATTGCCCGGAAAAGAAAATTAACAAGAATTATGTCATTAAAAAGGGATTTCTCTGCGGGAAAAAGAGGCGTCACATTTGAAATAAAACGGGAATTTTCCAATGTGTTTTAAAATGAGTGTGAATCAATTCCTTACATTAATAATACAAGGATCAGTAAGTATAGAAAGTAGATGAGTTTCACGCCATATTTATAACGAAAAATTTAAATGTTTTTTTTTATCTATACTGATTATTAAGCATGAATATCCGTTATATACAGATGAGAATTTTCTGCTAAAAATCGCATCATAATTTTAAGAAAAGCAAATGAACACGAATCTATGTTTGTATTTCGCAACTACTCCTCACTGTAAAAAATTGCTGCAGTAAAATTACTGCAGCTGAGATTCCAGGCAATGTCCATAAGAAAACCGGTTTTGTGACTAGATAAACGAGCTTTGTTATTAGATAAACGGTTTTTGCCCGTAAAACCATGAAATTTACTGGAATGGACCGTTTACCTTGAAAAGGGGGCATTTCCCGTAAAATTACGGCAGCAATTCACGGAGAATGCCCGTGAATTTACAATTTTCATTTACAGTGCCAGAATATCGAACGCAACGTGATTTACTTTATACCGGTTATCATTGATCCGAGGATGTTACACAAACTGTCAGAATTTAAAAAATTAAATTAGATGCCAAGATTTTTTTTTCTTTTTTGTTAAATTTAACGAAGTTTCTCTAAAAACGGAAAGTAAATTACTCGATATTTGTGTATAAAAAAAGGAGAAATAAAATAGATCTGTATATTTTTTACACCATTTTCTCATTAAAACTGAAAAACAGAATTGATTTTCACTTTGAATAGATGGTGAAAACAAAATCTTGATTTCAATAAATTATCCGAGAAATAAAACCATATTTTCACATATTCAAACTTCATGAATCAATTTATTCTGGAGAACAAAAATTGCCTGTCAACATACTGTCATTTAGAAAATAAGATTTGTTTCAGCTATACATTAAACCAAGGAGGCAGAACTGAATTTAAAGAAAAAGTATGTACTATTTCCAATTAATGTTTTTTTGAAGGATGGCTGTTAAAACGTTTCACAAAGGCGTTAAAAGTAAAATTGTTTATCAGGTAAAATTGACATTTGTTTTTACCCAATTCGTCTATTTCCACGATTTTATTTGGCCTTCCTTTTTGCATTGGTTGCAATTTCATTTTCGCGATTATTTGGCACAAAATTTCACTTTTTAAAGACTGAGTTATGTCAAGGTCCCTATAACAAAAAAATACCGTATTGTCACCTATGAAATGTGATAAATAGTTAGTTAATTTTAACGTTTTTAATTATTGGGAGTGAAATATTTTCTTAATTAATGTATTTATTCTTCTTTTAATGTTGCGTGAACGAAGTCACGGGTAACAGCTAGTAATATTATAAGTCTGATTGTGCGCAAATGTTAGGCTGAAGCCAGCGTCAAAATGGAGCCTTTAATGATCCTGTATTTTTCCATACAGATTGATTATAACCCTCATTTGAACATAGGCTAGTTATTTGTTTATTTTATTCAACTATTTTTCTTAATAATTCAAAATTTCGTTTTTTCATAGAGAGTAAATGGACATTTTTTTCGTATAATATTTTAACATGGTTAAATTTACTTTACCGTTGCTAATACTTTATCGTTGCCAAAATTAATTCAAATTCCGGAATAATAATTTTTAGTCAACAATTTAGTTTCAATTGAAAAATGTTCACGTAAAAAATAAAAATGAAATAAAAAAATTAAAGAATTAAAAAGAAGATTAAATAATATTATTAGAAATAAAACGTACTTTTTTTAGTTTTTGAAAATAATACAAGGTTTCAATATGAGTAACCATAGGAAACAGGCGAATATGACGCCATACATCAAAAATAAAGCGGATATCTTTGATTGGTGAAATAAAATGATCTTGGGTTTTTTTTCTTCGCTTTTTTCTTTTGTATGGTAATAATTCTTGGCGTTTTACCGTCTGCGCAGGGCTAATATAACTATACCGTATTTTTTATTTAAATTTTAAAAAAGTAAAAAGAAGTTTCAAAAGAAAATGGTCAGCAAATGTCAATAATATGCTCCGCAAAATTATCCATATCGAAAATGATGTCATGGATAGCGAGAAATATTTATTTTCATTCTTAAAACTAAAAGAAATAACAAAAAAAAAATGACGAATGTTAATAGTTCCACTTTTGTTGATAAAAACTAAAGATTTAATATTATTTCGTTAAAGCAACATAATTTCCCCTATGCCAGTACTGAAATTAATTGCCTGGAAAAGAAAATTAACAAGAATTATGTCATTAAAAAGGGATTTCTCTGCGGGAAAAAGAGGCGTCATATTTGAAATAAAACGGGAATTTTCCAATGTGTTTTAAAATGAGTGTGAATCAATTCCTTACATTAATAATATAAGGATCAGTAAGTATAGAAAGTAGATGAATTTCACGCCATATTTATAACAAAAAATTTAAATGTTTTTTTTTATCTATACTGATTATTAAGCATGAATATCCGTTATATACAGATGAGAATTTTCTGCTAAAAATCGCATCCTAATTTTAAGAAAAGGAAAATGAACACGAATCTATGTTTGTATTTCGCAACTACTCCTCACTGTAAAAAATTGCTACAGTAAAATTACTGCAGCAGAGATTCCAGGCAATGTCCATAAGAAAACCGGTTTTGTGACTAGATAAACGAGCTTTGTTATTAGATAAACGGTTTTTGCCCGTAAAAACATGAAATTTACTGAAATGGACCGTTTACCTTGAAAAGGGGGCATTTCCCGTAAAATTACGGCAGCAATTCACGGAGAATGCCCGTGAATTTACAATTTTCATTTACAGTGCCAGAATATCGAACGCAACGTGATTTACTTTATACCGGTTATCATTGATCCGAGGATGTTACACAAACTGTCAGAATTTAAAAAATTAAATTAGATGCCAAGATTTTTTTCTTTTTTGTTAATTTTAACGAAGTTTCTCTAAAAACGGAAAGTAAATTACTCCATATTTGTGTATAAAAAAAGGAGAAATAAAATATATCTGTATAGTTTTTACACCATTTTCTCATTAAAACTGAAAAACAGAATTGATTTTCACTTTGAATAGATGGTGAAAACAAAATCTTGATTTCAGTAAATTATCCGAAAAATAAAAACATATTTTCACATATTCAAACTTCATGAATCAATTTATTCTGGAGAACAAAAATTGCCTGTCAACATACTGTCATTTAGGAAATAAGATTTGTTTCAGCTATACATTAAACCAAGGAGGCAGAACTGAATTTAAAGAAAAAGCATGTACTATTTCCAATTAATGTTTTTTTTGAAGGATGGCTGTTAAAACGTTTCACAAAGGCGTTTAAAGTAAAATTGTTTATCAGGTAAAATTGACATTTGTTTTTACCCAATTCGTCTATTTCCACGATTTTATTTGGCCCTCCTTTTTGCATTGGTTGCAATTTCATTTTCGCGATTATTTGGCACAAAATTTCACTTTTTAAAGACTGAGTTATGTCAAGGTCCCTATAACAAAAAAATACCGTATTGTCGCCTATGAAATGTGATAAATAGTTAGTTAATTTTAACGTTTTTAATTATCGGGAGTGAAATATTTTCTTAATTAATGTATTTATTCTTCTTTTAATGTTGCGTGAACGAAGTCACGGGTAACAGCTAGTTAAATATAAATAAATAAATATGAATTTTTATTAATTTCTTGTTTATCTTAATATATTTCAATCATCCCGTGTTTTATTATTATTATTATTATTATTATTATCGATATGTTATAAGGTTCATTTTTAGGCCTTATACCTAATTATTCGATGAAATATCATATCCTAATCCTAATAATATTATAAATCCGATTGTGTGCAAATGTTAGGCTGAAGCCAGCGTCAAAATGGAGAAATTAATGGCACTGTATCTTTGCATATAGGTGGATTATAACCCGGAAATGAACATAGACTGGTTTTTGTTTATTTTATTCAAATACTTTTCTTAATAATTCAAAATTTGATTATTTTCATAGAGAATCAATGGACATTTTTAGATTATATTTAACCATTTTACTTTATCGTTGCTAGGGCTTTGATCGTTGCCAATAAATAAACTGCGGAAAAATATTTTTTCCTCAACAATTAAGTTTCAATTGAGCGATTTTCACGTGAACAATGAGAATAATTCAAAAGAAGATGAATTTCTGTGATATTTGAAACAACAATGTGGAGTATTTGTTATTATACATGAAGTAAAGAATATCGGTTACATTAAAAAGATCTTTTTCTGTCAAAAACTGCGTTCTAATTAGAAAGAAGAATTAACAATAATTATATTATTAAGAAAAAGATTTCGCTTGAACCATGGAACTATGAAAAGGATTCTTCTTGGCTTGAACAAATATGACGTCATAAATAAAACATGTATTTTCAAATATTCGTAATATTACAAAGAGCATGACTATCAGTGTATAATAAAAGTATTTACATAATGGACGTCATGTTTAAGATGAATAACAGAAATATTTTTTTGATACTGATTAATAATAAGCTTGAATATCAGTTACAAACAGGTGTGAGTTTTCTGCTAAAATTCACGTCATTATTGCCAGGAAAAGAAAATTAACAAGAATTATATCATTGAAAAGAGATTTCTCTGGGATCAAAGTGACGTCATAATAAAACGGGATTTTTTAAATATGTTTCAAATGGAGCGTGTATCAATTTCATACATTAATAATCACTGAGTACAGTGAAAGAATAGAGAGGTAATGAACCGTAAAATCGGCTTGCAATATGAAGCCGGTTATCGCTCAAATCATTAGGCCCAAGGACTGACTTCATTGGATGGAGAGAGGCTGCACGTGGAACAATGACTGGATTCATTGGACGGGGAGAGGTTTTCAAAGCAAGCCGCCAGTTGTTTGGACCGACTGAAGGGTTGCATTTTCAGCATCACGCCAAACATGAACATGTCATCTCTATTTATTCTCTGAACTTTGTGATTAATAATACAAGCATCAGTAAGATTATTAGAAAAGAAAATTGAACACAAGTCTATTAAGTTAAAATCTGACTGTGTGTATTTCGCAACTACTCTTCTTAATACAACGCGATTTACTTAACACCGGTTATCATTGATTCGAGGATGTCATATAAACTCTGTGAATTTAAAATTTTGAATTAGATTCCGAGATATTAATATTTTTTTTGTAAATTTTAACGAAATTTCTCTAAAAATGGTACTTAAATTACTCCATTTTTGTGGATAAAAAAGGAGAAATAAAACGGATTAATATATTTTTATGCCATTTTCTCATTAAAACTGAAAAAAGAATTTATTTTCAATTTGAATAGTTGGTGAAAAAAAAATCTTAATTACAGTAAAATTTCCGAAAAATAAAAACCTTTTTCCACATATTCAAACTTTATGAATCAATTTATTCTGCAGAGCCTGTCAGCATATTGTCAAGAAATCAAGAATTGTTTCAGCTATAGATTAAACCAAGGACACAAATTTGCTGTTACATGCAAACGTAACACTTGCAATTGCAAAGCTTTTTGCAACCCGAAATTAATTTTAATTTGAACCGTAATAAACGTTAATTTGCAATGAAAATTACGTGCAAAAGTAATGTTTACATATAATTTTGGGTTGCAAAAAGCTTTGCAATTTAAGTGTTACGTTTGCATGTAATTTTGGGCTGCAAAAAGCTTTGCAATCGAAGCTCCTTGCATTTAGGTATAGAATTATTCCTCCCTATTCACAAGAATTGAATTTAAAGAAAAAGCATATACTATTTCCAATGAATTATTTTTAAATGATGGCTGTTAAAACGTTTCTCAAAGTCGTTAAAAGTATAATGATTTATCAGGTAAAATTGACATTTCTTTTTACCCAATTCGTCGATTTACACGATTTTATTTGGCCGTCCTTTTTCCATTGGTTGCAGTTTCCTTTTCGCGGTTATTTGGCACAAAATTTTACCCTTTTTAAACTGATTTATAGCAAGGCCCCTATAACAAAGAAATATCGTATTTTCTTCTATGAAATGTGATAAAGAGTTAGTTAATTATTTACGTTTTTAATTATCGGGAGTGAAATATTTTGCTTGATTAGTATATTTATTTTTCTTTTAATGTTACGTGAACGAAGTCACGGGTAACAGCTAGTATTTACTATAAATTATGTGCTTATTAAGATCCTCTGAAGAATCCAAAACACATTCATGGTTTTTTATTTTTATATTTTCACTCTGCCTTGTTTAATTGTTTTTCATTTATTTTTCAGTTTATTTTCAAATACAGGATTTCAATCGAATTATATATTTATGTGCATAGGTCATCGAATTGAATAACCTCATTTCTGTATAAATAGTTTAATAAATTATACCTCGGGAATTAGACTTGTCCCTTGACATTTGTTTGGAATTACAGAATAATCCTAAATGGGAATGGAAGAATCCAAAATGAATTAATTTAAGAGGATGCTTAGCTTTTAATTATATAAAGACGATTTTGGATTGAATTTCCCATAAACAATAACATCAATAACAAGTTGGAAATTGTTGTACTTATTTTATTTTACGAAATTAAGTTTTAATACACTTTACAAACAAGTAATTACAATTATGTTACATTAAAATTATACTATGCGCAAATATCCAATACAAGACAAGGTTAAAAAAAATCACCGTTATTATTTCACTGAAATAAATTAATTATATCGTCTGTTATTATGATACTTCCGTAATGAAATAAGTACATTTTATCTTTTGTTTCCATTTACTGAAAATTCCAATGGGAAACTTAAGCCTACCTTTGAAAATTTCAGAACTTGAAATCCATATTTAGACTCTTTTTCCATTTAACATCTATTTCTGAGGAAACATCTATCCAAAAAACTTGCGGTAGATTATAGAATTACTATAGTTAAACAATTTTAGTATACAAATTCGGCTTTTAAATTCAGTAATACGTAAATAATAGGACTCCATCTTAAATAAAACGTCACCACCATGGCAATCTAGAATCATTACCTGTCGTGGGATATCATTGAATTAATTACGTGTGATAGAATTTAATAGAATGAAGAAAACTTTTATTATTATCTTTTTAAGTTTTGATTCGATTTTCATAAAACTTGAGATGACTCGACAAAATTCTGCAACGATTATATATTAAATTTCAAATCATTCGGTTGGGTAGATTTTGCGCTGTTATATGCGGACAGACGGACGGGCTAGACGACGATTATAGGTGCTACGTATTTATATAATTACGAACGCACCTAATAAGAAATGAAAAAAAAATATATAAATGCGTACTTTTTGTAGAGTGCGAAAGTCAACTCTTTAACTGTTGAAACTGATTCCTACAATACTCATTTGTATAGTAAAGTCACGAGTGTTTGCAAAGTAAACGCACCTGTCATAAATCAAAATCCCTTTTAATCACATTTGTTTTCTTCGAAAGTTTAACCAGTACTTTAAATGCTATCAATACTAATGTTTTTTTTTTTTTTTTTTTTTTTTTTTTTTGTGTGTGTGTGTGGTCGAATAGCAATTCGTCCACGATTAGAAGGTTTTTGAGACAAGAAACATTACACGAATTAAAAATAAATGTACAACGTGAAATAGCACAAATTAAATATATATATATTGGCAAACAGCTGTTTCGAAGCTCCTAAAGCTCCATCATCGGTGCCAATTCAAAAGATTAAAACCAATTTTAAATCCTAAGCCATGTCAATTTGCTTAAGACGCAAGCAAATTGACATGGCTTAGTATTTTAAATTGGTTTTAATCTTTTGAATTGGCACTGATGATGGAGCTTTAGGGGTTCCGAAACAGCTGTCTGCCAATATATATTTTTTTAATTTGTTCTATTTCACGTTGTACATTTATTTTTAATATAACGGCACAAAGTTTAATCCACCTTTTTAGATTACACGAATTGTTTTAAGGACCGCCAAACAGACAGCGTTCTTATGTGTCGGTATCTATGATGTGATATGTCGAACTCTTTGATATTTTATGACTTTCTTAGCATGTCTAAAGGTCAGAGGTCAAGAGCAGGAGCCGTTGATAGGTCGAAAAACACCCATTGCTTTTGTTGAAGCTCTCCTTTCTTTTGTCGATGACCACAAAATGATTTGAGAAGAATGGGAAGAGATTTTATTTATGGCTTTCTCGGACGATTTGCTCAGGACGGCACTGGACGCAGATTTAGACGTGTGGTGCTAAAAATTTCTTTTATATTTTCATAATTCGCTAATACATGAGTAGTAATAACGTACAGAGCTAATGAAACGCTTTTTGGGCTTAGTGCCTGAGTCCTAGGTCACCACCATGAATATACTTGTTCCAACTTTGATGGCGCTACGTAGAGCATAAACAAAATTCTAAAACAAACAGTAGTTCAGGGAAATATCTGAAAATTTGCAGATGATTAAAGTAGCTAATGCTTGATCTTATTTCTACATGTAAATAATATATATATATATATATATATATATATATATATACGCATGGTTAATTTATTAAAAAATAATAAAATAAAATGGAATGGGGCATTTTGATTTAGAACTACATTTACTAATGTTGGGATTTTGTTTTCTTGCCTTGGTACTATTACCTTTTGCAAAAATTATGAATGAGTGCAAATTACCTATGACTAAAAATTGAAATGAATCCTGTCAATATGCATACTAACAAAATTATTCTTAAACTAAAATAAATTTAGAAGAAAGGTAAATGGATTAAATTAAACAGAAACAATTAAAATTTAAAGAATTTAAATTTACTTGAATTCTAAGTTTTGAATTCAAAATAGTATAAGAATTAATTATTTAAAAGCACTGACAAGATTCTCAATTTGCACTACATCCAATTCCCCAACAATCAGCATTGTGAATTCAAGAATTAATATGAAGGGTAACAACAAGGAATTTTCATAGACAAAATAATTTAGACTGAGTGAAAATTTTGGAATAAAGGGGACAAAATCTTTCTTTTAAAGAAAGTACAGAAAGCGGGGTATAAAATTGATGAGATAGGTTAAACAAAATAATATTTGACCAATATTAAAAAAAAGCAAAATCAATTCCAAGAATTCACAACACTGAAGCTGTGATCGTATAGATTAATCCTTGTTTGAGAGACCATGAGTGAATAATTAAATTTTGAGTAAGTAATTCATTATAATAAAATGCTTCTCATAAGACTTTAGATCAAAATGTTGAAATTACTTTATATAAAAAATTCAGATAAGTATGTCCTATAATTAATTAAAGAATAGTAAAAGGTCTCAGTTAATTAAATAAAATAAGTTTGAATATTAAAAATTACAACATCCAGTAAATTAGCAGTTTATTTTCTTTTTATTAGATTTAATGCTTAAAATAATATTTAGAAATTCCATGATTAGAGAATACAATAATTTACTTTAATTAATTAATTAATTTATTTATTTTTCTAACAGAATTAACATTTTTAATCAATTAAAAGACATTAAGTAAAAGGATTAATATAAATCCTAGGGAGATTGATTTTCGTAAATTAAATAAAAGGTAAAATACTGAAAGCAGACCTTTTGAAGTAATTAAGCAAATAATCAAAAAAAAAGAAAACAGAGAAGGAATTAAATTAGAAAGAACAAACATTTATTAACAAGTAACACTTTAAATGATTTAAATATCATATTATATATATATGTATGAAAATACTAACACACAGATAAGTTCCGTCATATCAGACAGAAAACATAATTTATAAATCATAATAATGATAAGAATTGTTTTTACTTACATCTCGATAGAATAGAGTGAAGGTGACAACAAACCTTCTCGCATAGTGAATATTTAATGCATTGGCGACTCGTTTTGCGGTTATATTACTTGTATTTTTCTCACAGTATCCTCTGAACTGCGAGTCTACGAATAGTCGTTACGTAAATTTTTCTTTTATGTGTTCTTCTAACTCTACAGCTAAGTTAGTGAACACAGCGTTATTCTATGAAGATCATAATAAGACTACCACGTTGATGACATGCTTTATAATAGTAATGGGACGATCAACCATTCATTGCAAGAATAAAGTTACACAGATTCTCAGAATACACTACAAAGAGCATGTGTAGTGTCGGCTAGAGCACTCGATAAGATTCTCGCTGTCATCATCACTTCAGCAGGTATTTTCTCACAATTAATCGCTCCCGAGAAATACTATGCATTTAATACGGTATCAATTTCACGAACTGTTTAGAACATCCAAATCGCGACAATATGGTAGGATATCTCCTTCGTGGGTATGCACTTATAGGAAAAGCAGAAGTTTTTTCGGTCATTTCAGGTTACTTGATGAGCGAACATTTTCTATCAACCCACTGTCGCTACTGCCGGGAGAGAAGTGTCTCTCTCTCGAAAATTTCGCCACTGCCTAACCGGCGGGGTGAGGGAGGGAACCCTCCACCCTCACACACCCAAACTATCCGAGCTTCAAAACATCACTGCCTCTGCTAACTAGCTCTTCGTTTCCTTGGTAACGCTGGACCAGTAGGTAAAAAGGGTCAACGCTGATTGGTTGAGTGGGGGGAGCAAATAACACGCCTATTGGATTAGTTGTTGCTAGGTGAAAAATCCTAGCTACAATTCCTGGAAATAAGGCGCTCGTGGGCATCGTTGAAAAACAGCTGTATGCCGGGTCCCACGAAAACAACTATCCGCCCGCTGACACCTGCCATCTCGTAAACAACGACTCGAAAGCAATATACTGATGTATCTTCCTACCAAGCCTTCGAAATAGTTTTATGACTCTCTTTTCTTAGGGTAATAAAAGTTGTACACAATACAACTGACAATAATGCTTCAGTTATTCCCATGACTTCTTATAAAGGCCTTTTGTACTTTATCCAATCTGCCTGTGTGTGTTCCGAATTTACGATCCCTTAAATTACGTGAGAATTTCAAGTAAAAGTTGTTTGCGTGGAAACTATCTCATAGTGAAAAAAGAAGAACTTGGGTGGTCTTGACTTATAGAAAAATACAAATGTTTGGATTTTGAAAATAAGAGTTTTAATTAATAATGTTTAAGAAAAATAAGAAAAAGGAGGAGGGGGGTTTGATTAAATATTAAAATAGAATGAGTTTATAAAAAAGAAATGTTTTAAGATATTAATGAAAATATAAATATAAAAATTTAGATTAAATTACCTCTAACAAGAATCCCCCGTCTCTATTTAAAAAACACAATTTTTTGAAAAATAAAAAAAAATTTTGTTTTTTAAGTAAAAAGTGAGAGTAAAAATTCAATGGATGCGGGAGAGATCACCAAATGGGGCCTAACATTTCAAACAAACCAGACTTCGGTCCGAAGAATTATCAAGAAACACTTAGCAAGCCTACCCCTCAAGGTATACAGTCCGGAATGTATAACCTGAGTTTGCATACACAAAACTCTCCTCACTTGTCAACAAAATCCTAGACACACCTGTAGAATAACAAAAAAAATTAAAAGATGAACACAAGGCTGGACATTGCTTTTGTCACCACTAACCTTATCAATCGGGAAGGTTCCATTCAAAGTATTTACCTGAACACTGTTTGCTAAACCACAAAAAAAATGTTAAAAATTGCCAAAATAATTTTTTTTTTTTTTAAAGCCAAATAAAAATTTGGGAGAGAACATTGCCAACCGAAAGAATCGCCAAATCCATTACAATAATAATGCATATCAATATAGGTATAAATTGTTAGCTCGATGTACACAGATATATAAAAACATACGAACTAGTAATGTATATGCATATAAAAACACAAACAAAAAGAATAAAAATGGGTAAAAGGCAATTTTGCACAATATACAGTTACTTCACAATAAAATACATTTCACTAATTAAAATTCAGTTAACACAAATTGTATCAATGTGTAAAAATTGAGAAACACTTTCTCCAGTCGATTGATATGCAAGTTGAAACTATGAAGTAAGTTATTTACATATGCACTTACAGCGACACTGTGCATATTGGAAGAGCAACCCATTTATCTGTGCTATAAACAATTGCCAAAATAAAAGCATAATGGGGCGAAGAAGACCCAAAAGCTATGATGAAGATTATCACCATCAGAGACTTAATTTATACAGTAAAAAATAAAATTTTGACAAAAGAAATCCTTTAAAAAAAAGGAAAAATAGCACAGAACCAGATAAAATTTTATAAATTTTTCAATAAAACCACACCACTATACTTTAATGAAGTAATGTACTCAAGAACAAAATTAATAACCTCAAAAATTTTCAGGTAAACAAAAATATATATACACAAAACAGTACACTAATATTACCTTACACTACGAAATGCCTACATATTATATCTAGTAATGAGTAAAATTAATAGTTCCCTCAAATATAGTATTATCCTGTAAATCCACTTATACTCATCTACTGAGAACTTAACTAGAACATCAATTAAAATATAAATAATATGCAAATCGATGGATACTATCGTATTTCACAAACAGGGAGTACTACATGAAAAAAAAAGGGGAAAAAAAATTTTGGATTCCCATTTTCAAAGTCTCGAACTTACCCAAAAATCGAGAAAAAACGTAACATAATTCCAAAATATACCTGCGGAGAGGTTATTTGCACTATAACTATCGAAATATACCTTATTTACACTAAAATTAGCTATATAGAACATTAAATGTGATGAACACACAACCGCTCAGATCGCTATCGCTAACCAAAACAAACGGTACAAGTACTCTAAAAAGCTTATTTTTCACGTTAAAATACAATAAAAACTAACTGTAGACTATCTATATACATTATACAAACAAAATATAAGGTTATCAAAATAAAAATACTATAACTAATACAACTTAAAGTTTATAATTGGGACGCTTGTCCCTGTTCCTGAATCCATAAGTATTTCTGGACGAAGGAATCGAATCAGTCGGTTTGCGCTGAGATTCGATTAAAGTCGGAATACGACTGGTTGAAGGAATAACAGAGGATTGAGCTTCAACAACTTCGTTAGCTACCGCGATATCTGGCGTGTCCGTAACTGGATTTTCAGCCGTGGAGGGGGAGGGGGTGGTTTCAGCTCGTGAGTTCTCGAACTCGGCTGAAGGAAGAGAGGGGGAAAGGGGTTCGTTGCTGGTGGCTAGTGAAGGCAACGTGTTGGCTGTTGATTGCATGGGCAATGCTTTATCTCTGTTTACTGCTGATGCTGTAGGTATGATAAACGCGCGCCTGCGTTTTTTCGTCCGCCGTTCTGGGTTATCGTTAATCGAATGGTGAATGGGAGTAGTTGGATTCTGAATATTCGATTTATCATCGAATTGACTCTGCGGCTGTTGGTCATTTGTTTGGAAATCAACATGCCTGTTTTTAAATTCAGTCAGCCTATCGACGTGTACCACTTGCGTTAATTTTAAATTTGATTGGAGGGCGATTTTAAAATTTACCTCATTTATTTTTTCAGTTATTGTATAGGGACCATTATTAAATTTAGATAGTTTTTTACATTGTCCTGGTTTAACAGCTGGTGTAAAGAGCCAAACTGAATCACCTATTTTAAGATTCTTAGAAACAGCAGTTTTTTCTCTGTATTTTTCTTGCTTCTCTGAAACTTCCACCAAACTACTGTGCACTTCAGCATACACTTTCTTCAAAGCAGGGAATAACAGTTCACAATAAGTGGGGGCGTCATTATAATTTAAAGTTTGGGGGGTGGAAAAAAGTTTATAGGGGAGATTTAAATTTCTGCCAAACATTACTGCGGCTGGGGTTAATTTTGTAGAAGAATGCACGGCTGTCCTGAGAGCTAAAAGAGCAAATTTTAATTTTGTATCCCAGTCCGACTGATTTTCATTGACAACATGGCATAGGGCATTAATTAGAGTTCTGTTTTGACGTTCAATCTGAGAATTTCCTGCTGGGTGGTAAGCTGACGTGTGAATATGTTTCATTCCAAAGTTTTTATAGACTCTCTCAATGGCTTCTGATATAAGATTTCTACCCTTGTCGGAAACAATATAGCTAGGAGCACCGTACCTTGAAACGAAATCTGCTAGAGTATCCGCTACAACGTCTGAGGTGATAGAGGATACAGCATATGCTTCAGGCCACTTAGAAAAAGCATCAATATATGTCACGATGAACTTGTTACCCGAAAAGGTTGTCGGTAAAGGACCAATTATGTCGAAATTCACTTTCGCCAATGGAAATTCTGGTGTTGGCATTCTCTGCAAAGGGGCTAGATGTTTAGGTCGATAAGCTCTTCTTTGTTGGCAACTAATGCAAGATTCTACTAGATGCTTGACATCTGCAGACATACCTGGCCAGTAAAAATTTTCGCGAATGCGATCAATAGTTTTCTGGAAGGCTTGATGACAGGCTGCTAGAGAATCATGTGTTAGTGCGAACACTTGGGGGATTAGTTCTTTTGGCACCACCAGTTTGGGCAATTTATTTAAAATGGGAGAGTCTCGAGTGTCCTCGCACATCAAGAGATCATCTCGGAAGAAAAATTTCATGTACTTTGGTGCTACATCCACTCCTTGATCTAGCTTCTGAGCAATTTGGCAACACTTTTTGTCAGTCTTTTGGAGTTCTTGAATTTTTTCAAGAAGATCAGTTTGGGGCATAAAAACATTCTCCTTTGCTATTTGTACACAAAAATTACAACTTACTGTATTTACAGAGATTTCATTAGAAGTAGTGTATCTAGAAAGAAAATCCGCAACACTGTTGCATTTGCCCTTGATAAATTTAATTGAAAAAGTAAAATCAGATAAGGTGCAAATCCACTTTGCCATACGAGAAGTTGGGTCCTGAATTTTAAGCATATAAGTTAGGGGAGCATGATCAGTGAAAATAAAAAAGTGGGTGTTAGCTAGGTAACACTTAAAATGGGCGGTTGTCCAGACAACAGCTAAAAGTTCCCTTTCTGTGGCTGAGTACCTTGTTTCAGGGTCCTTCAACTTTCTGCTAGCAAAAGCCACAGGGTGTAAAAAGTTGTTCTCATCCAGTTGAGATAAAACTGCGCCTAAAGCTTCACCACTAGCATCAGTATAAAGATAAAATTCCTTCGAAAAATCAGGGAGGGCAATACATGGCTTAGAAATTAAAGCAGCTTTTAAATCTTCGAATTCTGCTTGCGCTGCAGGGTTCCATGAAAAACGACCATTTTCTTTAGTTAGTTCAATTAAGTTTTTAGCTCGTTTAGAAAAATCAGGGATAAATCTCCTGTAAAATGAAATTGTACCAATAAAAGATCTAACTGCTTTGCGGGTATCAGGGGGTTGAAATTTTTCAATTACTTCTATATTTTTATTAATGGGTGAGACTTTACCTTTATGGATTTCAAAACCTAAATATTTAATTTTATCTGATAGAAAAAGGCATTTACTGGGTTTTAATTTTAAATTATGCTGGCGAAGTCTATCAAAAACAGTTGTTAATTTTTCAAGGTGGGATTCTACATCTTTGCTAGCAATAACAATATCATCTATATATACAAGAATTCCCATATTTCCCAGATCTCCAAATATTGCACTCATGAGTCGTTGAAAAGAATTTCCTGAGTTTGATAAGCCAAAACAATTTCTCGACCACTCAAATAGTCCTTTATGAGTTATGATTGCTGTTTTGTGTCTGTCCTCAGGACGCACAACTTGCTGGAAAAAGCCACTTGTTAAATCAAGTGTAGAAAAGAAATTTGAACCGGATAGTGCATCAACCGAATCTGTGATATTAGGGATGGGGTATGCATCTTTAACTAAATTTTTGTTTAATTTTCTAAAATCGACAGCCAATCTATAAGATCCGTCTGCTTTCTTAACCAAAATGACTGGAGCCGCAAATTCAGAAATGGAGGGGGATATTATATTAGCTTCTAACAGGATATCTAATTGATCTTCCATTTCTTGTTTAAGATTATGGGGAACTCTATAGGCTTTACATTTTACAGGTTTATCAGAAGTTAAATTTATTACATGGGGAATAGTGTCACAGCCGGGCAAGTCTAGGACTGATGCTGCAAACACATCTTTATTTTTATTAAGAAAATCCTGCATTTTAAGTTTAAGAGGGGGGTCTAAATGGTCAAGATTAATATCTGAACTCCAGCTGAGATCAGCATGATCAAAATCAGCTAGTGGAGTGGGCACATTAACATTAAGGGCATAATTACAATTATTAGAATTACACTCAGAATCATCGATGCACTTTTGAATTTTAGCAACCCTCATTCCCTTATTCAAAGTAACCTCATCGTCCGAAAAGTTTGCAAATGAAATAAATAACCCGTGCTCCTGAGAACAGATTGTTCTAGATGATAAAACACCATTACCAAATTTTTTTACTAGGGGTTCCAAAATAACAACATCATTATTATCAATAAAATTACTTCTCGAGCAGTTTACTTGAGCTAAAATTTTAGATTGGGGGGGGGGGATAGTTACTAAATTTTTCAAAACAGCAAAACTAATTTTAATAATCTTAGACTTTTCACATGTATCACTTACTTCAGTTTCGACATCATTAGATTGTGACTTTTCGCTATCATGACAACTCACTTGGCATACAGGGACATTGATTTCATTTTCATTATTTTTCACATCCCTGATAGTATTTACACTAAGATCACAACCATTTGTTTCACATATATTATCCCGACCAATTGCCTTATTTTCATTTAATTTATCACTATCCATATTACTACAATTTTCATGATTATTTGTACTATTAACATTTCCTAACTTTGAAACACTCTCAGAAGATTTTTGAACAGAGGAATTATTATCATTACTTTCACATTTATCTAAAATCACCTTATTTTTATCTTCGCTACTACATTTTTCACTATCTCGAATCTCTATTTGTTCTCTACTATCCCTTACATTGGCTTTTACTACCATACAATTGTTCTCACTGTTCTTATTCTTCTCAGAAATATTACTAACATTAGAAAAACATTCTACATTACCCTCAGTTTGACATGACACATTTTTAAGGCAAGAAATTTTGTTATTTACAATAATTGGCGGTTTAATATTTACATGACATTCTGAAATTTTTGGAACATATTTACAAAAAGTTTGCTCATTAATACCAAGACTAATAGATTTGTCACTACACTTTATGATAGCCTTGTACTTACTCAAAAAGGGCATACCTAAAATAGCAGTAAATTCATCAGCGAGTTTACCTGCTACTACAAAAAATTCAGCTTGGCAGCTGACATTACTGAAATTGAAAAATAACTTAACTTTCTCAGTGAGAGGGACACATTCACCTGTCACAGTTAGAATGGGTACATTGCATGCCTCAGTTTTTACACCTGGGAATAAACACAATCCCTGTCGAGAAATTAAATTGATACCTGATCCCGTATCACACAGTGCAGTAATAAAAATATCACCGACAGCAATCCTTGCGGTAGGGAGATTGCATGCTGATGGTGGGAAAACATTATACACAGAGGGGGTTTTGTCGTTCGGCTTCTCATGAGTCAGTCCGACTACTCCAGACTCAGCCATTACCCGTTTAAATTTTGTTGAACATTGTGTTCATTGGCAGTGTTGTTATTCTGCTGGGTTACATTATTTTGATTACCCCTATTCCTATAATTACCTCTCTGGCCATTGTTGGTACCTCTGTTTCTCTGGTTATTGCCATTTCCCCTATAGTTTCTTTGATTCTGATATCCCCTGTTACTATAACTGCCTCTGTAGTTATTGTTAGGTCTGGCCATACCTCTACGACCATAGGGATTTTCATTATAATTTTGCCAGCCTTGATTTCTGGGGTTTTGGGGGCAGTCCTGAAAAAAAATGGTTGGGGTCGCCACATCCAAAACAGAAAAAAGGATTGTACTGGACATTTTCCTGGGCTGGTGGTCTCGCTGCAGCTGGTTGTTGCATAACAAGACTATCAATTTTAGCCGTTAAAATTTCCATTTTGTTTTGGAGTTCTACAATTTCATGGTTGGGATGGCTAACCTGGGGTGTAGGGGGGTAAACAGCAGCACATGCTACACCTGAGGGGACCTGGGGGGCAATGTTTGCTGGTTCATAGCTGTAGAAGGGGTTAACACTCCTACAAGCCTTTTCTTCAAGTAAGGCAAACGTTAGTATTTCCTGAGGAGTCTTTGGATCTTTTGAAATGACACCCTTCCGAATTTCTGGAGATAGGTTACCTAGAAGCATAGAGTGCAGTATAGCATCTCTACTTTTATTTACAATGCCCTCAGCAATTCCATCGATGACAAGAGCTCTGCGTGACAGATCAGAGGCTCTGTCGAAAAAATCTTGGACAGACATTGAAGGTGTCTGTTTGAAGTTAAGAAACTTCGATAATGCCACATCTGGCGACTCCTGTTCCGTGAATCTGTCTTGTATAATTTCCACTAATTCCTTATAATTTTTGCCTTTATTAGCCTTAATTAATTTGGCTGCTTTCCCTGACAGTCTGTTAAACAGGGCGAAAATTTTTTCTGTTTCATCCCAGTTAAAGAAGGTGGAAATATCTGTGAACTTTTCAATAAAGTCGGAAAAGGATATAGTAGAGTCCCCGCTAAAAGGTGGGATGTTGGATAAATTATCCATCAAAGACGATTTCTTCTGCAACTCAGCCATCTCCTTGGTAAGGGTCTCCGCCATATTTATGAAATGTTTTGTCAACAAAAAATTCAGCGATAAAAAAAAAATTTATAATTAACCCTACCTAAACCTTAAGCAAAGAAAAAAAAAATTTACACAAATGCAAAATCTAAATAAAATTACTGAGAGCTACACCCATGTATACACTAGTCGCCTTTGTCAATATATATAATCAATTGCAAATAAATATAAACAAATGGGAAAGGTATGTTAAAATTTCTAAAAATTCAGTGCGGGTGGGGTATTATGAAAAAAAAATATGAACAGCACAGATATGAGGGTTAACACTTCATAACATATACTCAAAGACATAATGCACAATACATTTTGAAAAAAAAAATAGTTGCCTTATACCCTGAACTTTAAGTATACACAAATAAACATTAAAAATTTGAATTGTGCCACACAGGTAAGTGTCACGGCATCAATTCTTTGTTGGGATTTTGTTTTCTTGCCTTGGTACTATTACCTTTTGCAAAAATTATGAATGAGTGCAAATTACCTATGACTAAAAATTGAAATGAATCCTGTCAATATGCATACTAACAAAATTATTCTCAAACTAAAATAAATTTAGAAGAAAGGTAAATGGATTAAATTAAACAGAAACAATTAAAATTTAAAGAATTTAAATTTACTTGAATTCTAAGTTTTGAATTCAAAATAGTATAAGAATTAATTATTTAAAAGCACTGACAAGATTCTCAATTTGCACTACATCCAATTCCCCAACAATCAGCATTGTGAATTCAAGAATTAATATGAAGGGTAACAACAAGGAATTTTCATAGACAAAATAATTTAGACTAAGTGAAAATTTTGGAATAAAGGGGACAAAATCTTTCTTTTAAAGAAAGTACAGAAAGGGGGGTATAAAATTGATGAGATAGGTTAAACAAAATAATATTTGACCAATATTAAAAAAAAGCAAAATCAATTCCAAGAATTCACAACACTGAAGCTGTGATCGTATAGATTAATCCTTGTTTGAGAGACCATGAGTGAATAATTAAATTTTGAATAAGTAATTCATTATAATAAAATGCTTCTCATAAGACTTTAGATCAAAATGTTGAAATTACTTTATATAAAAAATTCAGATAAGTATGTCCTATAATTAATTAAAGAATAGTAAAAGGTCTCAGTTAATTAAATAAAATAAGTTTGAATATTAAAAATTACAACATCCAGTAAATTAGCAGTTTATTTTTTTTTATTAGATTTAATGCTTAAAATAATATTTAGAAATTCCATGATTAGAGAATACAATAATTTACTTTAATTAATTAATTTATTTATTTATTTTTCTAACAGAATTAACATTTTTAATCAATTAAAAGACATTAAGTAAAAGGATTAATATAAATCCTAGGGAGATTGATTTTCGTAAATTAAATAAAAGGTAAAATACTGAAAGCAGACCTTTTGAAGTAATTAAGCAAATAATCAAAAAAAAGAAAACAGAGAAGGAATTAAATTAGAAAGAACAAACATTTATTAACAAGTAACACTTTAAATGATTTAAATATCATATTATATATATATGTATCAAAATACTAACACACAGATAAGTTCCGTCATATCAGACAGAAAACATAATTTATAAATCATAATAATGATAAGAATTGTTTTTACTTACATCTCGATAGAATAGAGTGAAGGTGACAACAAACCTTCTCGCATAGTGAATATTTAATGCATTGGCGACTCGTTTTGCGGTTATATTACTTGTATTTTTCTCACAGTATCCTCTGAACTGCGAGTCTACGAATAGTCGTTACGTAAATTTTTCTTTTATGTGTTCTTCTAACTCTACAGCTAAGTTAGTGAACACAGCGTTATTCTATGAAGATCATAATAAGACTACCACGTTGATGACATGCTTTATAATAGTAATGGGACGATCAACCATTCATTGCAAGAATAAAGTTACACAGATTCTCAGAATACACTACAAAGAGCATGTGTAGTGTCGGCTAGAGCACTCGATAAGATTCTCGCTGTCATCATCACTTCAGCAGGTATTTTCTCACAATTAATCGCTCCCGAGAAATACTATGCATTTAATACGGTATCAATTTCACGAACTGTTTAGAACATCCAAATCGCGACAATATGGTAGGATATCTCCTTCGTGGGTATGCACTTATAGGAAAAGCAGAAGTTTTTTCGGTCATTTCAGGTTACTTGATGAGCGAACATTTTCTATCAACCCACTGTCGCTACTGCCGGGAGAGAAGTGTCTCTCTCTCGAAAATTTCGCCACTGCCTAACCGGCGGGGTGAGGGAGGGAACCCTCCACCCTCACACACCCAAACTATCCGAGCTTCAAAACATCACTACCTCTGCTAACTAGCTCTTCGTTTCCTTGGTAACGCTGGACCAGGGGGTAAAAAGGGTCAACGCTGATTGGTTGAGTGGGGGGAGCAAATAACACGCCTATTGGATTAGTTGTTGCTAGGTGAAAAATCCTAGCTACAATTCCTGGAAATAAGGCGCTCGTGGGCATCGTTGAAAAACAGCTGTATGCCGGGTCCCACGAAAACAACTATCCGCCCGCTGACACCTGCCATCTCGTAAACAACGACTCGAAAGCAATATACTGATGCATCTTCCTACCAAGCCTTCGAAATAGTTTTATGACTCTCTTTTCTTAGGGTAATAAAAGTTGTACACAATACAACTGACAATAATGCTTCAGTTATTCCCATGACTTCTTATAAAGGCCTTTTGTACTTTATCCAATCTGCCTGTGTGTGTTCCGAATTTACGATCCCTTAAATTACGTGAGAATTTCAAGTAAAAGTTGTTTGCGTGGAAACTATCTCATAGTGAAAAAAGAAGAACTTGGGTGGTCTTGACTTATAGAAAAATACAAATGTTTGGATTTTGAAAATAAGAGTTTTAATTAATAATGTTTAAGAAAAATAAGAAAAAGGAGGAGGGGGGTTTGATTAAATATTAAAATAGAATGAGTTTATAAAAAAGAAATGTTTTAAGATATTAATGAAAATATAAATATAAAAATTTAGATTAAATTACCTCTAACACTAATACACATTTTATAATGGACTATGATTTGATACTTTTATATGCAAATTAATGTAGTTATATTTATATATTTATTAATTCATTTTAATGAATTCATATTCATTAGTATTTAATAATGTTAACGATTAATTGTATTTAGATTAATGCCCACTGTGGACAATATATTAACTTCTAATACAATGTATACTTTCTTAAATGTGAAAATAATGCATTTGTATTAATTTTTATTAATTGTTCTACCCTCTCCACTTAAATCATGTGTATTTAATTTTTAACAAAATTTGTAGAAACATTAAATGTAACTAATTTATTTCAATATTTAATTAATATTAATATTAAATCCTTAGCATCTTAATTCTTATATTTTTTTATTTACCTTTGATTATAAACTAATTTAAGTGATGATGCATTGCTGGCAAAGGAATTTAATTGTTGCTATGTCATTGCTAGGTACAAATATTTATCTGAAGCATTAATCAATAATTATTAATTTCACCATTTTACATAGAATTTTTTACATAGAATTTTTCTTTAATACATCAATTTTTTTTTCTTTTTAATGTAATTGAAAATTTATCAACAGAATTTTATTTATTATTTAATTATCAACATAATTTTATTTGTTTTTTTATTATTTAACTATCAGTTATCATTCTTTAAACAGTATTTGTTTTAATCTTTATCTAATAATAGTAATAAAATGTTTTTATTAAATCATAGTATTCACTAATTTTTCAATAGATTGCAGCACTTTATTGATTCATTTGAATACATGTTTGGAGTTCTACTTTAAATTTTCTATAGAGGGAGCTGGTTCTATATATTGGTTTGTGCTTGGCTTTGCTGTACAATAATGATCCTTGGTCAATCATCTTTTAAAACTTATTTTGGCAACATGTACTGATATTCTCCAATATATTGCCTGAGTTTTGTGTTGACTCATGTTTGGATCATGAATTCTATCTGGTAATTGTTTTCTTTTCCCCATATCCTTTTTAATCTTGTTGTATTTTGAACTTAATGATTATATTTCACAGTTTATTTCTCTATTTTATGGGTAAGGTTTCTATCCTTTATAATATTGTTTTTATTTTGAACTTTATGATTATTTCACAGTTTATTTCTCTATTTTTGCGTGGTTGTCCCAAAATCATATTCTTTAGCAATGTTATGGCTAATACGATGAAGAAACCACACATTTTATTTGTGGTAATTTAGGCATTTGGGACTTGAAGATTCTGTCTAAATTCCACAAATTTATTTTTTTCAATTTTGTAATTTAATTTCTTCTTCTTTTCTTTTCTTTTTTTTTTCACTATGTATATGGAATCTATATTTAGTGTGTTGGGGGAACACTATTGTTGTCAATAATTTATTATATTCTAATCCATAATTTCATAGTTTTTGTTGGTGTTTCGGTAATGTTTCATTAATGGTTATATATATATATATATATATATATATATACCAAAGGGCCCGTGCGAGGATTTCGCACTGAAATCAAATATTTTTTAGGTACTTCTCTATTATGCTGTCGACCACTTTTCATAACAAAAAACTATCGCCAAATTGTAAGATTAAACGCCAAAAATGCAGTCCCATTTACTTGATGTCAGAAGCATTATACGTGTTTGTTAAATCATCAAATGGTTTTTAATTCGACATTTGCGTGTATTTTTCATTATGTTTTACTGGTTTATTAGTTATTTCATTAATTAAAATAACAATTGTGTCCTTAAATTCTTATATTTTATTTATTTATTTTGATATTCCAATGGCAACGTTCTCCCGTTTATTTGGCGATAGTTTTTTGTTATAAAAAGTGGTCGACGGGATAAAAGAGAAGTACCATTTTTTATCAATATATAATAGTTATTAGATGCAGGTTTAAACTTCTAAAGAAAAAGCAAGGATAAAAATATCTGTAAACAACATTTAGTTGTTAGTCAATCCAGAATATCATCTAATTTATTCCATCAAAGTTAGAGTAAAAACTGATCCAAGATTGCTAAAGGCACGCGCGAGGAAAAAAAAATAATAATAATCGTATTTTAACTGCATTAGAGGATGACGTCATCCGCTTCGGGAAAAACATGGGACATAGAAATATAAATCTAAACATTTCAATTTAAATTTCGCTTTTTAATCATAAATATAAAATAAACCTGTGCGGTGTTTTTTATAATAATTGCTGAGCATCATATAATGTGGTATTTTATTTTTTTGGCAACAATGTTTTGAGGAAAACCTTTCATTTCATTTAGGAGAACAATGCCGATTTAATTTTTAATTATCAGCAATTTTTAATCGAAAACATATTTTAACGAAATGTTAAGTGTGCTATGTCAGAAGGGTTTTCAAAATCCTTTCATATGCTATCTCATTCGTCGTTCTGCGTTTCGTATTTTCAGAAAAAAAGGGATGTTGACAGGAGAAATAATATATATGATTGTTTTCATTTACAATTTTCATAACAAAAAGTCAAGTAAATAATATATATATATATATATATATATATATATATATATATATATTGTTTTCATTTCCAATATTCGTAACAAAAAGTCAAGTAAATAATATATATATATATTGTTTTCATTACCAATTTTCATAACAAAAAGTCAAGTAAATAATATATGTATATATGTATTGTTTTCATTTACAATTTTCGTAACAAAAAGTCAAGTAAATAATAATATACAATATATTGTTTTCATTTCCAATTTTCATAACAAAAAGTCAAGTTTGGCTCATAAAATTCAGTAACGCATTGTTTAATTTGTGATCAGTGTATTTAAACAAAAATATATTTTTGTGCTTTGTATTTTTTTTCATTTTTTCAACGAGTAATTTTAAAAATCTATATCTGAATGATATTTCCAAACAAAGATCAGTTACACACCAGCAATTAGAAGCAATAACAGTATATTTCTTTAAACTTCGAATTGCACTGAACTGCGAGGGAAATAAATAAATATATATATATATATATATATATATATATATATTGCACAACAGCACCCTTGTTCGATATTCAAAACTAAAATTGAACATACATATATAATTTAGATTAATAAATATAAAAGTTAGTGCATTTCTAGAGAATAGAAAATGAGATACAGCTATAAAGCTCATAATATTTCAAATTTTAATTGTTTAAAAGACGCATAGCCAACAGAGTGGTTTTCTATGGAAAAATTTCCAAGTATTAAATAACTATAAAGCTCGTTGGAAATAGTATGGAGTAAAAGTTCCTTCACCCCCTGTTGGGAGATCTAAAGCTAAAATTGAACCAGCTTGGGTTTTATCAATAAGCATCTTAAAAGATTTGTGCAATTTCATTTCATAGGTACCAAGATTGTGAAAAATACATAATAGCAGTGCCACTTAGATTTACCCAGATCTAATCGGCTACAATTTATATCTACATCTATCTAAATATGAAGTTTTATGGAATTATATGCATTGAATCTGAATTACAGCGTCCACAAAATTTGTGTAACTCATTGATAGCTCCAAAGATAAATAAATTGTGTTCAGGACATCCTAAAACGTGTAAAGCCATTAAAAATTGGAAGTCGGCAATTTTTACAAATCCATTGCTTTTCTCATATGAGTATAGGAGAAAGTAAAAATATATGTGGAAAACTACATTCTATATATGCTGCAAAAAAAAAAAAAAATTGTCTTTAAAGTCAATATATTCATGTTAAAAATTGAATATACAAGCTACAAATGCATTTTAAATTAATACAGCTTTATCAATTATTTTAATTTCCATTATTTTAAATATACTACTGCGTACTTTAGGATATATTATTGTTGAGTTTTGTCTGTGTATTTGGCATTTCTCTTACATAAATCAGAAAAACGATTACTTCTTCCTAAAAAATAAAATAAACTTTTACAAAAAAAAATATTAACCTACTTAAAAAAAGCACTAAAAAGTATTAAATAATTCTTTATAATTCTTAAAGTCCAGTGTAAATCCATGCTCTTTTAAAAAGTCCAATCCGAGTATGAAAGGGTCTGAAATATCGGCCACATAGACTGTATGGCGGTAAGCGGCGTTCCCAAACTTTATTTTCAGTGTCATTCTTCCAAATATGTCGATCTTATCTCCTGTCACAGTTTGAAGGATAACACGTGGCGGGGTCCAGGAGAGTTTTTCTTTCAGCCGCTGAGCTAGATCTTTCCGAATGGTGGTCACATTGGCTCTTGTATCGATGATCATATTACAGGGCAAATCATTCACACTTCCGACTAGGAAAACTCCGTTCTCGCCGCAACTTCTTGCAAAAATTTCACATACTTGAAAATGAGGCTTCTTAAGATCTGGAAATCTCCCCCCGCAAGATGGCCATTAATCAGTTTTCCTGCTCCTCCGTTAGCGGGTGAGCTATTACCTTCGGTGCTGGGTCGTCTTGGGCAGTTGATTTGGATATGGCCTTCTCCACCGCATTTCCATCACTTGATCTTTCTGTAAGGTTTGTTGGCCATTAAGGAGTTCATCTGTCTCATTATGTTCTTTACCTGCTGCTGTAAACGCTCCACAGCTCTATCCGACGTCTCAGGCATGTTGGCTACTCGCACAAAGTGCCGATCTTTCCTTGTAGCTTGCTGGGATGCCTCGAATTTCAGGGCATAAACTAAAGCCAAGGCAACACTAGATACAGGGCTTGCTCATTCACTCTCAAAACGTCACATATGGCGGCTGACCGTGACCAGCGATTGGTCCAAAGCAACGCGCCCATCGTTTTGTGCCAATCGCTGTATGTCTTTCCTCCTAGTCAGCCACCTTTTGTGACGTCATCATAATGAATGAGCAAGCCCGGTATGTAGTGTAGCCCTGCTAAAGCCCTTTTTAAGTCAATGAGATCTGCAATCCGGAGTTGTTTCTGGATCTCAGAGTCACGCACACCATCGATAAAATGTTGCAGAGCTAAACTTTCTCTAATTTCAGTCGGACAGTCAGGATAAGCAAGATGGGAAAGTCTCGCGACATCCGTAGCAAGTTCTTGCAGGGATTCAGTGGATTTCTGCTGTTGAGATTTGAACTGGAGTCTGCTATATTCTTTCATGCATTTCTCGCCAAAGCGCAATTCTAAGGCACTGACGAGCGTTTCAAAATCCAGCGGTTCATTTGCAGGCAACGTCTGTAGAACGTCGGCAGCATCAGCTCGTAGAGAAGCAGCTAACTGGCAAGCCTTGGCCTGGGAATCCCATCCATTGGCGTCCGCTACGATCTCAAATTGTTTCTTGAAAACTGGCCATGAGGATTTTCTGTCATAGGTCGAGAGTTTAATAGAGGCCCGAGGAAGCATAGCTTGATACTTGACATCTTCGGGATAGTTTTCGGCAGTTATCTTTTGTTTCTTCACATTTTCCAATTCCTTTTCTACACTCTCTATCCTTTCTTCTACGGTATTGGCTGTCTTTTGAACTTTTTCTTCTATTTCCTGAAATCTTCCTTCAAATTTGTTTTCCACGCTGTCAATTCTTTCATTTAAAGATGTTATTTTATTATCTATTAATTCTTTCAACTCACCAAGGTTGGTTGACATATCCTTCTTCATTTCTCCCGACATCTTCATTTCATCCTGGTTTGCGGTCATTTTCTCATCCATCGCTGACATTTCCATCTTCATTTCTTCTTTCAACTCGCCAAGGTTGGTTGACATATCCTTCTTCATTTCTTCTTTCAACTCGCCAAGGTTGGTTGACATATCCTTCTTCATTTCATCTTTTAACTCACCAAGGTTGGCAGTCATTTTCTCATCCATCTCTCCTAATTTCTCCAATAATTTACTCAGTTGCTCCTCCATTGCTCTTGTAATCGGCATTCAAATCCCCGTCAGTTTTAATTTCAGTTTTAATGAGAAAATGGCATTAAAATGTATTAATCCGTTTTATTTCTTCTTTTTTTTATCCAAAAAAATGGAGTAATTTAATTACTGTTGTTAGAGAAATCTCGTTAAAATTTACAAAAAAAAAAAAAAAAAAAAAAAAAAAAATATATATATATATATATCTCGGAATCTAATTCAAAATTTTAAACTCTAAGAGTTTATATGACATCCTTAGATCAATGATGGTGTTAAGTAAATCGCATTGCATTAAGAGTAGTAGTTGCGAAATACAAACAGACAGTCACATTTTAACATAATAGACTTGTGTTCAATTTTCTTTTCCTAATAAGCTTACTGATGCTTGTATTATTAATCGCAGAGTTCAGAGAATAAATATATATGAAATGTTTGTGTTTGGCGTGATGCTGAAAATGCAACCCTACAGTTTGCTTAAACAACTGGCGGCTTGCTTTGAAAATTTCTCCCCGTCCAATAAAGTCAGCCCTTGGGCCTAATGATTTGATCGATAAAACCGGCTTCATATTGCAAGCCGATTTGACGTTTAACTGCCTCTCTATTCTTTCACTGTACTCTATAATTATTAGTGTATTAAATTGATTCACGCACCATTTGAAACATATTTGAAAAATCCCGTTTTATTTTAAATATGACGTCACTTTGATTCCAGAGAAATCTCTTTTCAATGATATAATTCTTGTTAATTTTCTTTTCCTGGCAATCATGACGGGAATTTTATCAGAAAACTTACATCTGTATGTAACTGATTTTCAAGCTTATTATTAATCAGTATCAAAAAACATATTTCAGTTATTCATCTTAAATCTGACGTCCATTATGTATATACTTTTATTATACACTGATATGATATTCATGCTCCTTGGAATGTTACGAATATTTGAAAATACATGTTTTATTTATGACGTCATATTTGTTCAAGCCAAGGAGGATCCTTTTCATAGTTCCATGGTCAAGCGAAATCTTTTCTTAATAATATGATTATTGTTCTGTTTTCCTTCTAATTATAACGCAATTTTTGACAGAAAATATCTTCTCAACGTAACCAATATTCATACTTCATGTATAATAACAAATGCTCCATATTTTTGTTTCAAATATCACGGAAATTCCTCTTCTTTTGAATTCTTTTGAATTTTCATTTTTCACGTGAAAATCTTTCAATTGAAACTAAATTGTTGGGTAAAAATTATTATTTCGGGTTTTGATTTAGTTTTGGCAACGATAAAGTATTAGCAACGGTAAAGTTAATTTAACCATTTTAAAATATTATACTGAAAAATGTCCATTTATTATGAATGAAAATAACGAAATTTTGAATTATTAAGAAAAATATTTGAATAGAATAAACAAAACCCAGCCTATGTTCATATGAGGGTTATAAGCAACCTATGTGCAAAAGTACAGGATCATTAAATGCTCCATTTTGACGCTGGCTTCAGCCTAACATTTGCACACAATCAGATTTATAATATTATTAGGATTATTCAGATCATATTCCATAGCTGCACAAAAGAATTCAAATGGCTTTTGTGCTATGAACAGTAAATGTTGCAATTGGGTTTTAAATTGTGTTATGCAATAATCTTAATATTCTTTCGCCGTAATAAAAGATTCATTACAATATTCTGGAATATGTTGTATAATCTATGTTGGAATTTGTTAGATAAGTTATACGTGACATAGGATTTTTTTTTTTTGTATTTTTGTTTACGTTTTGAGTTTTTAACACTCCCCCCCCCCCATACCGCCCCACGAAAAAGTCAGTCGGAAAATTTCCCGTACAATCGGAAAAAAGTACGTTTAGTCGAAAAAAATGGTACTAACCTGTAAAAACTTATGAATTGGAGAAATGTTTTTGTAGTTTTTAATTAAATAAGAAAAACAAGTTAGATAAGAAAAAAAAACATAGAATTTTATTCTTTGTCGGATTTTTTTTTTTTTTTTTTTTTATAGTTTTTAATTCGAAAACTTCGATATGACGAAAAAGATATTTATATACAGGGTGATCTTTTTTAAAGTGACAGTGTTTGGAGCGCCCTGTAGCACGATCTAATAGCCAAAATGGCACCAAACTTGGTATTTAGACTAATCAAGACATGGGAAAAAGGATTCCGTGAAAAAAAAATTAGTTCAAAAAATCGCCGCTAGGGCATTTTGTGGCGCTGCTGTAGCTTACAATAATGAGAATTAGCATAAAACACGGGTATCAAAGAAAAATGCAAATGTTGTACGATGACAGCGCCAGTAATAGGGGCTATAAAAGCAAGTAGTAGACAGCTCCGACAAATAATCTCAACTGAAGTAAACGAGCTCCAGTGGACATGCCTCTCACGTTACCGGAACGTGCGTTACTGGTGACGCTGTATTATATGAATCAATGTAATGTATCCGCAGCTCTTCGGAAATTTCGAACCAGAAAAAAATTACGAAAGGGGCCTTTATCGCTGAATGGTCTTAAGAAAATGATTACGAAGTTCGAGGAAACGGGGTCACTGACCATTCGCGCTGGGAGAGGACGTAAACAAGTATCTGAAGATGTAATAACTGATGTGGCAACTGCAATTGTCGAAGGATCGCAGGGAACCATTGCTGGTACTAGCAGCGCCCGGGGTGTAGCTCGACAATTGGACATGAATTATTCCACGGTATGAAGAGTTTTGCGGCGCGTTATTGGATTTTACCCCTACAAAATCAGCCTCTTGCACGAACTGAAACCAAGTGATTATGATAAGCGAGTGACATTCGCTCTATCGTCTCTTGCCAGGGTAGAAATTGATGATGCTTTCCCATAGCACATTCTGTGGGGAGATGAGTGCCATTTTTATCTCAATGGGTCCGTAAACACACAAAATAGCCGAATTTGGGCTTCTGAGCATCCCCACACCGTGCATGAAATCCCATTAAATTCCCCAAAAGTCACTGTTTGGTGTGGTTTCACAGCCGAATTCGTAATTGGGCCATTCTTTTTTGAGACCATCACTCCGACAGGACCCGAAACGTGCACCATAAATGCAGAAATGTACCACGAAATGCTGCAAACGTTTGTTATTCCACAACTTCAGCAAAGAAACCGTCTCCAACAGACAATCTTTATACAGGATGGTGCTTCGCCACAGATTGGTAATAAGGTAAAGCAGCTGTTGCGCCAAACCTTCACTGATGATAGAGTCATAAGTCGGAGTTTTCCAGTTGCATGGACGCCTCGTTCCCCTGACCTCACGCCATGCGATTTTTGGCTCTGGGGTTATTTGAAATCTCAAGTTTATGTTGGTGGAGTATCAAATTTGTCTATTCTAAAGGACAACATAACAAAGACAGTGCGGAATATTCCTCGTGATATGTTACGTACGGCTGTGGAGAACGTTGTGCACAGAATGCAAGGTGTTATTTCTGAGAACGGTGCTCACATTGAAGGTGGTCTAATTCCTCACCGGGGAAGTTAATGTAGTAAATAAACATTAATAATTTAACTGTACGATTGTATGTGTTAGTATTTTTCTTTTCTCGCATTTTATACATTGCAAAGCGCCACAAAATGCCCTAGCGGCGATTTTTGGAACTTTTTTTCACGCAATCCTTTTCCCCATGTCTTGATTAGTCTAGTTTGGTGTCATTTCGGCTATTAGATCGCGCTACAGGGCGCTCCAAACACTGTCACTTTAAAAAAGATCACCCTGTACATATTCTAGCAATGTTAATATTATTTGAAACCTTCTTAGACAGCATTTACATCTTATAAGTAACTACAACGCCAAATTTCAAATCGGTTCGGTAGTTCTAGAGATTCCATAGACATTGTAATTTAAAATGTTTTTAGAACGCTTTTCGCTCATTTCACCCTTTTAAATTTCGAATTTTTTTTTTATTTTGTTCTTAGAGAGCATTTACATCTTATAAGTAACTACAACGCCAAATTTCAAATCGGTTCGTTAGTTCTAGAGATTCCATAGAAATTGTAATTTAGAATGTTTTTAGAACGCTTTTCGCTCATTTCACCCTTTTAAATTTCGAATTTTTTTTTATTTTGTTCTTAGAGAGCATTTACATTTTATAAGTAACTACAACGCCAAATTTCAAATCGGTTCGGTAGCTCTAGAGATTCCATAGAAATTGTAATTTAGAATGTTTTTAGAACGCTTTTCGCTCATTTCACCCTTTTTAAATTTCGAAATTTTTTTTTATTTTGTTCTTAGAGAGCATTTACATCTTATAAGTAACTACAACGCCAAATTTCAATTCGGTTCGGTAGTTCTAGAGATTCCATAGAAATTGTAATTTAGAATGTTTTTAGAACGCTTTTCGCTCATTTCACCCTTTTAAATTTCGAATTTTTTTTTTATTTTGTTCTTAGAGAGCATTTACATCTTATAAGTAACTACAACGCCAAATTTCAAATCGGTTCGTTAGTTCTAGAGATTCCATAGAAATTGTAATTTAGAATGTTTTTAGAACGCTTTTCGCTCATTTCACCCTTTTAAATTTCGAATTTTTTTTTATTTTGTTCTTAGAGAGCATTTACATCTTATAAGTAACTACAACGCCAAATTTCAATTCGGTTCGGTAGTTCTAGAGATTCCATAGAAATTGTAATTTAGAATGTTTTTAGAACGCTTTTCGCTCATTTCACATTTTTAAATTTCGAATTTTTTTTTTATTTTGTTCTTAGAGAGCATTTACATCTTATAAGTAACTACAACGCCAAATTTCAAATCGGTTCGTTAGTTCTAGAGATTCCATAGAAATTGTAATTTAGAATGTTTTTAGAACGCTTTTCGCTCATTTCACCCTTTTAAATTTCGAATTTTTTTTTATTTTGTTCTTAGAGAGCATTTACATCTTATAAGTAACTACAACGCCAAATTTCAAATCGGTTCGGTAGCTCTAGAGATTCCATAGAAATTGTAATTTAGAATGTTTTTAGAACGCTTTTCGCTCATTTCACCCTTTTTAAATTTCGAAATTTTTTTTTATTTTGTTCTTAGAGAGCATTTACATCTTATAAGTAACTACAACGCCAAATTTCAATTCGGTTCGGTAGTTCTAGAGATTCCATAGAAATTGTAATTTAGAATGTTTTTAGAACGCTTTTCGCTCATTTCACCCTTTTAAATTTCGAATTTTTTTTTTTTTTGTTCTTAGAGAGCATTTACATCTTATAAGTAACTACAACGCCAAATTTCAAATCGGTTCGGTAGCTCTAGAGATTCCATAGAAATTGTAATTTAGAATGTTTTTAGAACGCTTTTCGCTCATTTCACCCTTTTTAAATTTCGAAATTTTTTTTTATTTTGTTCTTAGAGAGCATTTACATCTTATAAGTAACTACAACGCCAAATTTCAATTCGGTTCGGTAGTTCTAGAGATTCCATAGAAATTGTAATTTAGAATTTTTTTAGAACGCTTTTCGCTCATTTCACCCTTTTAAATTTCGAATTTTTTTTTATTTTGTTCTTAGAGAGCATTTACATCTTATAAGTAACTACAACGCCAAATTTCAAATCGGTTCGTTAGTTCTAGAGATTCCATAGAAATTGTAATTTAGAATGTTTTTAGAACGCTTTTCGCTCATTTCACCCTTTTAAATTTCGAATTTTTTTTTATTTTGTTCTTAGAGAGCATTTACATCTTATAAGTAACTACAACGCCAAATTTCAAATCGGTTCGGTAGCTCTAGAGATTCCATAGAAATTGTAATTTAGAATGTTTTTAGAACGCTTTTCGCTCATTTCACCCTTTTTAAATTTCGAAATTTTTTTTTATTTTGTTCTTAGAGAGCATTTACATCTTATAAGTAACTACAACGCCAAATTTCAATTCGGTTCGGTAGTTCTAGAGATTCCATAGAAATTGTAATTTAGAATGTTTTTAGAACGCTTTTCGCTCATTTCACCCTTTTAAATTTCGAATTTTTTTTTTATTTTGTTCTTAGAGAGCATTTACATCTTATAAGTAACTACAACGCCAAATTTCAAATCGGTTCGTTAGTTCTAGAGATTCCATAGAAATTGTAATTTAGAATGTTTTTAGAACGCTTTTCGCTCATTTCACCCTTTTAAATTTCGAATTTTTTTTTATTTTGTTCTTAGAGAGCATTTACATCTTATAAGTAACTACAACGCCAAATTTCAATTCGGTTCGGTAGTTCTAGAGATTCCATAGAAATTGTAATTTAGAATGTTTTTAGAACGCTTTTCGCTCATTTCACCCTTTTAAATTTCGAATTTTTTTTTTATTTTGTTCTTAGAGAGCATTTACATCTTATAAGTAACTACAACGCCAAATTTCAAATCGGTTCGTTAGTTCTAGAGATTCCATAGAAATTGTAATTTAGAATGTTTTTAGAACGCTTTTCGCTCATTTCACCCTTTTAAATTTCGAATTTTTTTTTTATTTTGTTCTTAGAGAGCATTTACATCTTATAAGTAACTACAACGCCAAATTTCAAATCGGTTCGGTAGCTCTAGAGATTCCATAGAAATTGTAATTTAGAATGTTTTTAGAACGCTTTTCGCTCATTTCACCCTTTTTAAATTTCGAAATTTTTTTTTATTTTGTTCTTAGAGAGCATTTACATCTTTTAAGTAACTACAACGCCAAATTTCAATTCGGTTCGGTAGTTCTAGAGATTCCATAGAAATTGTAATTTAGAATGTTTTTAGAACGCTTTTCGCTCATTTCACCCTTTTAAATTTCGAATTTTTTTTTTATTTTGTTCTTAGAGAGCATTTACATCTTATAAGTAACTACAACGCCAAATTTCAAATCGGTTCGGTAGCTCTAGAGATTCCATAGAAATTGTAATTTAGAATGTTTTTAGAACGCTTTTCGCTCATTTCACCCTTTTTAAATTTCGAAATTTTTTTTTATTTTGTTCTTAGAGAGCATTTACATCTTATAAGTAACTACAACGCCAAATTTCAATTCGGTTCGGTAGTTCTAGAGATTCCATAGAAATTGTAATTTAGAATGTTTTTAGAACGCTTTTCGCTCATTTCACCCTTTTAAATTTCGAATTTTTTTTTTTATTTTGTTCTTAGAGAGCATTTACATCTTATAAGTAACTACAACGCCAAATTTCAAATCGGTTCGTTAGTTCTAGAGATTCCATAGAAATTGTAATTTAGAATGTTTTTAGAACGCTTTTCGCTCATTTCACCCTTTTAAATTTCGAATTTTTTTTTATTTTGTTCTTAGAGAGCATTTACATCTTATAAGTAACTACAACGCCAAATTTCAAATCGGTTCGGTAGCTCTAGAGATTCCATAGAAATTGTAATTTAGAATGTTTTTAGAACGCTTTTCGCTCATTTCACCCTTTTTAAATTTCGAAATTTTTTTTTATTTTGTTCTTAGAGAGCATTTACATCTTATAAGTAACTACAACGCCAAATTTCAAATCGGTTCGTTAGTTCTAGAGATTCCATAGAAATTGTAATTTAGAATGTTTTTAGAACGCTTTTCGCTCATTTCACCCTTTTAAATTTCGAATTTTTTTTTATTTTGTTCTTAGAGAGCATTTACATCTTATAAGTAACTACAACGCCAAATTTCAAATCGGTTCGGTAGCTCTAGAGATTCCATAGAAATTGTAATTTAGAATGTTTTTAGAACGCTTTTCGCTCATTTCACCCTTTTAAATTTCGATTTTTTTTTTTTTCTTAGAGAGCATTCACATCTTATAAGTAACTACAACGCCAAATTTCAAATCGGTTCGGTAGTTCTAGAGAGTCCATAGAAATTGTAATTTAGAATGTTTTTAGAACGCTTTTCGCTCATTTCACCCTTTTAAATTTCGATTTTTTTTTTTTTTTTTTTTTTTTTTTGTTCTTAGAGAGCATTTACATCTTATAAGTAACTACAACGCCAAATTTCAGATTTCTAGCTGCTTCAGTATAGAAAAGATCGCAATTTTAGAACGTTTTTCGCTCCTGCACCCCCCTGGGGTAGTGGCACCGACATAAAATATAGCCTGTGTTGGAGCAGGGGTTGTCACCATCAATTTGCCACCATCACTTTTGAAATCGGTTCGGTAGTTCCAGAGATCACCCCCTACAAACAAACAAACAAACAATCTTTACTCCTGTATAATATTAGTATAGATAGGAAAGCATTGTTCGATTCTTCAGCTTTTTAATAGTAACTTCTGCAAATATTATGCATTTATTCATAAAACGCAGTTCGCTAATTTGTCCATCAAATTTGCTTTTGGGGGAAGAAAAATATTAGAATACTTTTAAAGAAAGAAAAATTTTATTTGATACCAAACTTTTCTTTTGATAATATCCGATGCAAATTTCCCCCCCAAAAAGTTATGTTCTTAAAATACCAGTTATTTTTAAAACGTTTAAAAATGAGATGTTATATTTTAATTTTTTTTAATTCTATTGCATTACTTTCGGTATCGGGTTCGGGCGGGCTCGGACTCTATTCGGACTCTCCGACACAAAATGTTTCGGGCTCGGATTTAAAACCGTCGGGCTCGGGCTCCGATAAGAGAGTGTGTGTGTGTGTGGGAGAGGGAGGGAAGAGTGACTGATGGCACAGGAGCGTCACATAGCCAAAATACGGGCCTGTACATATGGATATATATACCCTCATGTCCAAAATTTTAGCATATATGATAAAAACGAAGAAAGGAAATCTTAAATATCTTACAAAATTATTAAATTTTATGGATGAAATTCACAAGATGATTATGACTTAGCGTATCGAGATTGTCAAATAAATTTTAAAGCTTTGATGTTGATTCCTTTTGAAATATTAATAAATTTAACTAAAAATTATGGGTGAAGGTCTATGATTATAATATGTGTAGGAAAATGCGGATTGGAACTCCAAACTGCTTTGTTACATAGCGATATATCTTGTTACTAAACGTACAAAATTTTATTAAATTTTATTGAAGTATTAAGAAATGGATATGAGTTTTGTTTATTCGAAAAATTTCAATCTTTTAAATTTTGGCTTTTTTTAATGTTTTAGACATACACGGGTAGCAGGAGTCCTTATGCTTAACTTAGAACTTTATGAATTTCTATCTGGAGTGGAGTCTATGTGAATAAGCTTGCCCAGAAAAAGTAAAATGCATTAAACCATTTATTGGTAAAAAAGGGGGCAACGAATCCACAGCTCTTCAATCCAGTTTCATCAAATTTTGTACATTTAGGAACAATTTATATCGCTATCAAACAAAGCAGTTAGGAATTCCAAACTGCAATTTTCTACACATATTAATCATAGTATTTGCTGACCGCTGATTTTTAGAGATATATATTAATAATTCGAAACTTATTTGACTATCTCGATACGCTAAGTCATAATTATCTTGTGAATTTCATCTATAAAGTTTAATAATTTCATAAGATATTTACGATTTCCATTCTTCGTTTTTTCATAGTATTCGGAAAATTTTTCCTTCTTGGAGTCGGAAATTTATGAGTTTACACCCCCCCCCCCCCCTCTCTCTCTCTCTCTCTCTCTCTCTCACGCGACTAGGGTGGTTTACGCCCCTGACTCAAGGAGCAATATTTATAGATGAATGAAAGTTTTGCATTTGAAAAGACTTGAATACACTTTTTAAAAAGGGATTTTCATGAAACTATGAGTATATTGCGTGCATGCATATTGTTGTGCAAGTATATATATATATACATCTAATATCATTTCATTAAATAAATCTATTTTTTTTTATTTAAAAAAAGCTGAACTTAAATTTAATGTTTGTATCTTTAATTTTTAATTAATTAATTTATTTATTTGCATATTATATCCATTTCCTATTATTAATAATTAAAAAGAAATTGAGAAAATATTTTAACAATAATTGAGGTTTGTTTGAAAAGCTTATTTTTGAGAAAAATTATATGTATTTGCGATACATTTTAATTGGACTATCACATCTTAATGAGTTCCTATGGAATACTAATTTTCATAATTTAAATTCGAAAATAAACATGCTAGGTTTTAATTTTAAAAAAAAAAAGAAAGAAAAGAAAAGAAAGAAAAGAAAAGAAAAGAAAAAAGAAAATTAAACGTATTATTTTTTAAATGTTATTTGGCATTTCGAATAAAAGCATAAACGCACGCAGTATTTTGGAGTTGTAAAGAATCTCGAAAATTTCTAAAATATTCTCTTAAAACACATTATTAAAAGCAATTTGTACATTCAAGCATGTTTGTTCTCCAGGAAATATAACAGAATTAATCAAAAAACAATTTTTCATTTTCTTCCTGTTTTTCTTACATCTAACCTTGGCTAAGTTCTTCAAATAGAATTTTAATTTATTTTGTTAAAATTTTACATAATATATTGGCAACACAGTTTGATAAAAAAACAGTAACTTAACAGAAACTTGGAAATCTAACCTTGTTAATGAAATGTAAATGCAAAGAATATGCATTTGATAAAAGAAAACTCTGGATACATGTGTAATTGATTTTTTTTTCTTTAGAAAAAAGTAACAAGACTCTTTTATTATTTTCCTCATCAGTTGTCGATTTTGAATTCGAATAAATGACCTTCGACAGCAAAAGATTATTAAACAGTTTCAAAATGTGGATGAAATAACGACAGCCCTTTTGTTTTCCGTCACGCACGGGTGAAGCACAACAGTTTCGGCATGTTTTACACGATGAAAATCACATAAAAGGTGATTACATAATGGAACAAAAAAGGATTATTTGAATTTGTCAGCCAAACAATCATTTTTCAAAAGTGAGATTTTTTTTATATTTTTTTGTTTACCGACTCCGGCTTTCTAAAGAAGCTTGCGTATTTATCAGAGGTTATTTAAGGTGGTTCTCAACAACTCAAAACTTTCTGACACATTTTCTGACTCGTTTTTAAACGCAAGGGCATCCAATTGGCAGGCCTGACTATTGAAGCGATTTGGAATCGAAATGAGTTTTACTTTTTTTGATAAATAAATTGCAACTCGCGTTATAAGCGATTCGTGTCATGTGACAACACATTTTTATCCTTTCTCGCGCTGAAGCCTCGGGAATTCGATTCAAAATGTCGACTTTGACAGTGTTTTCTTAAACTTCGTCTACCTTTTCCAAAAAATGGAAAACGTGTTTCAATTACATATTTACATACTTCTGACTTTCCGAACCAAAATCAATTAAAAAATGTGTCTGAAAGTAGCTCTTTTGGATTTGAGAACCGCCTTAGATACAGGTTTCCCTAGTTGGTCGGAAAAACTACTTTTTTAATTGTAACAAACTGCAGCTGCAACTATTTTATTGAAAATGTAGTTAACTACAACTACAACTACTTGTTTTTAAAAATAGCGACTACAAACTTACTTTTCAAAAGTTGTCACTGCTTCGCTATTTTCAGATTTTGTCAAAGTATCATTCAATCTACCTTCGAAATTGACGACACTGATTAGATAATCACAGCCCCCTCTAGTATTTAGACGGCTGTGAGATAATACAGTGATCCCCTCGTTATATCGCGTTTGCTGGTATATAATCAAATATGTGCGATATAACCACTGGCATAAAAAAAATAAGAACTATAACTTACAAGAAAATGTTTTGTGTTTGTCTCCAATATGTTTATGCACATATTACAATTTTCTTAGCGAAATTAGCAAAAATATATGATAGCATTTAAATATAGTTACATAAAACAAGTAATATAAAAAAAATTAAGTCAATTCCTACCTTTTAATCATAAATATATAAAATAAACCCGTGCAGCATTAATGTCCTACGTTATCTTTATTGAACATTTTTTTATGATCATCGTTGCGGTATTTTATTTTTGTGGCATCACTCATTTGAGGAAAATCTTTCATTTCACTTATGAAAACAATGGGAGAAATTTTTTTCTCCCATATAAAACTAAAATTAATTAATTTAATTTAATGAATAAATTAATGTTTGAAAAAACTGTATTAACATCAAGTATCATCCAGTACAAGTTTAAAAAAATGTATTTGAACTTGAGTGGATGAATAGAAAATATTTTATTAACGATTTAAAATTTGAACAAGATATATAAATATATTAGAGAGTGTGAGCTAATAGTAGGAAAAAAAATGTGATTAATCTACAAAATATTTTTTTAAAAGGCACAAAACAGAGCTATAGTCTTCATCTAAAGGCTTGATATCAGGAGGTATGTGACATATTTATGCACAATCCTACACCGCATACATTTTATTCACTATTCTTACAGTAATTATTGCTTCGGGAGATAAAATTACCGTTACTTTCCAACACACTCTTAATATGTTAAATTGAGTTCTGCCGAGAGTTAATTGCATTGAGTTGTCTAATTTTAAAATCTAGAAAATTGCAGAAAACAACTCTAAATGCAAACAATAAGTAAAAATAAATAACGTGAACATCCGTAGTACATTCTCACGAAGTGTCTGACGTCAAGATCCTGTAACTAATGCGAAAAAAGATTTTTACTTCATTCATTTCTTGTTAAATTACGCAAAATTGCAATCTTTAAATTACGCAAAATTGCAATCTTTAAATTCATTTTTTTCATTTTGTTTTTTTCAATATATCATTGCAATCAAAATTCTAAAACTTCAAAGTATACTTTTCAATTGACTAGCTATTTTTATCGGCTATCCTTTAGGTGTATTTTATAAAATTAAGAATCGGATTTTCAGTATTATAAGTAGTTTATTTTTCAAAACTAAAAATGTTAAATAAATTGTCATTTTGGAAATCTGAGCAGTTTTAGAGCAGTTACAGTAACAGAATCTAGTAGTTATAAAGCACATTTATAAGTAAAGAATTTAAAAAAAAAATGTTTCAAAAAGTTCAAAATTACACAGGAAGTGTGGTTTTATTTTTATTTTTTTCAATTTTAGTACAAGAATGTAATTTTTTCTTGATTAAATAATTTTTCTTCATAAAACTCTTTAATATATCTAAAATATATTATAAAATACTCATTTAAAAAAAAAAAAAGATAGTTCAAAGGGAATATGTTAAATTGGACACGACATTACAATAAAATAATTTTTAGCTGCGTTCGTAATTATATCAATACGTAGCACCTATAGTCGTCGTCTGGTTCGTCCGTCTGTCCGTCCGTCCGCATATGATAGCGCAAAAACTACCCAACCGAACGGTCTGAAATTTAACATATATAATCATTGCAGAATTTTGTCGCGTCATTTCAAATTTTACGAAAATCGAATCAAAACTTAAAAAGATATTAATAAAAGTTTTCTTTCTTCTATTAAATCCTATCATACGTAATCTATATAATAAAAGCGCAAGTCATGTGACTCAGGAAAACAAATACGGGCTAACCACTTTTCTTTTCATATGCCAAGCGGTAATTTTTATTAAAAATTATTTTTTCGAATAAAATTGCAAAAAAGGTACATTCTTAGAAAGGTTGTTCGAAAAACATTGTTTGTTTGCGAGATGAGTTACATTAAAAAATGTTTAGATTTTGAGATAACTGCAGTGGAAATTAGGTTAACAGCCGAACATTTGAAAAAGTGTTGCTTTAGGATGATCACACAGGATGATCGAATGATCCATATATTTTACTAGCTGTTACCCGTGACTTCGTTCACGTAACATTAAAAAAAGAAAAAATGCATTAACTTAGTAAAACATTTCACTTGATAATTAACAACATATATAATTAACCAAAGCTTTATCACATTTTATAGGAAACCATATGGTATTTCTTTGCTATAGGGGCCTTGACATAACCGAGTCTTAAAAAAGTGAAATTTCATGCCAAATAATATATACAATCGCGGAAATGAAATTAACTGCAACTAATGAAAAAAGGAGGACCAAGTAAAATTGTGAAAATCGAGGAATTCCTCTTCGTAAAACGAAAAACAACACTGGCAGAATTCTTCTATACAACAGTGCATTTAGGTGGTATTTCGTGTACAATTTGTATATGTGTGCATTGCTAAATGGGCATTATTATATTGTTTATTTGCATAGACATATGTTATATATTTCTTACTACATTATCTTGTTTATGTATATATTAAATTAAGTGCTTCACGCTAAGTGGTGTAAATAGTGAACAAACTGCTTGTGGATTTTATAAATTGATAGATATTTCACAAAGATATAACAATCTGATGCGATTCTAAAATGTAAATAAAGGTTGCTAGAAAGTACTTTAAATTCTGCCCAATTTAACCTCGATATTTTCTCTATCGCGTCAAGAACACTATAAGCAAATAAATACCGACGACACAAATCTGATAATCTAAATTTACATATTTTTGTTAGTATATATAGGATTATTTTTTTATTTATTTCATGCGCTTGAAATTTGTTACGCTTTCTCTAGGGTTAGGTGTCGAATAAAAGTACTTTCTTGTTATTTTATTTTGCCATTTCTATTTATTCTATTTTCCATCCATTCCATTTATGGATATTGATTTCATTTACATATTCGTGTCAAAGAATATTCTTTAAAGTTATTATCAGGATTAGGATAGGATACGATTAGGGTTAGGATTAGGAATAAAAATTGAACGACAATGGCATGACCGATTCAGGTTTAAAGTATGAACCAGGAAGTCTATTTACATCATAAAGCAATAAGAAAATTAGAAAATTATCGGCTAATATTTTTAAATGTGTTTTACAGTCATAGTTGGCATCAAAGGTGAGCGGGGAAATGATCATCTAAAATACCATTAAGTGTTTACCACGCAAAAAACAAATCTGGTTACAACAATGTATTTAATGTTGCGCCAAATTTCACTTGATAAAAAAAAAAATCAAATTGACTATGGACCTAATTACAGACCCCTAACCTTCCTATTCTCGAAAATGTTCTACCTATATGTAAAAAAAATTCTACTGTATAGAACGCGCTTTCACGTTTATAATGTTATGAATTAGCACGATCGGCTTGTCCAAGTTTACACAATTCGGCTGGAAGAAAAGATTCATTACTTTTTTATTTCTTCTTTGCTTTTGCATTACGCGAATTTGTTGGTAAAATCAATTTTCTTTTCGATAACATTGTTGTTTTTTAAGTTTAAAAATATTGTAATTTTACTTAAACATTGCTTTAAAATCTATGCAATTTTTCTTATCCTGCAAGACTTTACAAAAATCTATTTTGAAACAACTTTAAAAAAAGCTATATTTAAAAAAGACAAGAAAGTTTTTCCTATTTTAAAACTAAAAGAAATGTAAAATTAAATTCCGGTTCGAAACGACGATTTACAAATGTGTTTTTGATTGTGGGAAAATGATAGAGGAAAGATGCTGTTACTTCGACACAATCATATTAAATCTTTAGCTTTTATGAGAAAAGCAACTTTCTTTTAAAAAATATAGTTAATTTTTATTAAGATTTTCTGATTTTCGATACGGATAATTTTGCGATGCATATCATTGACATTTGCCATCCAACCTATCCCATCATTCGTATTGAATTTATTAAATGCGATCATTTCATTTAAAACACAGAACTTTAATTTACAACACATACATTTAAAATACATATATTACGTACATTTAAAATAATTCCTTTCATGTGAAAAAGAAAAAGAAAAAAAAAATGAGAAATTAATCACAATAATTTGATAACCCAAGATCATTTTATTTCAACATCAAAACAAATCTGTTTTATTTTTCTATATATGACATCATTTTATTTCAACATCAAAACAAATCTGTTTTATTTTTCTATATATGACATCATTTTATTTCAACATCAAAACAAATCTGTTTTATTTTTCTATATATGACATCATATTCGCTTTCTTTCCATATTTACTCGTATTTATGCACCTTGTATTACTATCAAATATTTGAAAACTCGAGTTTTATTTCTAATATGACGTCATTTCATATTCTGTTTAATTCTTAAATAATTCATTTCCTTTTCATTTTTCACGTGGAAAATTTTCACTTGAAAATAAATTGTTGATTAAAAATTATTACTCAGGGGTTTTATTTTATATTGGCAACGATAAAGTATGAGCAACGGTAAAATAAATTTAACCATTTTAAAAAAAGCTGCAAAACCGGGCCCTTTGGGCCAAACCAACCAAACCAACCAACCATTTTAAAATATACGAAAAAATGTCCATTTATTCTGTATGAAAATAATGAAATTTTTAATTTTTAAGAAAAATAATACATTAATTAAGCAAAATATTTCATTCCCGATAATTAGAAACGTAAATAATTAACTAACTCTTGATCACATTCCATAGGAGACAATACAGTATTTCTATGTTATAGAGGCTTTGACATAACTAAGTTTTAAAAAAGTGAAATTTTGTGACAAATAATCACAAAAAGGAAACTGCAACCAATAAAAAAGGCGGGCCAAATAAAATCGTGGAAATCGGCGAATTGTGTAAAAACATATGTCAAGTTTACCTGATAAACCATTTTACTTTTAACGTCTTTGTGAAACGTTTTAATAGCCATCCTTCAAAGATAATGGAAATAGTATATTCTTTTTCATTAAATTCAATTCTTGTGAATAGGGAGAAATAATTGTAGACCTAAATGCATGGAGCTTAAATTTGCCTCCTTGGTTTAATCTATAACTACAGCGCCTATATTCTAGGCGCTGTACTACAACTGAAAAAAAAAATCTTTATTTCTAAATGAAAATATGTTGACAGACGATATTTGTTCTCCAGAATAAATTGACTCATGAATTTTGAATATGTGAAAATACGTTTTTATTTTTAAAAATTTTTACTGTAATCAAGATTTTTTTTTTCTTTCACCATCTATTCAAATTGAAAATAAATTCTTTTTTTCAGTTTTAATGAGATAAAATATATTATTCCGTTTCATTTCTTCTTTTTTATCCACAAAATTGGAATAATTTAGTTGCCATTTTTAGAGCAACTTTGTTAAATTTATAAAAAAACATAATAATAATAATCATATCTCGGAATTTAAATCATTTTTTTAAATTCTGAGAGTTTATGACATCCTCTGCGAAATACAAACAGGCGGTCAGATTTTAATATAGTAGATTCGTAATTATTTTTATTTTCCTAATAATCATGGTGTGGTTTTTGGCAAAAAATTCTCATCTGTATGTAACTGATATTCATGCATAATAATCGCAAAAAAGCTAAAAACAAATATTTAAATTTTTCGTTTTAAATATGACGTGAAACTCATCTACTTTCTAAACTTACCGATTCTTGTATTATTAATGTAATGAATTGATTCACGCTCCTTCTAAAACACATTTGAAAATTCCCATTTTATTTCAAATATGACGTCACTTTTTCCTCAGAGAAATCTCTTTTAAATGGCACAATTCTTGTTAATTTTCTTTTTCTGGCAATCAGGACGTACATTTTAGCGGAAAACTCACATTTGTGTGTAACTGGTATTCAAGCTAATTATTAATTAGTATCGATAAAAAATATCTCATCAAAAACAACTCGTTGTAAATGATCCCGCCAAGCCACAAACCTAAAACGTCAGTCATAAAAAGAAGTGATATCACATAAAAAGAAGCTATATAGAAGTGCATACTCCGAGTCCCGTGTAAAAATCTATCACCACTCATAATGTTTCCAAAGGACTCGGAGTGAGGGACAGTATGTGAAAACTGCTTGGCGACCTGCAGGCTTTTATAATATATGCAGTGTATCAATTTTGAAAATTGAAAAAATAAATTTTTAATTTTTGTTATATCACTTTTATAAATATATTTGCATGCTAAAAAAATGTAAAAACAGAAATAGTTGAGAAACAAGCAGAAAAACGTATGTAAGTGTGATAATCATTACAATTATACTTTCCAATATTTCTTACCATAAAATTTAATTACAAATATTGTTAAATCACCGTTTCTAAGGGAACTGGTAAAATGAGCGAAATTATTTCTTATTCCGGAATTATTTCTTAAACAAAATAAAAAAAATTATGCGTTTCCAATACAAAGAATATTATTGCATATAATACTATTAAAACAGACTAGAATGGCTTAAGCAGAACGGATTTTTCACCAGATCTATGCGATTCCGCTTACCCTAGAATTACTGCAATATATCTCAATTCAGTTTAAAGTTTATTGAAGGTGCATTGTTATTAATATGCGTATGACCATTATGTGTATATATATATATATATATATATATATATATATATATATATATATATATATATATATATATATATATTACAAACTCAAAATCTTTACATGTTTACTTAAAAATCCTCTTCGTAAGAGTGGTGTTTCTAGTTTAAATAATGGTAAATAAAATCAACAAATTGATTTTTCAATCTCATAAATAAGAAAGGACATGCAAACACAGAAACTTCAACTTTTTACAATTTTATAGGAGCAAAATAAATAAATAAATAAATGAAATAAAATAAAATAAAATAAAATAAAAATAATAACATAGTGATATGTAATTTCAGGAAACGCAAACATTATAAAAGCCTGCAGGTCGCCAAGCAGTTTTCACATACTGTCCCTCACTCCGAGTCCTTTGGAAACATTATGAGTGGTGATAGATTTTTACACGGGACTCGGAGTATGCACTTCTATATAGCTTCTTTTTATGTGATATCGCTTCTTTTTATGACTGACGTTTTAGGTTTGTGGCTTGGCGGGATCATTTACAACGAGTTGTTTTTGATGAGATATCACTCCTTTTTGTAAGGAGGTATTTAATTTCAATTATACGGATTCCATTTTTATTCAGAAAAGAAAAGATGAAAGGGGCAAAAAAAAAATAGTGATGCTCTAAACAGAATTATACATCAGAATTATACAATTTATTGAGTGACTTATTCCAATGTACATGTCACTACCATAACAACGGGGAAACTTTTATATTAATTTCCTTACATTGTACTCATCAGATTATTTATGACATATTTATTTTCCTTTTTCTTTTGTTTATATCACTCTTCCGTTTATATACATTCAAAAACAAAAAATTAGACAATTTTACAGTAGTTTACAAACTTATTAAAATACTACAGTTTCAAGAAAAATGTGGAAAAATAAGAAGCACTTTTTTTCGGTCAACTACAACGATAAGTTTATGGAGCATACTTTATAGAGAATAATCAACATTTTTTTTTCTACGAACCTATTTCTATTAGTACAAAAATTTACAGGGATTTTTATACTAACATATTAAATATATTATTTTTGAAAATTACTGAGCACCTAAGAAGTTTTTTATTTGTTTAAGTTTTTTAACTCAATGTTTCGAGAATTTGAAATATATAAAATTCGCAACGTTTGCAAAAGTATAAAAACTATTAAAGTGATTTCTGTTCATATAGTCTGTTCATTCCAATTCGGTGATCCTAAAATATAGGTCCCCAATCTCCGGCAGTCCATGAATTAATTAGGACATATGTATGCAACTGTTAAAATGTTCTCAAAGTTGACAATAGAGGCAATAAGTATAGCTCGGCAAATATGAAACACGGCATTGCTTCATCATGGCTTTGTTTCGTGAGGTGTTCGTTCTCCGAACATAAAAATCTCTCGGAAATGTTCGTTACCCGAACATAAAAATCTCACGCGAAAGTGTTCGTTAACGGATTTGTTCGTAAACCGAACAGTTCGTTACCGATCACCTATTGTATACGAAATTTAGCATTTTTAATTTTTATGTGGAATTTAAGAAGTTATTTCCTTTTCATTGTGCTCTAGGCCCGTTTTTAGAGCGTTTTAAGTTCGTCATAGCCGGAGATTCTATGAACGTCAAATATTTAAACTCAAAACTTCTAATCTTCGGGTTGCAACATTTTTACATTCTATTATTCAGCGCATGAATGTAAAGTTGGAATTTTGTAATCGCTGCTTCATTCAATTTCTAATGCGCTAGAATTATATATTTATAGATAAACACAGTTTTTTTTAATCGATGAAAATACTATATTTTAATAGATTTAGAGCTTAAGATCGACGAGTTTTCAGGCGGACAAAATGAACTCGTATTAAATTTTAAAGCAAGATAATAAAGCCTTACAGAGATTGGAACAGTATAAAATCATTAAAATACATCTCACTGAGTAAATATACATTGGTTGTAATGTAATCAAGATCTTCTAAGAGAGCCTGTAAATGAAACGTATATGGTTCAATGCCACTTTACAATAGAGAGTTTAAATGAATCGGATGTAGTAACATATTTGAATATCTTGTGAATATAGCCACTTTGACAAAAGTTATGCTATTTACTATTGTTTTTCCTCTGTGTTAAGTACAGGAATGAAGTACACTGCAAAAAATAATTGTTGATTTTACAGTATAAAACTGGTACCCAGCTGCCAGTATTATACCGTAAAATTAACAGTATTAAACAGTAAAATAAGCAGTAATACGCTGCCGTGCAAGCAGTAATACGCTACCGCGCATGCGCGGTAGCGTATTACTGCTTGCACGGCAGCGTATTACTGCTTATTTTACTGTTTAATACTGTTAATTTTACGGTATAATACTGGCAGCTGGGTACCAGTTTTATACTGTAAAATCAACAATTATTTTTTGCAGTGTACTTCAACGTAAAAATTCGCTAATTACACAACCATTTAGTCTTATTAAAAAATCTTTTGAGTTGTCCTGTAAACGAACAGTAAATTCTACAATTCTGTTTTACAATAGGAAGCAAAGGTCATTCGTAGTAATATATTTTAGCATCATGCGCATAAGTTCTTTTTGAAAAGTGTTAGATCATTTAATATTTCTTTGCTTCATCTTAAGTATAGGTATAAATCACTTTAAAGTGGTATACATAAAAAACTAATTCATATTTTTAAACAAAATATTAAACATTTGAACTACTCATAAAAAAAAATCAAATGCTGCAAACCGCGTAAAAATTGGATAATTACACAACTCTTTAGCCCTATATCAAAAGATCTTTTGTGAGACCCTGTAAACGAACCTTAAATGTTACGATTTTTTTATAATAGGAAGCTTACTTGGGTCGAGTGTAATAACATATCTTAATATCATGTGTATACGACCATTCCTAAAAGAGGTGGGTCATTTATTATTTTTTTGCTCTATGTTAAGTGTAGGAATCAATAACTTTAATCTGATATAAATCAAAAACTAATTAATATTTTTACATGAAACTTACAAAGGTTTGAACTACTCATAAAAACGATTCAAATAACGTAAACTGCGTAAGAATCCGATAATTACACATTGCTGTAGCCCTGTCAACAGTTTTTTGCTCTATGTTAAGTATAGGAATCAATAATTTTAACTGATATAAATCAAAAACTAATTAATATTTTTACATGAAACTTACAAAGGTTTGAACTACTCATAAAAACGATTCAAATAACGTAAACTGCGTAAGAATCCGATAATTACACATTGCTGTAGCCCTGTCAACAGTTTTTTGCTCTATGTTAAGTATAGGAATCAATAACTTTAAACTGATATAAATCAAAAACTAATTAATATTTTTACATGGAACTTACAAAGGTTTGAACTACTCATAAAAACGATTCAAATAACGTAAACTGCGTAAAAATCCGATAATTACACATTGCTGTAGCCCTGTAAACAGTTTTTGGCCGGAACAAGATTTAAAAAGGGCAAAAAACAGCACTTTTAAAAGCGCATTTACTGAAAACCTATTTGTCGGATTTTGCTTTACTTTTGAATTCTGAGTCACTGGGCACGCCCCATTCCATAGAATCAATAATTTTGTTTCTATCATAAATAGAACGCGAGATATAGATGTGTCAAAAACCCGTTTTGTCCCGTCCGCAAAATATAAACTAGACAGAGTTAAAAAAAAAAAAAAAAAATTGTAAAATCGTTTGGCATCCATTGGCGGAAATTCCTTTCATTTACGGTTCAATGCATTGCTGTTTCTTATGCTTGGCGAGAAACTCTGTCGAGTTTCTATGATTTCAGTTTTTCATCTTAAATATTACATCCATTATCTATTTACTTTCATTATACATTGATATTCATGCTCCTTGTACTATTACGAATATTTGAAAATACATGTTTTATTTATGACGTCATATTTGTCCAAGCAGAGGAGGATCCTTTTCATAGTTCCATGGTCCAAGCGAAATCTATTTTTTAATAATATAATAATTATTGTTGCACTTTTCCTTCTAATTATAACGCAGTTTTTGACAGAAAAATATCTTTTTATTTTAACCGATATTCATACTTCATGTATAATAAAAAATACTCCATATTTTTGTTTCAAATATCACGGAAACTCATCTTCTTTTGAATTTTTTTAATTTTCAGTTTTCACGTGAAAATCGTTCAATTGAAAATTAGTTGTTGGGGAAAAATTATTTTTCCGTGTTTTTATTTTTGTGGCAACGATCAAAGTCCTAGCAACGATAAAGTAAAATGGTTAAATTGTATGGGAAAATGTCCATTTATTCTCTATGAAAATAATGAAATTTTTAATTATTAAAGAAAATATTCGAATAAAATAAACAAAAACCAGCCTATGTTAATTTGAGGATTATAATCAACGTATATGCAAAAATACAGGATCATTAAATGCTCCATTTTGACGCTGGCTTCAGCCTAACATTTGCACACAATGAGATTTATAATATTATTAGGATTAGGATTCACAGAAACACATACATGACTTCGACAATTACATAAATCTTCTTGATGAGGACGAGATAGACACAAGAAAATTACATCACTGAAGAATTACAGATCGGACCTCCACAATGAGCGTGCAATGGGGGTGACGGGAGTTGACCATAACCTTCGATACTCGAGTATCGAAGGTCACGGTTGAACCCGTCGCCCTGACTGCTACACTCTCAAGCGATTAGCGGAGTGGTGCCTTAACCACTCAGCCACGGAGGGCTCTAACAGCCGAATATCTCGATCCATCAAAGTAAATAAACACAAGAGATTCGTTCATCGTGAGTCATAGAAATATTAAGCCATAGAAGTAATCATTCGAAAAGCAAGATCGCCATGCCGAATTTGGCAGCGCTGTCTGGTGTCGAAAAAAAATTCGCATCTCTAAACGTGGCATACGTAATAAGAAAAAAAGGGCATGCTCATTTCGCTCATAACAGACGATATAATTCATTTCACCGAAATAATAAGGAATATTTTTTTTTCATTGTAAAACTAGTTATAGTACGAACGCACCTCATTTGTCTCCTTTAACGTACATTTTCCAACTTGTTTTAAATTATTTTAAGCTTGGTGACAATAATTGAATGGGTGTCTGGAAGAAGGGCCTATGTTGCAAATTTTGGAAAGTTGAGGGGGGGTGAAGGGTTATTGGAAAAGGGTCTATGTGGAATGATGGATGATTATCCAGTGTTATAAATTGCAATTTCATAGTATAGGTATAGAGGTTTGTTGACTTTAAATAAAAAATTAAAACAATAAGCTAAAAATAATATTATATTATTACTTTCCTAATCCACCTAACAAGTTTTTTATGACTTGCCGCTGCTCACCATGAAGACAAAAAAAGTGGAGGGTAATTGAGGCCGAAAGAAGGGCCTGGGTTGCACTAACAAGGGACGTCTCCATAAGCGCATACTCAGAAAAATTTGAAAAAATTACAGAATGTTCTTCTCATGAGGATATATACGTCTATAAAAAAATGTCTGCGGAACATCGATATAACGTACATAAAAAAAATATGAAAATTTCGTTTATTTGGAGATTTATCACCGGTTGGCGAGGAATAAAATTTTTAGAAATACGGTTTAATGACAAATATTCTTTAAGGAAAAACTTTTTCATGCTGAACTTTTTTATATAAGTTTAACTGACATAATAAATAAATTTTTATAGCTACAATTTTGTGTACACATTTATATGTATGTATAATGCAATTTAAAGATCGTAATTTACGATTTAAAACACAATTTAAATGGATTGAAATTGTTTCACGCTCAAAATTAAGCCCGATTCTGAACATTGTCAATTCAAGAAAAAAGTATTGTTGCTATGGAAACAACGATTTCTTCGATATGGAAATGTATAACGAATGCGTTTGTCATCGGACTTTTCTTTTTAAAATACATTTAAAAATTACTTGTATAACCGGTGAAGCCGTTTAAATTAGAAAAAATCGTAGAATGAGGGATAAAACAATAGCAAAATGTCATTTAATCGGTAATAAATAGAAAGAAAAAAAACATGAATGATTTATTTAATCTGATTTAAAGAATATTTTAAATTAATATTACTGCAAACGTACAGAGAGTTGAAAATGTTGCACGCAAAATGCAAATGATTCTGAACAAGAGGGTATGGTATCATAAGACCTAGAAATAACCCATTAGTATAATTTTTTTAAGCTAATGACAATTTTACTCTTTCAATTTTTACAAAAATCTCTTATTTGGAAATTTAAAAAAAGCATTGTTGAAAAGACAAAAATTATTCAAAAAATAATGAACTTTCATTGTTTAAGTTTAAATTCATTAAGTATTGCGCATTCGAATAATCATTTTAGAAGCAATTTCAAAATGAATTAAAATCGTTTGTGTTTGGCGAGGTAGCCAAATCGCGTCTTTTTGCGTCAAATACTCGAAAGTATTTTATTTTTTGCAGATTTTCTACTGGAATTCCGCAGCTAAATTTGACTGTTCCTTTATTACATACATGAGTAGCTTCATTAGCTTTTTTTTCAAAATTTTCTGAGTATGCGCTTTAAGGAGACCTTCCTTATAAGTTGCTCAGGATATCGCTCATCAATGACATTATAGTTTTTTCTCATTCCTGTAAAATTTTAAATTTGTAACATATCCACTTCTTCAAGATACCCATTCCTATATATTTTATACTGCTTATTATAAAAACGTGATGAAGAAATTTTAACTGTAAACGCGTCCTTCGAATATATTTTCTTACGCAAAACTTGAACAGTTAAATATTTGTACTATTAAAAGAATCCAGAAGAAATTGAAAATGTTATATGTTTTAAGAATTTGCTTAGAATTTTGCATTTTAAGACTAAAGTGAATTGTAGTTCTCTCACGTGAGGGAAGTGCTGGGAGGCCAAGCTTTGTGCGGAAAAAAAACCACATGCGGATCTCCCACGTAGCCAAACGTAACAAAAAACAATCGAGTATAAGTGCTATGATACATAATATATTTTTAATTTCTCTTGCAAACACCCCAAGAACATACAATTAAAATATACTTATTTTAATCTTGGTTCATAATATTAATTAAAACCTTATGTCTTTATGTTTCATCGCCTAAAACATTTGCATTTATATAATATTTTCCGTTGCTCTCCACAACCATGTGTAAAACTGCAGGACAACTGTTTTCTTCCGTAATCCGAAAATAGTATACTATTGTAGGAAAAATTTTAATGAATTTAATTTCAAGCCCAAGGTCAGATTATGTAAACAAATTCATTTAGGTTCTTTAATTTGTGCAACGCTGCAATAAAATGATCCATTCTTGGTCGGCTGCACACGGCGACCTTTGTTTTAGAAATCTGTCAGTACGTCTTTAAATGCAAAAAAGGAAATTATAAAAGGATTAACTTCCTTTAATTAAATTCGAATTAGTTTATTTTCACAGCTTACCTGGACAAGGACATTGGAGAAGAGCACTTATTTTGAACATGTTTTCTAAAATGATATCATTCGCGGTCAGGGCCGCTGTAAAGGTGTTAGAGCCGGTACAAAATTCGGGATCCGGCTCTCTTAACCTTCCGCCTACCAGACTGGTACAACGGACACGACAGGTACAATCAAAATTACCATTCGAACCAGAATTTGTGTCTTAAAATAAGTTAAATAGAGTCAAGTATAGATTATGAAACACTTTCCAGCACTCCCAGAATATTTTAACAAAACTTCGCTGTTTAATAAAGTAAATTATATACCTAAATAAATATTTTAGCAAACGCAAAACACATTTGAAAACCAGATTTCAGCAATTACAGGCCCATAGCCAGAAAAGTACTCAAATTATTTTGTGCAGCCCTGTATATAATATATAGATTTGTATATACTCTATATAGTATGCTACAATTTAGTTTAGTAAGACAACACATAACAAAGTTGAAAATTCACTTTCAGCAGTTTCTACCAGTAGACGGAAACTTATTTGAATTATTTTGTACAGCCCTGTATATTACATTCAGATTTTTATACACGCCACATATTAAGCTAAAGTTTAATTCAAGCAAAAACATACTGTAAACTACCGAAATCACACTTCCAGAAATTATCATACATCAACGGCCATGAATCCAGTTTTTTACGTGGCCCTGCATATGATTTTATTTATATTGAGAAACATCTCTTATAATACTGAATATATTTCACGTTCAAAATGCATAACTCGATTAAAAAAAAAAAAAAAAAAAAAAAAAAAAAACATTTAAGCAAGTGTTACGCTGATACACAATAATGCTTACGAATTCTTTTTGTAGCCCTGTATATGATCTACAGCATTTATACATACCACATAGTATGCAAAAATTTAGTTAAACACATATCAAACTGAAAGTGCTCTTCCAACAATTATCGTTTATAGACAATACTTCGGATACAGTAGAATTCTTTTGAGTTACCCCGTAAACTAATTATAAATGCTAGACGTACCATATTCGATAGTAAGCCTCTTTTAGTGCACTTCCGTGATGTATATCAATTTCAATATATTTGAAATAGTGTAAAATCATTAAAATACATACCTCAAATGATTTCCTTCCATAAACCATAATGTATTGTCATTACTTTGAGTGCCCCTGTGAACGAAATATAAGTGCTACATACTTCATTTTCAATACTGAACATGTCATTACATATATAAATAACATATATCAATTGCATGGCAATCCGATTATATTTATGTGAGTTAGAGCACGGTCAGACAGATTGACAGACAAACCGAATTCATAAACACTTTTCAACTATGTTGGAAAGTGTTAAAAATGATCTAATCAAAAATTCGAAAATTGGTTTTGAGGTGTCTAAGGACCTGTCTACATCCTTCTAGAAAAAAATTCATATCTCTACGTGTGGTAGATATTTTTGGCCATCGCGTGTGCATGTGCACACACACACAAAAATTCGCTGATACTAATATAGACTAGTTTACGTGATTTTTTTTTTACATTGTCTGTGTACAGCAAAGTACGTGGCACTTCCTAGAAAATATTACTTTGCTTTATAACAGTCATTTGTAGACCAGTTTCAGCTGACGTCACAGCACTAGCATAACTCAACTTAGCGGTCATACTGGTGGGCAAATTAACTATTTTGATTGGTTGGTGTCAAATTAAGGATTTTGGTTTGTTGATTGCAAACTGAGAGATTATTGGTCACATGATTGTAACTTTTCTATAAGTCTATTTGATAAACGTTTTACACAAACGCCACATAAAAATAAATATTTTGATCTGTTTCTTTCAACATCCGAAATGACGTCATCTCCAATAGAAACTGTTTCCTTCATAAAAGCAAAAGATTTTATTATAGTTGCATCAAAATTCGCTTAATTTTACTTTTTTAATCAAACTATTTTGATTTTTAACACTTTCCAACCTAGTTGACTTCGGTTTGTCTGTCCGTGCTCTAACTCCCGTAAATATGCTCGGATTGCTCTGCAATTTTTATATGTTATCGTAGTACTCTATAGCATGTTCCCTGTTGTATCCTGAAGTGTGTAGCACTTACAGTTTTTTTTACAGGCACATTACATTACAGTCTATGAGGAAAAATCATTTGCGGTTTATTTTAATGATGTTACACAATTTCAAACACATTGTAATTGATATACAGGGTGTTTTGTTTTTTTTACTGACGCTATTCAGATCCGACGGTAGCTCGTTCTAATAACTGGATTGACACAAAATTTTACAAATGGACTAAGAAAACCATGGGAAAAAAGAATCCAACAAAAAAAAAAATAGTTCCAATCACCGCCGATAGGGGGAAATTTGGCGCTGTACATTGAAAGAAAACATCAGAAACAGATAAAATTAATAATTTGGATAAAATACCATGTTTTATTCATCGTATACACTTTCCCGGCGAGGAATTCGACCACATTCAATATGACCACCGTTCTCTTGCACCACACCTTGCATTCTTTGTACAACATTTTCGACGGCCGAGCTTAGCATGTCACATGGAATAACCTTTATTGCATGTATTATGTTGTCTTATAAGATACTCAGATTTGTTACTTCCCCAAGATAGACTTTCGATTTCAAATAACCCCAGAGCCAAAAATCGCATGGGGAGACCGGGGCGGCCAGACATATTGAAAACAACGACTGATAACTCTTTGGTCAGGAAGTGATGGCGCAACAGCTGCTGTACTTTTACACCAATATGTGGTAGTGCACCATCTTGCATAAAAATTATCTGATCCAGACATTGTCTCTGTTGAAGTTGTGGAACGACAAAACTAGTCAGCATATTATGATATCTTTCTGCGTTAACGGTACACGTCATTGGTCCTGTCGCAGTAATGTTCTCAAAAAAGAATGGTCCAAGGATGAATTCAGATGTAAAGTCACACCAAACAGTGAGCTTTGATGAATGTAACGGAGTTTCTAGAACTGTATCAGGTTGTTCAGTCAGTGGCCCAAATTCTACAGTTATGAGTATTAACAGACCCATTCAGATGAAAATGGGCCTCATCTCCCCATAAAATTCACAACGGGAAAGCATCATCGACTTCCATTCTTGCAAGAAATGTCAGAGCAAATGTCAGTTGTTTACCGTAATCATTGGGTTGAAGTTGTTGCAAGCAGCTGATCTTGTATGGATAGTAGAGGAGAATTCGCCGCAAGACTTTCCATACTGCCGAAACATTTAAATCTAGTTCTCGCGCAACACCCCGTGCGCTGCTACTATAAACAGCAGAGGTACCCTGTGACCTGTAGTTGATCGCACTTGCAACATCTATTATCGCTTTTTCTGACACCGGTTTACGTCCTCTGCCTGGCGGAACTGCTAGCAAGCCTGTTTCTTCGAATTTCAGAATCATTGCTTTCAATGCATTAAATTGCTTTCAATGCATTCAATGCAGCGGATAAAGGTACTTTGCACAGTTTATGATATGTTCTAAATAAACCAAGAGCGGCTGGTGCATTGCACTAGTTACAATAATAGAACTTCAAAAGTAACGCGCGCTGCGGTAACGTGAGATTCATTTTCAACCTGAGCTGAAATTGTTTCTCGGAGTTTTTCGCATGCATTTATAGCTTAAACTGTTAGCGCTACTGTCGCTTGCGTAAGCAAAAATTTGCATTTTCATTTATTGCCCGTATTTTATGCTCATTCTCAGTTGCATAAATTATCAGAGCGCCACATTTCCCCCTATCGGCGGTGACTGGAACTATTTTTTTGTTGTTGGATTCTTTTTTCCCATGGTTTTCTTAGTCCATTTATAAAATTTTGTGTCAATCCAGTTATTAGAACGAGCTACCGGCAGCTCTGAATAGCGTCAGTTCAAAAAAACAAACACCCTGTATATCACTAAGGTGCATTACAAGAAGCTTAATATGGAATAGGGTGTGCATAGCACTTATAGTTACTTTACAGGGACAGTCAAAATAATTCCATTACATTACGTCTATGGAGAAAAATCGTTTGCGGTTTAATTAAATAATGTTTCACTATTTTAAACGCATTGAAATTTATATATATCACTAAGGTGCATTACAAGAGGCTTACTACAGAATAGTGTGGTATAGCAGTCATCGTTCATTCACAGGGACACACAAAATAATTCTCTACTGTATGTTAACAATAATTCCTGGAAGTGCGTTTTAAGTTGCTGAACGCGATTTTAAATTTAACTCACTTTTTGTCTATTACTTGGTGTGTATAAATTCTGTAGATCCTATACAGGGCAGCACAAAAGTTCGCGAACACATTTCCGTTTATTGACAGAAACCCCAGAAGGAGAATTTTAAACTGTGCTACGCGTTTCCTAACTAAACTAAAATTTAGCATCCTATGTAGTACATATACAAATCTATAGATCATATACAGGGCTGAATAAAAGTATTCGGATAATTTTCCGAATATTGTATATGTTGTAAATTCCTGAAATTACGTTTTTAAATATGTTATGCGTTTTCCAAATTGTTTACTTAGATGTTATCTTTCAGTTTATTAAACGGAATGATTTTTAAAATTATTTTGGAAGCGTTGGAAAGTGTTGCATAATCTATGCTTGACGCATGATTTTTCGTTCTTGTTTAATTCCACATGCAATGAAATTAAGGACTTTAGATAAAAAAAATCTTAGAAAGAAAATTTCAAAATGTTCGATATATTCAACGCTTTTACTGCGACGTCAAAGTGACACTAAACAAACGGTTGCTATGTTTTATTATTAATTTCGTTTGTATACTGTATTATTATTTATTTTTTTTTACAGGTATACTATATGGCTAAATTCGGTAATACTTTAAATGCAATAGTAACATTTTCTACGACTTATATTAAATAGAAAATGAAACATAGCCACCCTTTGTTTAGATTCTTTTCAACCAGAACGTCATGACTGACGTCACGACTGAAAGAAAGCGTCCATTAATACCGCATTGATGCAATAACATGAAATCATTTTGTACATGATTACATAAGTCACAAAACAACTCAACAATTAAATTTTCTGTATAGTATAATAAATTTGTGTTATTCAATTTCATTTCCAAAATTAAAATTTAAAAATTTACCGGCTAAGAATAAAATTATTTATTTAAGAAAACTGGGAAATTTTTGTGTATTTTTTATAATTTTATTAAAAGCTTATTTTTTTTTCCTTCCAGTGAGATCAACGGAAGATGTTTAATTATGACAAAATGCTTGCCGTTTGGTTGTTTATGTTCAAACTCCTCCTGTTGATCCATGGACAGTCTCATGAAAACAGACTATGGAGAAGAGGTAAGTGAACTTTTTAAAAAAATGAATATTTATTAAAATTGGATATAACAGAAGAAAATAAATAATATGTGAGAATATAACAATCTCTTATTTATAAAAGAAAGATGCTTATTCGTGTGTCTGTCTATGTCTGTGTGCAATAGCCAGTATCGTAGCGAAAGAAAAAAATTTTTTTTTTTTTTTTTTTTTTTTGGGGGGGGGGGGGGGGGTCAAAAGGCAAGATTGGCCGACTCAAAAATGTTTCAAATCCGACTAATGTAAAATAGTCAATCTGTCGCATTATTTCTTAATTAATAGTTTTTACAATTAATTTTAACTGATTAATTATAATTGATAATTAAAAATAAAATATACAATTTTGTATTCCTAAAATGTTTCTTAGATATAACTCAGTAATCATTTAAAAGATTTACCAAGAACTTTACTGGAGAAAAAAAAAAGAAAGAAAGAAAATATGTATTGAAAAGAGAAAATCGTACAGTTATATGTGTGAAAAACACATTTGTTTAGAATGATAGAGTAAAGTGAACCTGTATGTTATGCTGTCGCGAGGATAGTAACACACTCTTAGTCTTTTTTAGTTTGTATCGGTATAAACATCTAACCGCGATGCATAAACACACCCACGATGCATGTAAAATCCGTCGTGGGTGCAAAGCCCTCCAAGTTACCTGTGAATTATACCTCTGGGGGTGCCTAGTCAGGTGAGGGTCCGTCACCTGATCAAGGTTCTAAATTACGAGACCTATTAAATCTGTCAATTCAACAAAGTCAAACAGAAACCTTGAACCGGCAAACAAAGATAACGGTAGCAAATTACAAGAGAGCAAGCACAGCAGCGATGTGAACAAATCTATAGTCAGGTGGATCACAGCCATGCTGTGATCAGGCGATTTCCGCCCCACACCCAGGTACTAACCCGTTAAGCTAGGCATTCATGCCGGGCAGGTAGGGGCCTGGTTAGCGGTATAAAAAAAAAAAAAAAAAAAAAAAAAAAACATCTAACCAAAGGAGCCGAGTTTACAAAAAAATTCAGTAGAGGCACAGACATTTCGGCGCCGACAGGACAAATCCGTTTCCTCCCTTTCTATAAGTTTCGGATATATATTATTGTGAAAGTCGGAAGTTGTAGAATTCCAACAATGTACATTTCAGAAAATTAGTGCAAATCTGGATTTGCAGGATTATCTGGAGATCATAACAAAAGACTTTTATCTACACCAGACCCGACACCTTTTCTGTATCTATCCCTAGTGGTTTTGGCCTGGAAAGAATTTTGCTTTACATGTCAAAGAAATTACGTGTGAAGATTTGTCTTATAAAGAAGATATTTTCTGTTACTGATTGAATATTTAAAAAAAAAAAAAAAAGTAAGAAGTTTTTTAGGTATTAAATGTTAAATGCACGGATATTTTTTTAATTTATTCATTTTCTTTTTTTAAATAGTTAAAAAAAATTTTCGATTTTATTTTCCAAACGATCCTAAAACAGTTCCAAAGGGCGTAAACATAATATCGTTTCTAGAACCTACTATGTATCAAGTATAAAATTTCTTTAATTTTCTTAAGCGACTTTCGCATTCGGTCGACCTAGTTTATATATTGATAGTTTTTATCTATGTAAGTTGCGAGTGTTACTGTAGGACAAATTTCTGATATTTTCAAATCAATAGATCAGATTCATTTTTTTTTCCTATTGGCCTATGTATCGTCGGCCGACTTAGCTTTTCCATGTGTGGGTAAGGTATAGTATATGTCCAACATTTCCGGCTCTGCAGACAAGATTTATACATGATAATTTTTTTCAGTGGGTAAGCCGACTAGCTATTTAGGTGATTCAAAAATGTGACAGAACACGTGACTTTCATACCGGCTGACCAGATAGATCTATTGAAACCATTACTTTTTTTACTCATAACCTATCTATTGACAGACCGACTAGCTTTTGCCATATGATTGTAAGGGTGCATGAGTGAAATGCATTCTGAAGACTTAAAGTCCTGCCAACCAGAATTTTTCCGAATTGTTTTTTTTTTAATCGGCCTTTTACCAAACATTGGGTTGGCTCGCTACGCCCCTGGCAAAGCTAGGGAAATCTACCGCACATAGAAGTCTGAAAAATTGGATGAGGATAATCAAAGCAGGTCCGAATGAACCCGAGGATCGGATTTTCCCTTTTTTGTTGATTAACCGAGATAATTAAAAACAAAATGAACATCGCAAATTGGCGTGAAATTTCGCAGCGGTGTGGCTGAAACGCCATTCTGAAGCTATCGTAGCAGCAAGCGCGGATCCAAGGGGGAGGTCATGGGGGTCATGACCCCCATCTAAAGGGAAAACATTTGTATAGAACAATGCGTTTTTCTAAATATAAGTATGTATTAAAGGTATTTTTATTTTTTTACTTCTTTGAAATTTTAATCTTTCTGATACATTCAAAGAGTTATTTTTAAATAGAAATGCACGAAAATTGCAGGCAGGAATTATTGTTTAAGAACTAAAGAATCAAAATCATTTTTTATTTTCTTATAAATGTGGTACATTTTTAATTGCATTTAATTGCTTCCTCAAGACGATATTTTCATGATTGTCCAGCCTCGAATATTTTTCTCAAGATGCGAACTTTGAGAAAATTTTCTGCAAGATTCTTTGCATTTATAAGAAAATGGGAAACTCTGATTTCTTGGTATCTGGATAAAACATGCCTATTTTGTATATTTACTAATATACAAGAAAATTTCATGCTCTTATGAAAGGTAATTAATTCGGGTATATGTCAGAAACTAATCAATGAGGATCTAAGATATAAAACTGTTAATGAAGAAATGTGACCTCCCCCCTCCCCCCACCGAAAAAAAAAGTCATGACCCCCCTCTAAATGGAGGACTGGATCCGCCTTTGCGTAGCAGGGAAGATACTATGGGCGAAAATGGCTCCTTGGGGAAATTGCACTTTTTGAACATTGAAAGTATAAAATCTCAAATCTTCTGGGGGGGGACATTTCAATGCTCCGGGGGGGGGAATGTCCCCCCCCCCCCTGGCTACCCCCTGAATTCAACACTGCATAGAATCGCCTTCGCCGTCCCTGGGCTAACCCATAATCAGAGGCCATGATTTGATTCATTCTTTGATTTCATACTTCATAAAAAATACATTTCTGTCTAAAAGTTGTTCAGTGCTGCCATCTGTTGTTACGATTTTAAAGTATATATCTTACTTCTAAATAATGCCAGCAGATGGCAGCACTAAAGAATTTAGTCACAAATACAACTTTTATGAAGTATGGAATCAATTTTAATCTGTGACAATTAAAGATAAAAATAGGGATTTTTTTTTTAAATATTTTTCTAAATTTTAGACTAAAGTTATGGATTTAATTAAATTTTATGTTATTTCTGTGAAATATGCGGTTGTAAGGGTAAGTTTTTTCTCCTTACATTATGATGCCTTTTTCGAGTTGAGAAGGAATTTGAAATTTATTTTTACTCTTTTGACGAAAATATAGTCATTTGTTCAAAACTTTATTCTCTTTTGGTTGGAATAATAATTATACAAAAGTGTGCATTTATAAAAATGTCCTTTCAAATTTCGTACTCTTAATTAAATATGAAAATTAGCTTTTGTGTCATTACATGTTGCGATAAGTGATGCGGGATGCATGCATTTTCTGTCTTATTATTATTATTATTATTATTATTATTATTTATTCATTATTTTTTAATGTTTATTTTTATGCAATTCACGGAATTCAATGTTTATAAATAATCCTTCAAAAAGTGATAACTTTTTATCATTAGAGCGTTGTTCATTGCAGAAAACAAAATATCCAAAGATAATTCAATCAGGAATAACTTATATAAATTGATATAAATTCAGTCAGAATGTAACATCAATATACTTTGAAAGATAATAGTAACTCATACTAAATATATCAGACTACTAATAAATAGACTTAATCATTGTACAATTTTATCAAACGATCGTTGCTGAATACATCTTTATGTGCAGAATATTCTGTAAGCTGTAACGCTTAGATCATCAAAATAAATCACATATTCAAGCAATGAGTCAAAGGTGAAATTTCATCTACTTGGCATTTCGGTATTTTTATGTTATCCTGGAGCAAACTTCGACAGTAGCATTTTTTTCTCGAAGAAAATATCTTGGTTTATGGTATTATTTATTATCATTATTTTTTATTTTAATGAAATGAAAGACACGCATTTTAAATATATGTAATATACATATTTTAAATGTATGCATTTTATTTTTATTTTTTAAATTCAAGTTGTATATTTTAAATAAAATGAGTGAAAATTTATATTTTAAATGCATGCAATACGAATAGGATGGCGATGAGATTCGACGATTTATAAACTGTACCCGGCTAACATAACAGAACCGGCGTTACAATTATCGAATAACAACCAATTAAAATCTTCTGGGCATAACATATAATTTTATTTGAAATATTCTTGAAACATTTTTGGTTATCATGGTATTTTGGTATATGGAATTTCTCTTCCTCTTGAGCCACCACCTCCTAAAAAAAAAAAAAAAAAAAAGAAAGAAAGAAAGAAACTGCTTCTCCAAGGCATGTGTCCTACTGTACTTAGGCTATAATCAGGTCCTGGGTGAAGTAGATATCTGCACGTGCCCAGGACTGGCCCAAAACGGCAAAACGGAGTCAAACTTTCGAACTGACCGGGTCGGCAGAATAAACACAATTAGGTAGATTTCGTAAGAAATACTACCTATTACATTCTCCCCTAAGTTGGAATTTTTGAAAAATTTTTGCAGGTCTACACCGATCCCGACTCTCAGAACCCAAAACCACCCCCAGTTCAAAACTTTATCTATCTATCTATGTCACTTTTTTATGGACACGATAACTGCAATAATTCTGCACAAATCTCTTTCAAACTGATACATAAAATCAAGGGGCATAAAATCTCGGTCAAGTTCGTTAACGGGCAAAATCGGACCAAGAAGGGGGGGGGGGGAATGGGGGGGCTTTTTGTGAAAACATAAAAAAAAAACATAATTTCTTAATTATGATACGTATCGAATCCGTTTAAAGTTATTATTACTTCTAGGAAAAGGGCCGAAAATTTATGTATGACAGACTTTTGGTATCATTAAAAATGGCCCCAAGGGGGGGGGAGAGGGGGAGGGCGGTTTTAGAAGAAAAAAATCATAGCTTCGCCAATTCAAAAGATATCAAATCCGCTTAAATTTATTATAACTCCTCTTAATATTATCTAAAACTTTTATATTGACAAGTTTTTTATAGGACCAACCCTTATAGCAAAAAAAATAAATAAATAAATAAATAAATAAATAAAATAAATAAATCCCTGCCGGCTTCGCCTGCAAACAAGTTAGGTTTCGAAGTGAACGGTTTCAACTGTCGCATCATGGCAGAAAGGTCATTTCTTCCGCAATTCCCGACAAACAGGCGCCCCACCGTCTGCGTCTTCGAAATCTACCTGTGCCTGTAGGCCGAGTCGTCAGGGATTTTTTTTTTTTTTTTTTTTGAACGGGATGGGTCAAGACGATAGAAAAAATAAACGAACCGGGCTGATAAAAAAATTAAGCGAGACTACCGGGCCAATGTAACAAATTTATAAGTATCGGACTAAGCTGATAAAATATGGACAATTTTTAATAGACCTGAATGGGACGAGAATAAGTTATAAATGTGCTGCATGAGCCGATGCTAGCTTGACAACATTTTTTTTTTCTGAGCAGACTTGAGTCGGGCTCAAGCTTCCATATTTTTTCAACATACTCGGGCCAGGCTGGATCTGGAGTTAATTGTTACCAAAACGTGTAGAGCAGGCATTTTTTTTGGTAAAATTAATTCTATTAATGAACTTTTGTGAACGGAATCTTTGGATAAATTCTTTAATAAATTATATTTATTCTAAACTACATTATTTTTTCCATGTCTCTTTATTTGAATATAATAGTCTACTAGTCTAAGTGATCATTAATGTTGCTATTCTGTATTCTATGGGTTGCAGACGTAAGGTCAGGAATATATTGTAAAATTTTCGCATAAATATGTATCCGTCATTCTTTAAAAGAATCTTAATTGTACGTTAAGGAAAATCAGAATTTTTTTTTGTAGAAATTGAGTCCGGCCGGCCCAGGCCTATGTCTTTGATTTTTGCATGGGTCAGTCCCGGGCACAAATTCACAATCACTCAACATCCTACGCACTTGACGCCAAACGGTTTGGTGAGAAAATGAACTTTAACACGCATTCGCGTGTCTTATACGAATTTGCAAACGGTTGAAACTACTTCGACATTTCGACCGCGCATTTCTTGTGTATGTAAGAAGTATTTCTGACTAATTATAATACATATGTATGCATATATATTGTGAACATGTGCATTATTTAATGTTTTAGATCCGCTTTATAACTTTACCTTTCTTAAAATGATCACAATAGATAGATGAATGTTTATTATATTTACCTTAATTACTTTTTGAGGAAATGCTAAGATAAGTGTTTTGTTGCTGATTGATAATAGGGTAAATGTGACATAACAGTAATGGACCCCTCCACCTCAAAGTTTTTGCTTTATAAAAAAATATCCAATAAAAATTCATCTTTATAATTTTTTTCAGAACTCTTCCTTGCATGTTTTATAATGTGGTATCGCAAACGACGGCGATTCGATAAGCAAAAATTTACCCGATCTTATATTATCGCCATTCAGAACACATGAAAATAATACATTTCAATAAGATAAGTGAAAATCATATAAAACTCAACAACCTTTTATTCATTTTGCTTTTGTGCCATTATAAAAACCATTCGACACACACACCTCAAAGTTAAGCCGCTCAAAATACATTTGCGTAAGAGGGAGGAAAATCGTATATCTTCTTTTCATTTAATCAGTGTATGGTGCTGCCCTCTTTTATTACATTAGATAAACCAATTCGAGACTCAAACCCAGGGATAGAGAATAATATTCAATATATCTTATTGAATATACAATATATCTGATCTCAATATCTGATATTCAATATATCTTATTGAATTACTCAAGCATAAAATATTGCTTCACAGTTCCACTATCTTTCAGTGAAATTTTTACTGAAGAAACTAAGAGTTGGTTTTACTTAATTCATTTATATCTTCTTTGTTATCTTACAAAAATTGCATGTTTTTTTTCCAGTAATAGAAAACTGGATTTTTTATACTAATGGTCATTTACAAAATTTCATTTATTTTTAAGATTTTAAGATTTTTAAGATTTAGTATCCATTACTGGAATGCTCAATTAGGTTTCTTCTCTAATCTACTAACAAATTTATTTAAATATATATACTTAATTAGGATGAATTCGAAAAGTAAAAACCTAACGATCCTAATTGTTTTATTGAATTTGGTGTTATTGCAGTGCTGTATTATCCCTTTAGAATGTATTTCATTCTATCAATGCTTAACAAACTGTATAATTTTTTTTTTTTTTTTTGGGGGGGGGGGATAATTTAAAAGTGAAAAAGTTTTTAACTAAATATAATAAATAAGTATCCGTGTTTATTCGAGATTAAATAAAGTAGTATAAAAGGTAAAAAATGTGAATAACATCATGTATTATAAAATGTATTTTTACTTCTTTCTAAGCTTATTTTATAATAAAAAGAAAACTGCCCAGTTAAACTGAGGGCATTGAGCTCACAGGCTATTCACACTAATTGTATATTATAGTCTTATTTCAAAGAATTTGAAATAAGCCCCTCGAAAAATAAAGAAATCAACAATATATTAAGGGGGGTCATCCCCCCGTTACCCCCCTCATAGTTAACTAATGAACCCCTTGAACTAATCAGGGAAGTCTCTAATTACAATGAATATATATACAAAATTTGAAGAAAATCGGATAATTCTGCATGAAAAACCCATTTATCTAAATTAAGGGGGATTTGCCCCCTTTCCACCTTTATACTTAACCAATGAACCCCCAAAACTCTTCAGAGAAGCGCATTATCACAATGAACCTATATACAAAATTTGAAGAAAATCGGATAATTCTGCATGAAAAACTCATTTATCAAAATTAGGGGGGTTATCCCCCCTTTCCCCCTTTATACTTAACCAATGAACCCCCAAAACTATTGACAGAAGCGCATTATCAAAATGAACCTATATACAAAATTGAAAGAAAATGGGATAATTCTGCATGAAAAACTCATTTATCTAAATTAGGGGGGTTATCCCCCCTTTCCCCCTTTATACTTAACCAATGAACCCCCAAAACTATTGACAGAAGCGCATTATCAAAATGAACCTATATACAAAATTTGAAGAAAATGGGATAATTCTGCATGAAAAACCCATTTATCTAAATTATGGGGGATTAGCCTCCCGTTTTCCCCCTTTATGCTTAACCAATGAACCTCCAAAACTAATCAGGGAAGCACCTTATAACAAGGAACCTATAAACAAAATTTAAAGTAAAACGGTTAGTTCTATCAAGAGTTATCGCATTACGTACATACATACAGAACCGGCGGGCACATAAGCTCTCAAGCTTTGATAGCCTGTGAGCTAAAAACAATTATTGTTTATTTAATGTAACTGTTTACAAAACAGGAAATGATTCATTTTCGTGAGCTTGGTAGCCAAAGCTACCAATTAGCTACTTCAGTAGCTACTGAACCTTTGTAACATCTTTAAAAAATGAAAGCTTTCATTTATTTTTAAAGCATTTTAATGCTGACGATAAAACTCGAGGTAAAAAGGTAGGAGGAATGTTGTAGGATGTACAATTGTAATAAAACATCTATCTATTCAATGGTACTTGTACGATTTTGAGTTTGCCGGCCAAATGCCACGCATGCGCGAAGTTCATTTTCTCGCCAAAGCGCTTGGCGACAGAGGTTGGCGTCAAGTGCGTAGGATGTTGAGTGATTGTGAATTTGCGTCCCGGGCCGAACTTTTAGTTTTTACACCGAGTCTGGAAATTTTGGCCTGTGCAGACCTCTAGAGTGAAGTCATGCATCCGTAATTTCCCTCTTCTTTGGTCTGGCCTTGAGTCTCAAATGAATAAAATTTTAGCTGATAGCATTTCTATGATATCTTGAAGATTAATGAAAATAAGTAAGAATACATATTCAAGAAATGTGGATGAGTGAAGGCCATTTTACATATTTAATTACAATTCACAAACACAATACGTAACATCACAACATCAAGACATACTAAGATTCATTACAACAGAGATAAACAAAAGCAAATAGATGGCGTTACCATGCAGACGGAGCTTTGAAAATTTTATTGCTGCCATCTAGAGACAATTAACTGAAATAAAAACACCATAATTTCATTTTAGTGACACGTGTTTTTTTTTCCCGTTTCAGACGTAGAAAGTCACGAGACAGAGGCCGATGGCCACAAGCCGATTGTGTTCCTGACAGTTTCTTCGTTGGCGTCCCTTTCGCAAAACCAGCAGGACAGGATGCTGGAACTGAACTGGGACAGGCTGCCGTTGGACTTCGCACAAAAAGACGGCTTTGTACGACTGTACGACAAGGACCCGCTCCAAGACCCCTCTCCCGAACCCATCGTTTCTTTCGGACCTCAAAGTAATGAGGGATATTTCAGGTACGGTTAGCTGATCGTTCATCTTAGTTCTAATTCTCTTATTTTGAGCTCTATATACAGGATGTCTCAAAAATATAGGTACAAACTTTGAGGATAGAGACTTGAGATACAAACATTGAGATAGAAAACATACAACAAGCAATTTTTGTATCGGAAACTAGGATCGTTTCATTCATTCAGAATAATTATTAATTCAGAAATTGTGTCACACTCCATCCAAATCCAGATTTTTGTTTCTATTTTTAACATTTTTCAGAAATATTGAAAAGTGTTTATGAATTCGGTTTGTCTGTATGTCTGTCCATGCTCTAATTCACGTAAATATACTCGGGTTGTCATGCATTTTATCACGTTTCGTGTTTGGGTCCATAGAAAACAACACTAGAATACTAACTAACGAACATTTATTACGGGACATCAGAAAACTTACGTAGAACGACATACATCAGAATCTTAGAACCCTGAACAGAGTGAAAGTTGTAGTCTTTTTAGAGTCAAAGTCAAAGTTACTTTGTCACGCCCTCTAACGGATGGATAAATACATAACACTCCTTCCCCCTAGGAATAAAGCACATAGTCGTGTAAATGTTTTGGTGAGGTTCGGAAGCGTTCAGAACGCCGTAGAATAGGAAGATCTGGTTCTTCAGTTACAGGATCACAGGCAGGATCAGACTCTGTTGGTGAATCAGGTGTCACTGGATCATTTTCTGGAGATGGCAAAGATGGAATCACAGAAGACTCTGTTGACGTTTCCGCAACTTGTACACGGCTGCGAACCTGGTCAACATGACGTCTGGGGACAATACTGTCCACTAAATCTTGAGTCTTGTAGGGTAATGGCCCTGTTGTTTCTATAACTTTTTCAGGAATCCATAATGGGCCTGAACTGTAGTTCCGAATATATACGGGATCGTTTACTTGAAACTGACGTAGGCGTTTGCTTTTGTCGGACTCAGCTAGTTTTTCTTTCTTGAACTTCAGGGGATTAAGATCAGGGTGAAGCCTATCCAACATCGATGTCAAACGACGATTCATTAAAATTTCAGCTGGTGATCTACCAGTAGAGGTACTTGGTAACGTATGTTGATCAAACAGAAATCTAGCGAGACGCGTTTTCCAATTACCTTGAATTATTCGTTTCAAAGCTTGCTTCGTTGTAGCCACCATCCTCTCCGCCTGGCCATTGGAGGAGTGATGATAAGGAGCTACAAAAATAGGTCGAATCTGGTTTCGTGCTAAAAACTGTTGAAATTCAGCAGATCTAAATGTTTTGCCATTGTCAGATGCAACTGAATCTGGGAGTCCATGAGTGGCAAAAATAGATCTAAGGTTGTCAATGGCAGCCGAAGACGACATGGAGGAAACTGTCCTTGAAAAGGACCGGCAAAATCTACATGAAGGCGAGACCATGGCTTTTCTGTCCATTCCCATGGATGTATGGGAGCTTTGTCAGGAGCTTTTTGATTCTCTTGGCACAGTCTACAGGTTTTAACTGTGTTCTCAATGGCACTATCCATGTTAGGCCACCACACATAACTGCGTGCAAGACCTTTCATTCTAACTATGCCGGGATGTCCATTATGAAGAAGGACGAGAACTTGATTCTGGAGTGCAGTAGGTATGACAGAGGTCGCAACCGCCGAAGGCGGCCACGCATCATCCGCCGATTCCAGGCTCGTGCAGAGCCCATACGAGTCACGACCAGGGAAGATCCGGTTTACCCGGGGACTTCCTAGGTGGTGCTCTTCGGCCGGGGGGAGAAGCGGGGGCTTGCGCCTACCTGCACTTCTACGACCCTTTCCCAAGTGAGTTGACGACATAGGTTGAAGCGACATTAGTGGAACCTTATCTAGAGGCCCACTTCATTCCACTTGGGCGGATAGTAGGAGTGAACCCCAGCCTCGGAGCCGAGATCCCATAGGGGAGTCGGGTCCTCAACCTAATGGTGAACACTCCCACTTCCCATTGCTGTACCGCCCCTTCCGAATATCAAATCCTAGGGAAGGAGGAAGCGACTAATTCATTTGGGGCGGCTAGCAGGAGGTGCTTCTCGCCAACCTGGGACCTCGAAGAAACTCGGTCCCAAGCGCATAGACATGCCTGGCTGGGTCGTCACCGTCGAATGGCGAACCATTCAACGGTTCATGCACATATCATATCACTACAAAAGAGCAGGAGGTACTTCTCGCCAACCCGGGACCTCGAAGAAATCTGGTCCCAACGCATACATGTTTACCATAGAATGTTTGATATTTGAAATGAAATGTGCAGCATTCATAGTTCATTCGCAGCGAAACACACAAGAAATCCGTTGTTACATTATTGTCTATGGTGGAAAAATCGTTTGCGGTGCATTTTATTGATGTTACGGTATTTCAGACTCAGACATAATGAGAGTGATATGCATCACTGAGGTGAACTACAACATGCTTTTTCAGGAGTGTAGAATGAGTAGCGTTTATTGTTGGTGTACAGGAACGCACAAAAGAAATTCATTACATTATGATCTACGGGGAAAATTATTTGCAGTGTATTTTAATGATGTTATGATACTTCAATATAATTAAAGAATATTACTAAAATGCACTAAAACATATATTTTTTTATAGATTATGGAGTACGTAGCATTTTTGGTTCATTTACAGAGTTGCTCAATGATCGATAAGCGTTTTCTGCAGTGGTGTGCATTTTGAAACTTATCTATTTTTTAGTGCATTACGGGTAGTGCATAAATTCTATAAATCATACACAGGACTGCACGGAAGAATTGGCACACATTACCGAGTATAGACAGCAATTTCTGAAAATGTATTTTTACTGAGTTATGTGTTTTTAAAATTGCTTATTTAGATATCTCATTTCATTGTATGAAAAAATGAAATTTCTTAAAAATATTCTAATTTTGTTGGAAAGTGTTTCATAATCTGTGCATGATGCATGATTTTTCGTTCTTGTTAAAAATAATCAAATAGTTTTAAGGAAATTTTAAATATACTTACATTGCTTTGTATAACATAATGACATTATAAAAACGGATGGAAGAACAGAACAACATAATTATCGCTCATCATGCTTTTGAGTCTCAAATTTTAAACTTTAAAATGAAATGTATGGCTACATTACCACATTTATTCTCCTGATTTTCGTCTTTCACACTTTCGAAATAAACTTATAGAAATGATAAAGAATCGTGTAATTTTCATATGATGTATGAGGCCCCCTCCTCTTACTTTCGTATTCACCAACTGCAACTGCCGGTAAGGCGCAAAAACCTCGATCGAACGCTCAAATACACTGGCCTCCAAAACTTATAGTTTTTTGACGCTCACTGATAATAAAGATAAGAAATATGGTTTATATGAATGATCCAGTAAAATCTTGTGAAATATTTATACTCATCTCTTTTAAGATTTTATTTAAAGAATTGGGCATTTAAATGGCAGTTAAAAGGAAACTGCAAATATCCCAATTTTGTAATTTGTGTGGAATTTTTTTATGCTTGTTGATGTTGAAGCTAAAATAGTGCTGTCCATATCTAGGACATGTCATTCGTTAATATGGCGACCTGATTCGTTAAGATGACGGGCAATCGGATGGATGGAAATTGGTTTATCACAAGCTGGTGCTGCTAGACGTCTAAATGTGTCTCGTAGTGTGGTCCAAAGACCCCGGGATCAGTTTGAATCCGAAAATTCAGTATCAAGAAGACTTTTTCCATACCATTCATGGATTATAACCCCTGCACGAGATCACTTCATAGCTCTTTTGGTCCGAAGGAGAAGGAATCTACTATGGTTCATCAAATTTCAGATCATCGTAACGCAACAGGGGTGACAATATTTGCTACTACGGTGCACAGACGTCTTCGCAACTAAGAACTCTATGCAAGACGACCCGTTGTACGTGTCCCTCTTAATCGACAACACAGAAGTGCCCGTTTACGTTGGCCAAGAGAGCACGTTACCTGGAACAGACAACAATGGGCGTCCGTTCTGTTCACAGACGACTGACGGCTTGCTTTCGAGAGTGATTTAGTTCGTGTGCTGAGCTGGAGAGAACAAGACATCAGATTTTACCTATGTAACATTGTTGAAAGACACAGTTATAGAGGAGTTGGGATTATGGTTTGGGCTGGAATCTCTCTGGTGGTCACAGTAACTCTTATGTGTGCCATGAAATAACTCTGACTGCTACGAAATATTGAAACGAGATCCTTGCTCCGTTTGTCACACCGTATGGTGTTGCTATTGGTGATGAATTAATCTTAATGGACGATAATACCCGATCGCATTGAGCTAGAGTCCTTGAGGATCAATGTGTGGAGTGAATGGAGCGGCCAGCTCAATCTTCGTGCCTTAACCCGATACAGCCTCTTTGAGACTATCTCAGCAGACAGGTGGCTGCTGTAAGTCCTCCACCGAAGCCGTTAAATGAGCTGGGACAAGTGTTGTTTCATGTATGAGCGTGATTTCTCATATTACAGTGTCCGACAGCTTAATTGACAGCACAGAAAGTTATTGCCAGAAATGCATTACAATAAGGCTGTACACATGCCTTATTAAAATCAGTTTATTTAATTTTTTTCACAAAAAACTTCCATTTTTTTTTTCTTTAATCGAACAGTGGACTTTTGCAAAAACTGCACTTTTTTATTTGTAAATCATGCTTGATGTTAAAATTAAGTATCATCTGGTAACTAACTGTTTAAAGCACAATTCTTCTAAATTTCATATTTTTGTCTTCATTAGTTTTCAAATTAGACATAAAAGAGACTGGTTGTGCCTTAACTTTTGGAGGCCAGTGTAGTATTCATCATTAACCTGATTAGACCTGATCACGATCGAAGTCCAATCAGGGTAATAGTGAATGTCATCTGAGCGTTCGACCGATGTTTCCACACTTAACCGATAACTGAGGTGGATGGTAAATACGATAGTTTTTTTTTTTTTTTTTTTTTTTTTTTTTTCCGTTGCCGTGCTATTATTGAACGAGTCATTTCGTTTTGTGAATGATAAACATCATATGTAACACATTGCCATAACAATAAATAAACTGAATGAATGCACACCTGTTACAATTTCACTACAATTAATTATTATTTATTTTTCTTAAAAGGACATCAACACGATTTCCCGAACAAAACTTCTCCATGCACAACCTGACAAATGACTGTCTCAACTTTTGGATAGCGTACGTACAGGACGGCGAAATCCTGTCGACCAACTGCATACGAGCTAGGCCTAACTGGATGCACCAGGCCCGCTCCGTGATCGGAAACTTCTCGCTCATGGACCTGATGATACCTGGCACCCACAACGCGGGGGCTTACGCAGCGTTTGACAACATCGAAGACACAATATTTAACAGGTTTGTTGGTGCTGCTTGATATCATTTAAGGCTGTTCTCAAAATTTCCTGGAATCTCAACTACGCGAAACTTTCCGACACAATTTCTGACTCATTTTTAAACGTGAAGACATAAAATTGGCTGGCCTAACTATTGAAGCGATTTGGAATCGAATAGCGGTTTTCATTTTTTTTTTATAAACGAATTACTTATCTAGTTATAAACTATTCTTGTCATGTTACGACAAGTTTTCCCCTTTCTAGTGATGGCGAATATTTGGTTCAAAACTCCGACTTTCACAGCATTTTCTGAAAGATCTTCTGCATTTTCCAAAAAAAAAAAAAAAGAAAAGAAAACGCTATTCGATCACATAGTTTCTGAATAAGAACAATTCCAATTTTATGCGTTTAAAAAAAGAAAAAAATGAATTCAGAAATTTGTCAGAAAACGGACCCATTATAAGATCACTCCTGTGTCTGTCTGTCCGTCTGTCAGAGCCCTTTGTCTCGTAAACTATGGGACGTGGGAAGTTCGAACTTGTGAAAGTTATAAAGCCTTTTTACCCACATATTTTCAGATTATTAGCCATTCACAAATATGTTTAGGAAAAATTTAAGGGGCCTAATTAAGTTACTTGAAAAATAAAAGTTTTCTTTTTGTCTATCGTGTGGGATATCGTGTGAAAGATCTCGTAATACCGAACTCAAAATTATATTTATTTTAATTTTAGATATTATATTTTCAGAGCTATCGTCGAAAGTATACTGGAAAAAAATGCCCCCCCCCCCCTTTCTATTTCCGAATCTACTAAAACTATAATGATGCAAAAATGAGGTGTAATAGAAGTTAATTTAAATTTTGAGGAAAATTGCAGAGATTTTCCTAGGTAACATAGTTTTTGAGAAAAACGCATTTCCGTTACACATAAACTTTACTTTTCGGGCGATCAGTGGTAGAGTTGACGGGCGCTCGAGGTATCTATCGACGCAGAATCATCTAAGGATATTTGATAAAGATTTTCGAAAAAAATTGTCGGTAATTAGCCGAGATATTAATTAAGTTACTTGAAAAATAAATTTTCTTTTTGCATATCTTGTACAATATCGTTCGGAAGACCTCGTAACATCGAACTCAAAGATATATTTGTTTCGATTTTAGGTATTATATTTTCAGAGATATCGTCGAAAGTATACTGGAAAAATATGTCTCCCCTCCTCCTATTTCCGAATCTACTGAAACTAAATTGTGAAAAAAAATAGGGGTAGTAGCAGTTTATTAATTAATAAATTCAATGTACGGAACCCTTTGAGAATGAGTTATACTCGCACTTGACCAATTTAATTTTTATTGAGAACTCTAATAGATTTTTTACATTTAATATATATTTTTTAGACTTCCCATTAACAACATCAAAAAGTATTTTTATTTATCAATAATGTATTCAAATAAAGTTTTGAAATTAAAAGCGATACTTTCGTATTAGCCGCATGTCAGGAGAAATTGCCAAATATCTACAATAGTCTTTTTGATTTTGATAATTTCACTGGTTTAAGGAAGTAGTTCGATTACATAGGTGTTAAATTTGTGTTTTATGTATATCTTTTTATTCTTTTATGTATTCATTGATGAAGTTTTAATTTCCTTATGGAATATAAGCAAAAACAATTGTAGAACTATTTATATTGTTTTAGGTGTAAACGGATTAATCTTTCGTAATCGAGCTGCACGCGATAAAGATAGATTTTTAAAAAATCATGCTTGTAAGTTATTTTTAAAACCATAAATAATATCAGTAAATTTAGATACAGTTTTCAAACAAGTTGCATTTGAAATAACATTTGTTTTCCTATTCGACGGTGTAAAAATTGAAATTGTGCGATTCTTAGAAGAAAAAAAAAAAACTGTGGTAAAAGCGAAATTTATTGGTCAGGTGTTGCCACCATGAATATGACGCCAGTGTTGCTCACGAAGATGTTTTTGCTTTATAATATAGATTGTTCTTTGTAAATCATTGTATTGCTTCATACACTATTAAAATTTTTGTCCTGATTTGAACCAAAATGTTGGTGCTGCAGTAGCTGCAACCATAAGATGGTGAAATCTCATTCCAGCATTTGGAGCTATGGTTCAACCGCGAAGCTCCAAATGTTGGCAACGATTTTTCACCATCTATACCTCGTTCAGACTAGAGGATTTAAGTTACTTAACTCTAAGTGACTTAAGTGAAATTTCTCAAATACCGTAGCAATGCATGGAGAAGTCAAGCCTTGTTCCCGGTGGCCTGCTTCAAAAACGTTTGTTAAGTCACTTAAATGACCTAGTCTGAACAGGGTATTTATTATGGTTACAGCTAATGCAGCCCAAAAGTTGGTTCAAACCACGACAAAACCTTTAACAAGATAGTACCAGAGTTTCCGCCTGAAATATAAAGCATAAATGAAAGAATATAGTTATAATAAACTCTGAAAACAAATGCTGTTCCATTTTCCATGTGTGAACCGCCTGTGTATAGTGTATACAGAGTGTTCCAAAAAGATCGAAACGCGCTTTCATTTTTTACCTGTTAGAGATACGTAAGCAATTTAAATTGCAAATTGTTCAAAATAAAGTAGCCAATAAGGCTTATGTCGATGAAACAGTCCTGCTATTAATTTTCACAAAGAAACTTAAAACAGAAAATTATACGAATCCTGTGTACTATGAATTATATTTTGAATAAATATCGCCATGCTCTGACAAGTACAGCAGTAAATATTCCATTCGCCTGTTTTTAGTGCCGGAAAGCTCCAAAGCTTAATAAAATCCAAAGTATTACAACTCGGTGAATTTTGGGCGTAGAAGAATGGAATTTTTACTGTTGTACTTGTCAGAGTGTGATGTTAAAATAGAGGAGTTGATCACACAGCAATTTTAGCAAGTTGCGAATTTCGATATTTGCAATAACTCTACTTTGCATTCTTTAAGGTCAGAAACAGATATTTTGTAGAAAAAGATTAACTCTTACCATGGTCTTGGAAAATATAAATAAAGTAGAAAAAAAGGATGACATTCTTTTAATTAAAAAAATGATATATTCTTTATCTGATTCCTCTTGGGCCTTTAAAATATTGTAGAAAAACTTATTTCATCTCAGAGGAATGCTTAAAATGTCATCGCTAGCTATCATCTTTATTAAAAAACTAGCTGAAGTACCCGGCGTTGTCAGGAATTTTAAGAATGTTTGTGTAGAAAAATCAATTTCAAAATTAAACATGTTGTATAGAGAACTTCAAAATGTTAAAATATGCCAGTGTTTCCATAATCGAGTTTTTGTCATGATTCAATACGTTCCTCAAACTCATATGACGTTATATTGACCTGCTGACGTCATATCTACTTGCTTTCTCTATTACGCATATTGATACTCTCTTTGTATGATTCTCAAACATTTGAAAAAGTCCTTAAAACTTTCAGTATGACGTCATTTTAATTTTCTTTTTAATTCTCTAATAACGTCATATTGATTTTCTTTTTAATTTTCTAATGACGTCATATTAACCTGCTTTCTGTACTTGCACATTCTCATATTCCTTGTATTATTGAAAAATGTTTGAAATTTTCCGTTTATTACCAATATGACGTCATATTAATCTTTTTTCCAATTGTTGAAACTTTTTATTTCATTTTCATTTTTCACGTGGAAATCTTTCAATAGAAAATTAATTATTGTAACAAAGAATTTTATTGTGGATTTTTAATTGTTGGCAACTGCTATAACGAAAAATGTTTACATTTAATAGGAAAAGGCTGTTGGATTTTTGTTCTTTTATTAATTAAAAATGAACTATGCATTATTTCGATTCCGGATTACTTTAGTTGCCTCGACCGTGTTTTAATGCACCTACACATAACATTTCACAATTCTGGCTATCAAACTTGATTTGTACACAAGTGCAAACAGACAAACAGACAAATTTTCATTTTTATGCATTAGATAGCTGACCCACCTAGCTTTGTCCAGGCTCTTGATTAGTATTAAAGTATTTAATTCTAGAAATTGAAGTAATTAATTTAATAAGTATTGAATTCAGACATTTTTCTCCGAGAGAAATTTAGTGTTGAGGACACTTACTACCTTCGGATGTGCTACTCACGCTCCGATGTGTTTTTGCAAGCAACCCTCAAACGCGGAAATCTGTAAAAGTCGCATAAAAAATTGCGAAAGATTCAAAAATCGCTGTACGAATTCCGAATACGTTTTTATTAAAAAGAGGAGTACTTATATTGGGTTAAAAGATTGAAACCGAATTCCTTTTCGAATGCCTGAAAACAACTGCGAAATTCGAAAAAAATCGTGGTTAAAATTTCGCGAAAAACTAAAAAATACCAAAGCACAAAACAAAATTTACTATAGTGGACTAAGACATTGTAACCGGAATTCTTTCACAAATATCAAAAATTCGCCGCAAAACGCAAAAAAAAAAAAAAAAAAAAAAAAAAACTCTAAAAATCGCGGTGGATAAAATTAGCTATATTAGGCTAAAAGTTTGAAACCGAATTCCTTTTACAAAAGTAAAAAAATCGCCGCTGAACGCGGAAAAACTCTAAACATCGCATAAAAAATTCGCAAATAATTCAAAAATCGCTGTACGAATCCCGAATAAACTTTATTGATAAAAGGGCAACATTTACTATATTGGGTCATAAGATTAAAACCGGGTTTCTTTAACTAATGTGGAAAAATCGCCTCAAAACATTAAAAAACCCCACTAAAATCGTTAAACTTTCAAACATCGCATTCAAATTTAGCAGAGGGCAAAATTAACTTATATTAGGTTTTACTAAAAGTTTGAAACAGAATTCCTTTTACGAATTTGAAAATATCGCCGTGAAACGCGAAAAAATGTTAAAAGTCAAATTCGATAGAAATTCAAAACTCGCTGCACGAATTGTTTTTTATAAAGTTTATGCAGAAGAGAAAACTTACTATATTGGGCTAAAAGATTGAAACCGGATTCCTTTTACTAATGTGAAAAAATCGCCACAAAACGAAAAAAAAAAAAAAAAAAAAAAAAAAAAAAACGCTAAATATCGCATTAAAAAATTAATTTAAAAAATCTAATCAAAAAATGCAAAAACTGGCTTTGAGGAGCCTAATTTCAGACATACGGGTACCTTCCCGCCATATCTTGTAGCACTGCGTCCATCAGTCACTTCAGAACACGGCAGACACAAACTCACAAAGACAAACAAACTTCTCTCTTTATTATTGTAAATTAATAACGACAATCTCTTCAGCTAAGCACAACATTATCGCTCCGGTCTATATTTAAAACTTAACTGACTCTGACCGATGTGATCTGAAATCAAATTTTATAAAACGGGGCCATAAAAATAAATTTAGGAAAACTTTAAAATCATATGCTGAAAACGAAAGAAACAGTCAGCTCTGAGAAAAGAGCCATATACCGATAATGCGTTATGTCATGCATGATGTGACCTGCCACAACCACAATCGCGGAGAGCTTACGGGAGCGATGAGACAACCGCCACTGGAGAAATAACAGAACGCGCCGACGACGTTCCATGAAAATTAACTTGCCGACCGCAAAAACACAAGCAATGTGAGAATCGTCTAAATGTGAGAACTTCTAAATAGTATACTTAGGAACCGTATAGATTTAAAACAAAAATGAAACTTTTAGAAAATTAATTGCGGGCTATTTCATCGGCTTAATCTTATTTGCTACCTTATTTTGAACACTTTTGCAATTTAATTGTCACCACATCTCCAACACGCAATAACTTAAAGAGCGTTTCAATCTTTGGGATCGCCCTGTATATTGAGTTATTATTGATTTGTATATTTGATTTTTTTTTTCATTCAACAGGTACCTGGTCACGCAAGAGGAAGACGTCTTGAGTCAGCTGGTTTATGGCATTCGATATCTTGATTTGCGAGTGGCTTACCAGATTTCGCTGTCTTCACCAGAAAAACTATGGATCACTCACAGTTCTTTCGTAACGGATATATCCGTCAGGGATATTTTAAAGCAAGTCAAAGACTTTCTCGAGAATACGAACGAAATAGTAATCATGGATTTTCACAGATTCACGAACGGTTTCAAAGGTAGAAGGGCAGCGAAAAGACACCAGGAACTAGTCTCCATGCTCGAAGACGAACTGGGGAATTACATGATACCTACCAGCTTTACCTCGTGGGCAACCTTGAACAGTCTATGGGAAGCTGGTAAGAGACTGTACGTGGGATATGCAGACGATAACACGAGGAGATCGAACTCTTTGTTGTTTCCCGCCATCAAACACCTGTGGGGTGATGTCGATGCAGTGTACGGCCTCAAAAATTACTTAAATCACACAATTTGCAACCATCGCAACAGAAGATTGACTTCTGCCATGGCCCAGCTGACGCCAACAACGGCAGGAGCCATTTTTAATCTGTATGGCGGACTTCGTAATATGGCCGACAATGTGAATAGGGAAATAACAAAGTGGTTCAGGGACGATTGGAGTGACTGTGCAAATATAGTTGCCACGGATTTCTTCAAGGGCAGCAATATAATAGAAATTGCAATAGAGATAAATAAAAAGAAACAATTATAGCCAGACGAATTTATTTTAGAATAAATTTTATAAATCTTTCACAATTGTCTGCCTTGATTTTTATCTACTTATCTTTTTATTTTTATCTACTTATCGCTCAACTCTGTAGCCAGAATAAAGTTCTGACCAGAACTCAAAAGTTTTGCTTAAAGTCAATCCACTCTCGAAATATTCAAAAACGAAGCCAAAATCAAAGAAAATTAATCCGTATTTTAATACAATTATGGAAGTCTACAATTATATCTCTAATATGATTTTTATTTTTTTGTATATAAAAATTATCATTTATAGGAGAACTTCGGGGATTATGGAATACCATTTACATTTGTAGCAATATCACAGGTCGATATTGTTTAAAACCCGAATACAATCACAAACTTCAACTATCTGTGATGAGTTATTTGCAGTCAAAACTCGTTTTACGAAATTTCATCACATGAAAACAGCTAATAACAATAATAAACTTTTTTGGAGGGTATTATGAGCATCGCAAATTACAAACATAGCGATTTTCGAAACACTAAAACTACCCGTTTTAATACTTTCGTCATTTTTTAAAGCAAAGGAAAATAATACTTTAATACGTGAAAAACAGTCTTCTTAAAAAAACATAACGAATATCTTTATTTTATCACTTCCGTGCCGACAAAAACATTCTACAAAACCATTTTTGACAACCATATTTTTTCACACAGCTTAGAAAAATACAATTTCGAAACAAAAACATCTTTCTCACACAGCTTAGAAAGATACATTTATGAAAACAAAAAAACATCTTTCTCACACAGCTTAGAAAGATACATTTATGAAAACATCTCCTGTTAGTAGGAATTCAATTGGATTCGCGACAATCTCCCACCTTGAGTTTTCAACAGGAAAACTCAACAATAGGCACAACAAAATTCAAAATAACACAAAATATGTGTAACATTATACTTACATTACATGGCCAAAGTATATATATTCTTAACACTAATTTTCAAAGACAAATTATACAATTTCCTGCAAAAATTCAAACAAAAATTAAACATAATATTACAAATTCAAATTAACACTAGGAAATGAGATATACTAAAAATAAGGAAAACAAGAGTTTATAATGTTCAATGTTCAAAAATAGTCTTATGACTGATAACATTTTGGAACAGTCACTGTTCTGCCATTTCTTGTTCGTAATACTGGTTCGAAAGAGTGTTCTTTTGGAATCTCTAGATTGTACAGTTTTTGTATTGGTCTTAAAAGTTCACCATTTTCAGTTTTTACCCGAGCAACTCTCGGGTGACCATCTTTTCCAGAAATTAGTTCTTTCACACGAGCTAAAGTCCAATACGTACGTTTCTTATCAGACTCCACGAGAACGACATCACCAACGGTCAGTTGCTTGGCATTCTTTTGCAGGGAATTTTGTTGGCGTAACTGCCCTAAATACTCAATACGCAATCGTCTTCTAAGATGTTCTCGAATTTGTTGTCGATACTTTGCTCTTCTGTTTAATTCTTGTGCGTCAATTGCATCAAAATCTATCACATCTGAAGTTCTTATTTCTTGAAGAAACATTGATGGTGTTAAAGATGCTAGATCATTCACATCTTCTGAGACATACGTGAGTGGTCTAGCATTTACAACTTGTTCGCAGTCACAAAGAATTGTGATAAGCTCTTCATAGGATAATGAGGCTCTACCTAGTAGATAGTCTCTATCACTTTCTGTAATACCTATCTGTAGGAATGCCTTTTCTATATCAGATACTGCACCAACAGGAAATTTCCGAAAACGATGCAATATTGAAGGAATCATTTCAATCATATTTAATCCTTTATCCAGACAATCATTTAATGAAGGAAAACCTTTCACATGAGCCGAAGCATCAAAAACCGGCCTTACTTTAGTAGTTTCACTTGATTCTTTAAATACAGGCCTGTGTGGCAAATAATGTATTTTGGATTTTTTTATTATCGACCACCCTTTCAATTATTCCTGCATTTAACCATGTATCAAATACTTCATTATAAACTTCAGTTTTATTCAAATTTGATAACCTTTTCTTCGTTGCAGCAAGCCGTTTTTCGGCCAATTCTCTATTACTAGGTAAGCGGGCATTATCTAGTACCCAAGGCAATGCTACTTCATACCTCCCATCTGAATCTATTCTTATGTTTCTTTTAAAATGTTGCATAGTTTCTTCATGAATTTCATTTTTAGTTTTAGATTCAACCGGATCAGTTATACCAAGAATATCTAGCTTCCATAAATTAGCAACGGAACTTTCGTTCCAAAGAGACGAAATAACCATAAGAGAATCATTTGTTTCAGATTTAATGCCTGGAATTTTCCCCATGAGAGTCCACCCCAAATGGGTCTTTACAGCAACCGGACCACTTTTTAAAACTTTAATATTTCCTGTCAGTAATTTTCCCGCCACATCGGAACCAATTAACAATTTAATTTCATTTTCGGTTTTACATACATTATTTTCAACATCCGAAATCTTAATACCATATTTATTTAATTCTTTTAACCAAGGTCCATTTGGCACCTTTTTTATATTAGAACAAATAACAGGAACATCTAAAACATGCATATCACATTTATAACTATTATCAATACTACTTAAATGAATTCTATATTTGTTGTGGTTTGTCGCACTTGTTTCAACACCACCAAATAATTTATGAATTAATTTAACTTCATCAATACTTTTATAATTCAAATATTTAATTACATCTTCTGATAAATATGAACGCTCAGAGCCCGTATCTATGACTCCCCGTACAATTTTTTCTTTACCATCGTGCTTTACACGTACATGCAAAGTTTGTAATAACACAGTTGGGTCGGAACCTTGAGTAGTCAAAACAGTATCCCTACTCCCTGACTCATGTTCATGTTTACGACTTTCTAACGCCGTATTACTTTCTTCATTACAAACATTTTGACACATTACAGCAAAATGCCTTTTACCACAATTTAAACATTTAATCTTCGATTTACAGTGACGTGAAATATGATTTTTCTTAAGACAGACAAAACAAGCCCCCTTTTTCAAAATTATACTTCGTTTATCTTCAAAAGAAAGCGAATTAGCTTTAAAACATTTTTCTGATAAGTGACACTTGTCACAAAATATACATGCTTCATCATATTTCTTAATTAAATGTTTACCTTTAGATTTATCACCTACAAATAACTCAGTAGCAGTTGGCATAGAATTATATTCAACATTTTTAAATCTAGTAAAATTCTTAGATTTATCAAAACCAAAACTAGTACGCGCCAATAAAATACGTTCTTCAGACAGCACTTAATTTTTTAAGAAATTAAGTATAGAATTTAATTCACTCTTACCTTGAACAGACTTTTCACGATCCCGTTCCCAAATTCGGAGAACATCATGGGGTAAACACGATTCCACCAACGGGAATAAAATGCTCGCGTATTTATCCTCTGTGACCCCAAGAGATTCCAACGATCTAAGTTTGGTTTCTAAGTTGTCATATAACGATGACAAATTGCACTCTCTTTTCGATGTATTATTATTGCATAATACCAGATGCAGCAGATCGCGAACATAAATTTGTATCAAAGTGTCTTCTCTTCCGAATCTTTCTTTTAGATGTTGAATTACTTTAGCATAATTTTCAGCCGATATAGGATAACTTTTCACAATTTGAGACGCTTTCGATTTCGGAATAATTGCTTGCATCAGATATACGAACTTCGAGTGATCGTCTAACACAGTGTCTTCGTGAATTTTCTTGAAGGTATTCCAAAACGTTAGCCACGATCTTGAGTCCCCATCAAACGGCTGTAAACTAATTTCAGGCAATCTGAGTGTGCGGGATCCCATTCTTTCGATTTCTAACGAATTAGGTAAAAGAGGTTGATGTTCGACAGCAGGCTTAACGAAAAAATGTCTTACATTTTGCTTCACTTTTATTAATTTTTCATGGTATTCTTCACATGCTTCGAATTCTTTTACATAATCTTTTACCGCAGACCCATTCGACAACATAAAATTTAATATTTCGTCATCTGTGGAACGTAATCTAGATGCTTTGTCCACTAATTGATCTAATAGCTCTTCTATTAGATTAACATCTGGGCTTGACTGGTTAAGAGCTTCGTTTAAAGCATTTAAAATCTTCGTAAATGCGCTTCTAAGCGGCGTTCTTTTTATTTTTAACGCATCCATACTTGAACAGTTTTCCACTTAAAAAATATTACTTCCTATGTCCTTCTGTTCGGGCGCCAATTTATCGCAAATTACAAACATAGCGATTTTCGAAAGACTAAAACTACCCGTTTTAATACTTTCGTCATTTTTAAAGCAAAGGAAAATAATACTTTAATACGTGAAAAACAGTCTTCTTAAAAAAACATAACGAATATCTTTATTTTATCACTTCCGTGCCGACAAAAACATTCTACAAAACCATTTCTGACAACCATATTTTTTCACACAGCTTAGAAAAATACAATTTCGAAACAAAAACATCTTTCTCACACAGCTTAGAAAGATACATTTATGAAAACAAAAAAAATGTTTCTCACACAGCTTAGAAAGATACATTTATGAAAACATCTCCTGTTAGTAGGAATTCAATTGGATTCGCGACAATTGAGTATTCGTGACAATTTCGTGACAATTTCGGCCAGTCGGGTAATATGAAATAGGGGGTTAAAAATGAAGAAAACGAACAAAATTTGGAAAAATACAGACTCAATAGTGCCAAGAGAGCATTATTAAAATATAGTATGTAGGTTGTCAGTTAATATAGTTTAGGTTTCATGCACAAATCACAATATAAAGATAGGTCTCTGTGGCGGTACAGTTAAGGGTATTCCATATAAGTGATGGGCAGAATGAATAATTTTGTTTTCGAATGAATCATTCGGGCATGCGCAGAAGCGTATCTGCCAATATTTAAAAAAAAATGTTCAACGACTACCAGAAATTTTGAAAAAAAAAATAATAGAAATTTCTAATTTTAATTATAATTAGATAAAGAGACATATAAAAATAAAAATGTTTTTCGTTATGCAAAATTTCTGGAGAAAATTGATTAAAAAAAAATACGAATGTTGGCAAATATGCTTCGCGCATGCCCGAATGATTCATTCGAATGAAAAAGTCATTCATTATGCCCATCACTAATTCCATATAACCCGATACCGCCAGTTCGAATAAAAATGACCCTATGTTTATATTGCCATTAATCAGGAATTAAAAAGCGAGCCATAAATAACAAACTGTTACTTCTTGGGTGCACATCATGATTTGCTTCAATGTAAAAATATTATTTCTAATATTTAAAAAAAAAAAAGTATTGAAAACTTACCTCTTGAAATTTTCCAAACACGAAAATCAAATGTTTATTCACACAACACCCCTAACTACAGTGCCTAGAAGTAAGTAATGTGCTTATCGCCAATACAACCGTAATTAAAAAAATGTGTCTGAAAGGAGGAAAACCAGATTATCCGCGAGAGGGCGTCGAGTTCCCACCGCTGTTATTAGCGTTTGAAGTTTCATTTTGTTGGAGAGATTTGAAATTTAAATTATAAAACTTGCAGGGCGTTACTCGGACCCATAATTATTAGCTCCTCCTGCCAGAAACACCCCAATTATTTTAGCGGCAATTTGATGGCAAATTGGGATCGTGCAACCTGGGATAGATTTTTTTGTATTAAATTAAAAGGTTGTACCGCGTTGTGTCATTTCGAAGAATCTTATCCTTATGGTTGGCCATCAAGCCCGCTGTAATATCCTGCTTAAAATAGTAGTTTTAAGTAGACATATGTTAATCTAGATAAACATCACACCATAAATAAGAATAAAGACTAAAGTCGAAATTAAGAGTAAAATAAAAGGGTTTTATTTACAGAAGACATATATATAAAACATAAAATAAGGAGTAAAATAATTATAAAAAGGGATACGCATTATATTTACAGACTTTATATAACAAGGCAATATATTTACTAGTTTTGTTAAGATATTAAGTTATTTTAATTATTTAAATTTAGGTATGATACCACATTTCATAACATTATGATTTAATAAGTTTATGATAAGAATTAAAATTTACAAACATCCATGATCCTGGGATGGCAGGAGAAATATTAGCTCCTCAACATTCATTAATTAATTTAATTAGTTTTTACAGTAGCTGGGTAAACAATATGTACCTGGATCTCTCAAGAGAACAGCAGTCATTTGTAGAGGGGTTCACCAGTGGGTTCTTGCGTCCTGGGCACATATTTTTTAAAAAAGTGTGATTAATTTAGTTATAACTGTAGGCTGTTGACATAATGCAAATGCAGCCTATAGAGAAAAAGTCAACTTTCATTTTTAGCAGCAAGTTGCTGAAAAAGGATGTCTTCCTCTTAAGGTTGTTGATAGAAGTGATTTTTTTCAGTTCTAACGAAATTTTCGTTCTTTACCCCCCAGAGGGGTGTAAAAGTCTTTACCTCCTCCTTTTTGGCTCTATATCCAATGCTGTCAGTAGGGGCCAACTTCCATGCCCTCTCGAAGCACTTTCACTGGTCGCCGTGTACATCTGATTAGAGCAACGCTTCCCATTTTCTCCTGCCATATTTCGCATCTCCGAAACTCATACGTGACTGCCCTTCTCCTTGTTTCCAGGGATCGCCAGTTCGATGTTTATCTTTGCAAATTTTATGACCCTCGAGATTTAATGCCTAAGTGGGGCAGATCGGTCTGAGATGCAGACCGTAGACCTGTAGCGCCCCACCCGGGATTTTCCCCGGCACGCGGGGATTCGTTTAGGGGGACCCCAGCAGTCCGACGGAGAGAGCACACGCAGAGGCCTCCAACACAGGGCGCGGTCGTTCCTCAAAGAAGAGCGGCCACGCCGAACGGAACGCCCACCAGGGGCAGAGACGAGCATCACCGGAATCAACCAGACAAAACCCAGCGCCAACCAGCCAGCACCACCACCATTTATTTAAAAATTAATGGTGGTGGTACATACTAGGCCAGTAAAGGCCGGTCCTGCCGGGCTAAAGCCCCTCGCGACAGAGGGCAGGAGCTAGGATTAGATGAGAATGGACAGCAACAATTATGTAGAAGTCCGTCGCTGTGACCAGCGTCACCACGCGACAGATAGCGACGGACTGTAGTGACTGTACCAGGTTGAACAGTTCAGTAAGGTGCTGTAGGTGAGGGGATGAGGCGGTGATGATTTTGCTGCAGAGGTAAGGAACTTGAAGGAAAGGGACTCGAAGGTAACCATGACTGCTAATGAGTAGGTGGCTGTGAGACTAGTAGTTGTTGAAGGAGTGCCGAGTTGAATCCAATGGACTGTGCTGGTGATAGCTGTGCGGGTTGAAGTAGGGGAACCAGGAGTTCCCCCAGCTGGAGTGACTGGAATGACTGGAGTTGGAAGAGGGCAGGGAGCCACCGTGCGGTGAATGTATGTATGCATTGTGGTTAGTAAAATTACGTGTGTGTGGTGAATGGACATTTTGTGCATGGTGTGGTTGGTGTGTGTGCTGATACTGGCTGTGCGTGGTTGGCAACTGTGTTGGTGTAGAGAAGGATGTAAATTCTGAATTAAGTTTGTTCCTAATTTGTGAATAAAGCTGACGATATGTTGTGCATGATGGGTCGGATGCCTGGTGACGGGTATCGAAATGAGTCTGCCATCTTCTGTTATGTTGGATGCAGTTGGCGCAACTTGGGCTCTTGTCGCATCCTTGTTCAGTGTGCTGTCCTCCGCAATTGACGCAGATGTGGGCTCGATTGCAATTTTTGTCTGCATGATTGAGTGCTTGGCAATTCCTGCATCTTGTGATGGTGGTGTGAGGTTTTAGTGTGGCTGTTCGGAGACCTAACGTTAGACCTCCGTCTGCTGTTATGTTGTGTGCTAAAGATTTCGGCATTAGTAAAACTATATCAGAGTTGTTGGGGTTCTTCTTGTTGGTGAGGACCTTTAAGATCTTAATTTCGGAACTTTGGATTTCATATTTTGATGCTATGGTGTCGATTATTTTGTCTTTGGAGAGTGTGTCTACGTTGAGGAGAATCATTTTCTGTAGCGTGGGACGCTTGGGGGTGATGGTGAGATTGGTGCTAAGGGTGCTATAGTTTTGAATATCTTCCTGGAGTGTTTGCATGTCAGATTGTGTTTTACAGCGGATTTCTATATAATGTTTCTTGTGGATGATTTTGCTTGGTTGAATTGGTGCATAGTATGAAGATTGATGGATGAGTGAGTTTAGGTCTTTACTTGTTTGCTTGTTGTTGCCTTTTATTATAAGTGTGTTCTTCTCTGTGTTGGTGACCGCTTTCTTATGTGGTGTTTGTGAGATGACGTTGTTGTAGGTGAGTGTTGTTTCTCTGTCTGTTTCTTTTGGGGAGGTGCATCTCGTGGATTCATGCGGTTCTAAGGCTTGTGATGTGGAGAGTTGCAATGTAATTTCAGCTGCTATGTCTTCTGCTCTGGGGATTGCTCTTGTTAGGAGGTTGTAGCACTGCTTGGACTCATGGATCTCCGCCTCCAGGCATTCAACCTGTGTGTTAAGTTTGTGGATTTCATAACGTGTATCATCTATAATGTTGTGTGTGGCTGCGTCTGCTTCGTCTATTTTGTAGAGGAGATCGAGGAGTGTTTCTAATTGTGTATTGATTTTTGTGTGTTTGCCTAGTACCAGACTATCCCCCATAATGGAGTGCACAATGGCTCTTGCCCTGCCCGTACAACGGGCTACTGTAACCGTCATAAATCCCTGCTTGTCCACACCATTGCTGAACTGTCAAGTTCGGCGCCTGTCTGTGTTTTACCATCGTAAACAAGGCCACCCATATAGTTGCCGTTGTTTTGATTAGTTTAACGTGGGAACGAAAATATGTTATGCGGGATATACCAATATTTTAGGTTCTATCCAGCATTATCTCCCCGCTTGAAGAAAAAAATGTAATCGGAGAGGACATTTTTTGTAAATTTGTTTCTGGAAATCACTGTTCATGTAGAGTGTCCAAGCTGATTCTAGAACATTCAATGACAAACTCGTATAAAGGTGACTTAACACATGAGCCCTGAGGAACTGGAGGCTAATAATTTAATTAGTTTTTACAGTAGCTGGGTAAACAATATGTACCTGGATCTCTCAAGAGAACAGCAGTCATTTGTAGAGGGGTTCACCAGTGGGTTCTTGCGTCCTGGGCACATATTTTTTTAAAAAGTGTGATTAATTTAGTTATAACTGTAGGCTGTTGACATAATGCAAATGCAGCCTATAGAGAAAAAGTCAACTTTCATTTTTAGCAGCAAGTTGCTGAAAAAGGATGTCTTCCTCTTAAGGTTGTTGATAGAAGTGATTTTTTTCAGTTCTAACGAAATTTTCGTTCTTTACCCCCCAGAGGGGTGTAAAAGTCTTTACCTCCTCCTTTTTGGCTCTATATCCAATGCTGATGCTAGGGGCCAACTTCCATGCCCTCTCGAAGCACTTTCACTGGTCGCCGTGTACATCTGATTACAGCAACGCTTCCCATTTTCTCCTGCCATATTTCGCATCTCCGAAACTCATACGTGACTGCCCTTCTCCTTGTTTCCAGGGATCGCCAGTTCGATGTTTATCTTTGCAAATTTTATGACCCTCGAGATTGTCCGTCATAAATCCCTGCTTGTCCACACCATTGCTGAACTGTCAAGTTCGGCGCCTGTCTGTGTTTTACCATCGTAAACAAGGCCACCCATATAGTTGCTGTTGTTTTGATTAGTTTAACGTGGGAATGAAAATATGTTATGCGGGATATACCAATATTTTAGGTTCTATCCAGCACATTTAAAGGGCTTGATCCTAATGTTAGTTTCGATGTAATTAACGCTATATATTCAAATAAACTATACGAATGTTTCTATTTCTATAATATTTTAAAGTAAACATATACTAGGACTTCCCTCAAAGGGATTAGTCTGAGTGATATTGCTGAGAACATAGGGTTAACAATTACAATATAAAGAAAAAGAGCAAATTAAATGATAGAATGACAAAATATCATATATAAATTCATATACACTGTTACAAAAATAGAAAAGAAGTACCGTTCATCAGATGTGTTGTCATAATTTTTTTTAACATGTGGCAAAGGATCTCATTTTCTTAAGCGCGTATTGCGCAAAACAAAAACGCCGGATCTTTTAAAACGCCAAGCTTTTTAAAGTTACGTAATTGGATTTGCAGCCAATAGATTATTCTATCAAGCGTGGCTTAACGCAAATTTAATTTCATTGTTGCATCTTTTTTGTGTGTGAATTTAAAATTTTTCTTCCTTGGTTATATATCTATTATTTGTATAACTGTTTATAAAAACTCTTACACTTCAAACCACATTGATAGCATGTTTTGCTACAAACCAGATTGCAAAACTATAGTCTAAATTACTATTAAAGTATACAAAAAAATTTTCGATGACTTTTGTAAAATAACTTTTACATTAAATCTCCATATCGGCAAAATTGAAAAATTATATATATTTCAAAGTTAAGCTTAACAGATACTTCTTGATTATTCTCTAGGAGGCTCTGCCCCCTGCGCCTTTAATGCGCCTTTACAGCGCCAATCCGCAGACTTTTCTTTTGCCTGTCTGTCTGTCTCTCCACAATCTGTCTGTTTCCGTATCCGTTTTTCTGCCCGTCTCTCTAACTGATTGTCTATCTCTCTACACGTCTCTCTACCTGTCTCTATATTTCTCTACCGGTCTCGCTACCCGTCTCTATATTCCTCTACCAGTCTCGCTACCCGCCAATCTATTTCTCTAACCGTCTGTCTATCCGTCTAACTACTTGTATGTCTAGCCGTGTCTCTATCCACTTCGCTACCCATTTGTGTATCTGTCTCTCTACCCGTCTGGCTATACGCCTCTCTACCCATCTACTGTCTCTCTACTCGTCTGTATACCCGTCTCACTATCCGTCTGTTTTTGTACCCGACTCTTCACCCGTCTCGCTATCAATCTCATTACCCGTCAGTCAACTCGTCTCTGTACTCATCTTACGCGTCTCACAACCTTTCTCTCTACATTCCAGTCTACCGGTGTCGCTACCCGTCTCGAGACCCATCTCGCTACCCCTCTGTCAACCCTCTTTTTACCTTTCTCTCTAGCCGTCTGTCTATTCGTTTCGCTACCCGTCAGTCTACCTATGTCGCTACTCGTCTCTCTACCCATCTCACTACCCGTCTGTCTACCCGTTTGTTTACTCGTCTTTCTACCTCTCGCCACCTCTTCCCAATATTTAAACAGTTCATTTATTATACAGAAGCCGTTTATCAGTTATTAAATGCAAACAGAAGTAATTTATCTAATAAGTGTAATCAGATGCATTTTTTTAAAATACATACATAAACCTGAATAATAATTCATCAGTTTTGTGTTCATAGTTGTTTATATCATTTGACAGTAAATCTCAACTTCTTAAACCTGAATTGTCTCAAGCTTTTTAAAAAAACCACAAGGTCTGTATAACTGCAAAGTACCCTGAGGGCTATATTAGCTACATGTTATTAAGTTTCGTTATCGCGTTTGCAGCCAATTGCTTATGTCAGAAAGCGTGGCTTAACGCCATTTTAAATTCATTACTGTAACTTTCTTTTCTTTTCTTTTCTTTTTTTTTTTTTGGGGGGGGGGGGTAGGGGGGAAGGGTTTCAAATATATACATTTAAATTAAAACTTTTGCCTCCATGCCATTAGTGTTGTTTGTATTATTAACTAATACCTTGTAGACCGAGCTTCATTTGAAACAAATGTAAAAGACTTCTTCTACAGTTTTTTTGTAGGAGAAACTTTCGTAATTGGGCCCAAAGCCAATCGGAGTATTTAATATCATTTTTGTAACTCTTATAGAGTTAAAACAATATTGTTGCTAGCTTTACTCTTGTTTGAGACCAACCTTGCATGTGTATCTGAATGGGAAAAAGTTTCGTATCCTATGTCGGTTGGCGAAAAAAATTTTAAATGGTGCCAAAAGGTAGTTTTAGCAACTTACAAAATTTTTCAAGAGAGCGGTAAAACATGTTTTTCAAATATTTACAAACATACGTTTATTAAAGCATGTTTTTGCGCCATCTTAAAAATTTAAGCACGATGCTAAAATGAAATTTTATCGCCATATTCGATATTTTAATAAGTAATGAAAACACATAAACAAACTTATATAACAAACCTAAGAGGCATTTTTGTGATAAATAATTGTTATTGTCAGGGGGTTAAATTGTAAACAATTAATAAACGGCTAGTAAATAATAAATAGCATTTAAAATCTAAGGTACTTTTCGGTTAGCCGAGCGCCAGTGAAATGTATATATCTATATATACATATATATATATGTATACATACACACATATATGTATGTGTTATATATATGTATATATACATACATGCATATATAAATGTGTGTATGTATAGATATATGTATATATATGTATACATAGATATATAAATTTCACTGGCGCCCGGCTAACCGAAAAGTACCAAATCTAAAAATGGAGAAGTGCTCCGTATAAAAATTAAGCGCTTGATAAATGTAAATCTTTTTTTATTTTTTAATATTTCCGAATGCACAGATAAAAAGGTAAAAATCTCTTTTCCAAATGCCAAATAGAAAATATACAAAATAGAATGCCAAATATACAAAATAGAAAAATATCTGCTAAAAAATATATTTACATAATACTACATCTGCAAAAAAATAAGATTTAGAAAAAGTAAGCCAAATCCTTCAGATCCCAACAAACACATCGAAAAACTTATCACCAAAAAATAACTCGCCAAATCTTACGGCACAGGAGATGGATTTTTCCCTCTGAATGCAGAATATTAGTTATTTTCTTGTATGATGGGTGATTATAACTGTTTCATTTCACATACTACATACCGTTTGATATATTGGTACTTTTATGTTATCCTGGCGCAGTTGATAAATCGCCAAATATTGTTCCTATAACATTTTCATATTGAATTCATTTCATTTAAATATAAACCTTTCACTCATTTAATTTAAAAATACATGCCTTTCATTAATCCCATTTAAAATGCTAAAAAGAGAAAAAAAAAAAAAAGAAATAATGCCATAAATCGAAACCTTTTATTTAAACACCAAATATTTTTTTTTAATTATTTACACATGAGAAATAAAAAAAGCTGCTATTGCTGAGATTTGCGCCAAATCTCTAATACCAAGTCTACTAAGTTATTGCGGGGTTTTTCTTTCAAAGAGAAAAAATTCCAGATTAATTTTCGATTTCTACTCAATTGAAATATATTTTATTGTGCTGAATATTAGTGCGTGCATATTTTTTTTGCTCCTTGTACTCCATGAACTTTTCAATTCCGATTGTCTACGAAAATCTCGCGCCGGTGAAAATGACGTACCACAAAATTTCGTGACGTATGTACTTTAATTGTGCTTTTTTATCTATTTTTTTAATATAATTTCCAAACGGTTTAGCATTTATTCTTGGTAATAAATAGACGTCGTTGTCACCTTTATAGGTACCTGCTGTAAAAATTTGAACGAAATCCGTTAAATATTTTTTGAGTTATGCTTAACGAAAGGTTTTAATATCCATCGTAGCTATATATGGGGCAAAGTAATACTGCGCTGTGTATGAGACTTCGTTGCACTCAGACAATTATAACATATATTATGCCTGTTTAATGACAAATCAGTATGGATAAATCCGCAAATACCAAGAAAAGAAAAGCTGATCGAACATGCTTCGTTCCTGGATGTACTACTGGATATAAAAGCAACAAACCTAAAATAACTCTTATTTTCCACCCCCAAAGATAGAAACAAATTTGAAAAATGGTTAAAAGTCATTCCTCGTGCCGATAAAGACCTGAACCAATATTCAGTTGTGTGTGAATTGCATTTTGATGAGCGATTTATTGAGAGAAATTACAAATACACTATTGAAGAGAAAGAAGGTTTGCTTATGTAATTATTTTAAATTTAGTATTTTAATTTTTCTATCAAAAATAATTAAAATGTTGATCTTGTGATAATGACAATAAATAATTTAAACAATGAATTATTATCATAAATATTTTATTAATTATTGATATCCTAACTTTTAAATTTATTTTAACATGACTATTTTGTTTCATTACAGTAAAATCCCAATTGTAACCCCCCTCCCCCTTTTTCAAAACCAAAAAGGGTTAAATGTGGGAGGGGGGGGGGGCTTATAATCGAAATAAAAAAAATCATTTAAAAACCCGTTTTTATCATTAATTTACAAGTAAAAGACAGCGAGAATCTTCTGTATTTCGGCAGATTTTCGCTCAAAAATAAATAAATATATAAAATCTAAATCCCCCCCCCCCCTAAAATCCGCCTCCCGCCAAATAAAAAAATTAAAAATCTCTTTTTTAATCTTTTTTTTATTTGTTATTTTATTTTAACAATAAATAATCAATCATCTAAATCCCCCTTTGCCCCCCCCCTTTAGTACTAAAACCCCTTAGTTTAACTGTGATATATTATTTTTGCTTCCTGACGTGTTTGACTAAGATTGTCAACAATAACACAGGTTATAAAACATGCAAGTGAGATTTATAAATCAAAAAATTAGGAGGGTATCCATTACCTTTATAACTCTTTAATTTTAAATTTATTTTCAGACTTATTTAATAATCTATATTAACAATAAATAAGCCTAATCTATCACCTAAATCAACCTCTCCTCCTAAAATCTCTGCTTTTCTCCCCCTGATCCCCCCCCCAGCCTCATCTCATGAAGACCCTCCCCTTGCAAATGCATCTCATTAAATTTTAAATCTTAAAATTCTTAATTTTTTTTCTGCTCTATTTGTCATTTTTGTAACAATATTTTAAATAACAATATCAATTATTCCCTCACCCCCCCCCCCCAAAAAAAAAGTCCTCTTTATTTTCTTTGCCCCCCCCCCCTCAGTACATACTTTAAAGTCTTTAATTTTTTTCCTACAATAATTAAATAATAATTTTCAACAATAATTAAATAATTATCTAATTTGCTCCTCCCCCCTCACCCCAAAAAATTTCTGTTTCTCCGCCCCCCCTTCAGCACACAAACCTAATATTATAAAAAATAGATTTAAAATAATGTGTATGTAAAAACGAAAGTTACCACAGCCGCGGCGAGAACACTGGCGTCATTTATCCGCGTCCTCTATTTCTGAAGTATAATTTTGACGCCGATAACAACACTATCTACTTCTAGGCACTGTACCCTAACGCCAACCGACGAACGACACGCTCCGATAAGCACTCTGGGAACGTTCTTAAGTTGTTAATGGTATTGCCGCTTGGTGGCAATACGTTACCAAAGAGAAACGTTAGTATTCCGTATTTCCCAACTATTCCACAATACCCGAAGTTCCTCTACACTCACTAACATTCGAGTATATAGTTTTTACACTCTTTTATTTAACTGAACTTGGTTTTTGCATGTAAAGATTGAATTTTGTAATTGATTTTTCACTTCTTCCTGATATTTGATTGGCATTTGACATTTGATGGCCTCAGCTTTAGGTAACTTCCAACACAAAAAGAAAAAAGGCTTTTTGTATTGGAAAGGACACGGCTATTGCAGCCGTCCGGAAAATTTTGGTATATTTACACCGATGATGACCCCCAGTCCCCAAAACCACCTCCGTTCAAATGTTGATTTATATCTATTCAGAACGTTAGTATTCCGTAAGTAATACTAACAGAAAGAAAGTTTCGCTCAAAGAAAGAAGGGAAAGAAGGTTTCGCTCTGTGTGTGTGTGTCTGTCTGCGATGGTCAACGAAATCTAGCGCACCTGGAAGTCTGAAAATATATATTTAGGTAGTCCAAAACCTGATCTGATGCACACGAGACTCAGAATTTTAATAGTATTTTGATAATTACTCAAGATATAACTGGAATCTCATTAAACATCACATCGAAAATGCCATCTTTTTTATTAAAATGTTTAAAGAAAAGAACACCTGTTCTTGATTTGCAAACAGAAATGAACGAATTTGAAATTCATTAACTAATTAGCAAATTTTAAAAAAACTAATTAAAATATCGATTTGAAATTTTCTGAGCCTATGTAGAACAATTTTTTACATCCAACAATGCAGTTTTTGTAAACTTCGGCCGGTAATTTATCTTAATTTTTGCAAAAAAACTGCCAAAAATCTGGTGGCGCCAGTCAAAAAAATCCGAGAAAGTTTCAGACAGGGATCTGCTTTCATTAAAAACTGAACTACAAAGAGATCTGTTTCTCTGGCCATTTAGTTTGCGAAAATGAAAGGGAAAAAAGTACCAATTTTTACTAATGAACAAAAAATTAAGATTAAAACACCAAATAAAATAAATTAAGACAGACTTGAGCACAGTTAAAAAATAAAATTTTATAAAAAATATACTTAAAAACAATTAAAAATACAATTTGTAAACGTTTCGGCAAGCTTTTTAACTGTGCTCAAGTCTGTCTTAATTTATTTTATTTGGTGTTTTAATGGTTTTTAAATTCAGACGTTAATATATACTGCAAAAATTAAGATATAGATTTGAAATTGAGGATGGGAAGGGGTGCCATCTAGCGGCTATTTTAGCGTAGCGTCTTTATTATGTTCTAATTATCAGAAAAGTATAATTATTTTTTAATGATCGCGTTAATGTAGGAGAAGGTGGTTTTGTTGAACAAATTATTCGTTATATTTGCGGGTATGGGATGAGCGGGGGTTAACGCCTTGCTCTGATTTACACAAAATAAATTCCATGGAAGAAATTTAACATTTTTAGCTTCTCCCGTAGCGTTTTATAAATGTTATATATACAGAAAACAGGAAATTTCAAATAACGATTGCCGTAAAAATTAAATGTATGTTTCTAATAAAAGTACACAACCCGTATTTACTTGATGTATTCCAACAATCAAAGTAAATGATTTGTTGTAAAGCACTTGCATTCTTATCTCGGGTTCTATGGGTCCAATCACAACGGGGTTTGGATGATTCGACTTGGTTTTCGACCGCACTACAGCTTTTAGTTCCACCTTCCACCGCCAGGGGGCGCATAATTTTCTCGAGTTCTATGGGCCCGATTTCGACGGGAATTGGTTCATTCAACTCCTTAGACACAACGGGTACCCATGTCGGATGACTGCGTTTCGCTGAGATCCTGTGATTCAGTCTGAGAGAAACAAGCTCCCCTGAGGTCTCGTGATCCAGGTCGAGAGCAGCAGGCGCCAACGAGTTGTCACTTCCGACCTCGCATAGAGATGGGCACCATGTTGACGAGGTCAAGTACAGTCGGAGACCCTGATTGATGTCGACAAGAAGGTTCGACGTCTCAGGGAAGCAAACGATAAACGGGCGGTGCCAAATTTGTGGGTTGTGAGAGAGAAGGTGAGAACGAGGAATAAGAAGTAATTTGAAAAAGAAAAGAGGTGTCAGAAAATGAAGTCCTTTATGCAGGACACATGTTGAAGTATCCGAGGGAGATAATCGCGTCCCCTCAAGGCGAAAAGCATAACTATAAGTGCTGGATCTGTAGCTGCCGGCTCGTTAATCCCCTCCATGAGCTGGGGCCCACGGGATCCTCCTCGAAGAGGGAATTTTTTTATAAACAAAGTTTTTCAGAAAACGGGAACAAGTTTTGTAGGGACGCAGATTTTGCTTGCCATCGTAGGCAGACAGACAGATAAACAGACATACACACACATACAGACACGCACAAAGTTCCCCAGAGGGGAGACCCTCCTCTTAAGGTATCCTAATATGTAGGAAGGAGGAATCTCTCATATCGAACGGCTCAAAGACAATGGCCCTTCTCTTGGAGGAGGGTCCACTCCCCTCCTCGAAGGTAAAGGGCAGGAATTATTCAGTCTTTCGACTTGAGCGCAGGAGCTGGTGCTGAAGGGATGCAGAATCAAGTTCCATAGGAGACTCTGCTCGATGAGGAAGAGTCTTGAGAGTCAGTTCTCTTCGAAGAAAGAGAGTTTCTCTTTGAACGCAGAAAATGATTCTGAAGGAAGGCAGAATCATGTTCCAAGGCTCTTTGGAGAGAAGCCACTGGAGTTCATTTGAACAATTGGGGCTATCTTTGAGGGGAGCCATTAAAGTTTAAATCGAGGGAGAGAATCTCAGCTTCAAAGTTCTCATCATCTTTGTTTTAATTTGCGGTGTTAGATTCCTAACACCGCCTGCCTCAATATTTCTTTTAACTGGTCGAAGGGAGATGCCCCAGAATATGGCGCTTTCCGGTACAAAATAAGGGAAGATCTCCAATGTTTAACCCCTCTCTTGTAGATATTTTGAGGTGTTTCCATTTTTGATTCCCTTCCTATCTTTCCACCCATTTTTCTTCCATCCACATTGATGGATGGATGTAAGAGGGTAGGGACAGACGGTGCACAGAGGGACAAAATGCCGCGAAGCGAAGGGGCGCGCAACGGAGGATGCAAGGACGGTGGAAAAGCTGAAAGGCGGTCCCACTTTCTTAGTTCCTCAGATTGATTCTGTTCTTTACAAGCAGCTTCCGAAGACAAGGCTTTGGAGCTTTACTGCAGTATTTTTGCCATCTTCTTTGCACGTTGACTACAAAGAAACTATTATTTGAACGCAGGTAAGTTAAGGTAAGGTAAGCAACAGGTTTTAGTCGCATATGTTGAGAGTTTTAAAGGAATTGAAATAAAAGTTAATCTAGTAAAAGGTGAACTGATGTCCTAAGTAACATGCAGACCTTTAGAAAGGGTACAGACAATTGCGAGTACCTGAGGGGAGTCTTCACGTCGTCTCAAGTGTAAAGCCGAGTGATATGCTTCTGTCCCCAGAATTTCCAGAAGCATGGGCTCTGATGTTGTTCACTCAGTTATTCAATTAGACGAAAAAGTAAATTTCTGGATTGGCTCTTAATCATGGAAGAAGCCAAAAGGGTAATATTGTTGATTAGTGACAATTTGTCACAAGGAAAAGCAACAGTGAAGTCGCTCATGTTGGGAGAATTAGTTTTGGTAAGCTGCATAGATGAAACTCGAGAGGAAAACCGAGAGCGTGGCAGAAATCGCTGTGGAGGCCTGTTTGCGAGATTTGGTCAAAACGGGGACTGAGAAGGGGGCAAAGATGTCCCTCCAGGTGTTCTTGACTCAACCCGATGCTCACCGCAGCTAAAAACCAAATTACAAATGCTGGGAGTTTTAAAGAAATTCAATTGAACGCAGAGAAATATGGGTTCATTGAACGTATATAGTGGAAATTTTTTCACAAGGAAAAAGCGACAGCTAAGTCGCATATGTTGGGAAGATCAGATTGGTAAATTGCACAGGTGAGACTCGAGAGGAAGACCGAGAGCCTGGCAGAAGACGCGGCAATGGCCCGTTTACGAGATCTGGCCAAAACCGGATCTGTGAAGGGCGTAAATATGTCCCTCCAGGAGTTCTTGACTCAACCCGCTGCTCACTGCAGCGAATTTATCAAAAGAAGTAGCCAAACTACGTTTGATAATGATACGCTACGGCTGCCGAAGGCAGTCGTACTTCACCGCCGATTCCAGGCTCTCGTGAGCCTACACGAGGTCACTACCAAGAAGGACCGGTTTATTTGGACACCTCCAAGGTGGTGCTCTTCGGCCGGGGGAAGAAACCGGAACGTGAGCCTCCTGCGCTTCATCACCCTTTCCCAAATGAACGACGACAGAGATCGCTGCGATGATACGGTGGAGCCCAAACTCAGAGGACACCACCATAAAACACTTGGGCGGAACGTGGAAGTGAGCAACGGCTCCGTAGTCGGGATCCCATAAGGGAAACCGGGTCCTCGGCCATTGTTGAACACTCCCACGACCCATTAATGTAACCACATCTTCCGATTATCAAATCCTAGGGAGGGAGGAAGCGAGTAGTTCATCGGATGTGGCGAGCAGGAGGGGCTTCTTGCCAACCCGATACCTTGAAGAAACATGGTCCCTGGCGCATAGACAAACCTTGGCTAAGGTCGTCCCCATCAAATGGATCTCTCCCTTTAATGGCTCATGGACTTTACCCCTATCACGTCATCTGTGGGTAAAGAGAAGCAAAACACCAATAGGCGTGAAGAACATATTAACACAGCTTCCCCTTTACGTCCAATAAACAGTCTTTTCCCGAAGGAAATTACCCTCAAAGGTGGGGTTGTTGCCACTCGTGGGTAAGGTCCATTCACATATCATATAACTACAAAAGCAGAAGGTGCTTCTCGCCAACCCGGGACCTCGAAGAAACTTGGTCCCTGGCGCACAGACACGCCTTGGCTGGGTTGTCCCCCACCGAATGGCTTCCCGCGAGACAGAACCCCCTAGGCGAAACCAGGACGTGGTCAAGTGACCCCATTCGATGAGATTATGCATATATATATATATACATTAACGGAAGAACGAAGGACCACTGCCGGACTCTGAGGCTCGTGGAAAACTCCCTCAAGTGCGCTAAAGAAGCGGACCCGGTTGAGGTTAGTACAAGGAAGTTATTGTTAGAAGAAGTCTGCTAGCCTCAACCTTGTCAGGCACAGAAAGCTCTGACTACGCAAAGACGCGCTGGGCTGGTTTCGGCCCAAGGTTCGACCAAGGTTTGGTCGCCGTCTTAAGACGAGCCTCCAGACCGGTTCCTCGCAGTCGAACGGTTCCGAGAAAGGTTCAGAGTTCAGACCCCTCCCAGAGAAGGCGACACGAGCCACAGACCTTGGACCTGAGGGCTCTCCGTGACTCGAACCGCTCTTGGTACAAATGGGCAATCTCTTTCTTGAACGACCCTGAAGGTGACTCGCAACTACTTCAGCTACAGAGGGACTCGCAAGGGACGATCGGGAAAGGCACCTCCACACCTCTCCGTCACATCTACGTTCTACCGCCTGCACGGTGCAGTGGGTCGTTGCATACCGCCACTCCCACCGACAGACGTCACAATAGAACCCGAGCGGTCCTTGTCGTACAAAGTCCGACCTCACCTCCGTCTCGCCTTAGACAAATGCGGTGACTGTCCAATCCCGTTTAGCTAGCCTTTGCCCTCACGTCACCTATCCTCGGTGGTCGTCACACAGTCGACCACCTAAGCACGAGGGTTCAGCCTACGCGGTTAGTTTTACCACTCGGCTGCCACAAGACCCCGTGCAGACGACTCAGAACCCACACAAGGCACTAGTGAAGCTCTGCACATGAGGTCTGAAAGGACAACCTGAGGCTGCAAACCCCCTGCAGCTGAGAACCAGCCCAAAGGATGGACTACCCGAGGAATGTGGGTCGGTCTATACCCAGCCCCCAGTGAAGTCGGCTAATCTGACACCGCTTTACCACCCGCTCACTACGATGAGGTTGGGATTCGTCAGTCACCGGCCCCCGTCGTGTCAACGCTACTGCTCGCAATGCCGGGCTCCCGGTCATCTTCCCAACTCAATGGGCCGATTCGAGACCACCCGGAGGGGCGAGCGGGAGCTACGTTTGCTAACACAAATGGATTTCGATCCATTGTAAAGACAATTGTAAATTCCGCCTTGTTCAAATGACTATGTTATTGTCATAGATCAGATGTATTAGAGGTTGATGTTAGATGATTAAATATGATAGATGTTTGATGTAAGATGTGATAAACGTTAAATGTGGTGAATGTACATGTTGTGAAGTAATGTAGTAGTTGTGAAGTATTGAAGTTGATGTAATTAAATCATTAAATGTTGCGAGTTAAACATAACCATGTAGACACACACCGTTCAACTCTTGCACACGCATTGGGGTCATCGTGGAAAGGCAGGAGTGAGACACCGTCCAGATCTGTGAGTGTCTCGATGTTCAGTAGGAAGATTAAGAGGAGGTTATGAGAGTTGCAATTTAAGGACGGGTAACATCCAAAGAATGAAGCCTTACCTAGGTGGGATGGTAACCTCCCAATTCGGCAAAGTTGTAAAGGCGAAACGCCGATGCCGAGGGAGGGACGAAAGTCGACATTTCAACTAAAGAGAAGTGACTACTTTACCAAACTTTATGGCAGATATCAATAGTGGCAGACCAAGCGTCTCAAGTTAACGACTGATATCAGGTAAATTTGTGCTGTTCCTTAGTGTATATCAGCAGTACCATTAGTTTTACCCATGTCGGATGTTCGTATAGAACAAATTGCGCCCCCTGGTGGTGGAAAGTGGAACTAAAGGATTTTACAGCACGTACGCAGCACACCTGCTATACGGTACTGGAGGCATCGGGGACACGTGTCGGTTTCGTTTGAAAGGTGGTTTGATTGGAACAGACTGCTCCCACTGGCGAACTAAAAAAACCCAAAATAGGGTGACACCTTTGTACTCACATAAAACTTAGAATTTAAAATAAGAGGAACTGAAGCGGTTAAATAGTTATAGATTAAGCAGATATTACTTATACCAGTAGAAATATTTGAAAACTGTAAATTAACAGGTCTGAAATTGAGATTCAAATCATAATGCACACTTTTTCGCCAATAAAAAAACCCAAAATGGCGTAGTAAGGGTTAAGTAATTAATTTCTAGTATGATACTAAAATCAGCTGTGACCTTAAACATGCTTACATATAAATTTTCGAAGAGAGGGAGAAATTTTACACCATGTTAAAATATAAAATCCCCAAAAATGAGGGGACACCTTTGTACTCACATGAAACATAAAATTTTAATTAAGAGGAACTGAAGGGGTTAAATAGTTATAGAACAAGCAGATATTACTTATAGTAGTGTAAATTTTAGAAAACTGTAAATTAACATGTGAGAAATCGAGATTTAAACCATAATGTACAACTTCTCGCTAATAAAATAACCCAAAATGGCGTATTAAGGGTTGAGTATTTATTTTCTAGTGTTATGGTAGTAAAGTCAGCTGTGACCTTAAACATGCTTATATGAAGAGAGAGGGAAATATTACATCATATAAAAATATATTAAAAAAAAATAGAGTGACACCTTTGCACTCATATGAAACTTAGAATTTAAAATAGGTGGAACTGAGGGGGTAAAATAATTATAGAGCAAGCAGATATTACTTATAGTAGTAGAAATATTGGAAAACTGTAAATTAACAGGTGAGAAATCGTGATTCAAAGAATTCCAATCATAATGCAAACCTTCTCGCTAATAAAATAGCCCAAAATAGCGTAGCAAGAGTTAAGTAATTTCTTTCTGTTAGGGGAACCGTCGGTAGCATAATTAATTTTCTATCTTAATAAATTGTTATATCAGTCTTCATATTTTAATATACATTTCCATCTTTCGATAATGGTAAAAAAGATTTGTTCAGCTTACCTGAGAACTGCTTTTGCGCAAAGTAATATCCACAATAATGCACTGATATTTATCCTTTTGATTCATTGAAGTGTCGCTGTATGAGAGTAATAAACAACATTATTAGAAGAAAGTAATATTGCGTGTGAAGTAAGAAGTAGATCCATTTTTCTTTGAATATAATATTATTATTGTAATTCTTGGCTTTATATACACATTTAAATCGCGTTTTGGAGACTGCATAAAAGTGCTCCAATTTTACATTATATTTGGGATATATACAAGGGCGTCTTAACTGTTCGACTACATTTTAGATTCAGAGAGATTGTTATTGAGTTCTAGCGCACGGGGCATCAGCTGTAGGTTGAAGTAGGGAGGTCTGCAGAATTTCTCAGCTGATCAGTTTCGACAGTCTCTGGTTTTATTCACTTTGGCTTGCAGCTGCGTTTATCATTTGAAGTACTTACAGTTAATTGGGATCTGGTTTTTAACATGTTCAAAGTGTTCTTTCGATCGTTCACAACACGTGGAGATTATTAACGGCATAAAAAGGTTTCTCCGTCACTCCCCCGTAATCTCCTGTGTGGGGAATGGTTGAAGGTTCAGTTTCTTACGGAGTTTTTCGTACACAGGCTTGGGAGTGGGTTTAGTGAGAGTGTCGGCTATCATTTCTTCACTGACGCAGTATTGTAAATCAATTTTTCCTTCTTCTTTCATCAGTTTGATGTTGTGGAAACGTATGTCGATATGCTTGGATCGCTTAGTATCTTTATCGTTTTCACACATTTATATACAGAACATATTATCCTCAAATATCGTGATTGGTAGTTTTTGTGGAATGTTGAGGTCGCTAAGCAAGTTTGTTACCTAACTTAATTCTTGTGCTGCGTTGCTAGCTGAAACGTATTCAGCTTCGGCTGACGAAAGTGCAATGCAATTCTGCCTTTTTGTCATCCAGTAAATCGGCGATTTTCCTAGCATGAATAGATTTCCTGACGTTGATTTACGTGTTTTCAAGTCACCAGCCTAGTCTGCATCGGCGTATGCTGTTAGGATGGGCTTGCTGTTTGCAATTAAGAGTTAAATTCAAATTTTCTGTAGTTTTAAGGTATGAAATGATTCTTTTCACTGCTGACCAGTCCTTTTGGTGTGGTGTTTCGTTTCTACGACATAGTATGTTGACTGCGGCAGATATGTCAGGACGGGCTTGTCGATATTTCGTGTTATTAGGTAAGATTATCATCGTCCTCAAGTCTGTTGAATCCAGCAATCATGGGTGTGTAATGAGGTTTCATGTCGTTTAAATTCAGTTTTTTCACTAGTTCGTGTATTTTATTGTTTTGATTTAGGTAATATGTATCGTTGATTTTATTAATGTTTATGTCTAGGTAATTATTCACTTCTCCTAAGTTTTTTAGTTCATATTTATTTCTTAAGTTGGTTTATTGTTTCTTCGATATCACTGTCCTTTCCTGCTATCAGGATATCATCTACGTAAATGATGATATATATCGGATTTTCTTGATTTGATTTAAAGTACAGACATGGATCATTTTTGCTCTGTATGAAATAATTGTTTGTGAGTGTCTCCGATATTTTGGTGTACCAGGCCTTTGCGGCTTGCTTAAGACCGTAGATGGCCTTTTGAAGTTTACAAACTTTTCTTTCATCGCCGGGTTTAATATACCCGTCTGGTTGACTCATATAAACAGTTTCAGTTAATTCATCATGCAAGAATGCTGTGGTGATGTCAACATGTTTCACGTTCAAATTTTTGTGCAATGCAGAGATGAGAAATGCACGTATTGTAGCGTGTGAAACAACAGGTGCGAAGGTTTGATCATAGTCAATCCCGAATCTTTGACTATATCCTTGTGCTACTAAACGCGCTTTATAGCTTTGAATATTTCCTAAATTGTCCTTTTTTAGTTTAAAAGTCCATTATGAACCGATAATTTTTGTTCCGGGTGGTGGATCTGTTAAAGTCCAAGTGTTATTTTTTCTTAGGCATTGGATTTCATTTTGTGTTGCTTTTATCCAATTTTGTTTATCATTAGTATTTTCTATTTTTTCGATATCATCCCAATTTTCGGGAATATTTTCAGATGAACTATTTATGACACAAACATATCTGTCAGGAGGAACGCCTCTATTTGTCCTATTAGACCTTCTTTGTTCAATTGATTGCTGTTTGGGCACGGATGGTGTCTCCTCACTGTCAAGTTTTATTTCTAAGTAATTTTCATGTCTATCCTGTAATTGTGTATTATCATCGGATGTTTTTGTGGTGTTTTGTATCTCCTCAATGTTTTCTGAGTGTACATTTTCATTTTCAAGAAATTTCACCGTTCTCGCTATTATAATTTGTTTTCCTTGTGTGTGAATTCTATAACCAGTCGATCGTGTGTCATAGCCTACAAACGTTCCGGTTTGAGCCCTGTTATCAAGTTTTCCTCTATTTACTTTATCGACGTAAAATAGCGCTTTACAATCGAATGTTCTTAAGTGTTTTAAATTCGGTTTAACTCCTTTCCATAATTCGTAAGGTGTTCTATTGTTATTTGCTTTAGTTGGGAGTCAGTTTTGTAAGTATGTTGCGGTGTTTATGGCTTCACCCCAAAAATGTTTGCTTAATTTTGCTTGTGATAGCATACTTCTAGTCATATCTAATAAACTTTTATTTTTTCTCTCCGCAACTCCATTCTGCAACTTCATCTTAATAAATTGTTATATCAGTCTTCATATTTTAATATACATTTTCATCTTTCGATAATGGTAAAAAAGGTTTGTTCAGCTTACCTGAGAACTGCTTTTGCGCAAAGTAATATCCACAATAATGCACTGATATTTATCCTTTTGATTCATTGAAGTGTCGCTGTATGGGAGTAATAAACAACATTATTAGAAGAAAGTAATATTGCGTGTGAAGTAAGAAGTAGATCCATTTTTCTTTGAATATAATATTATTATTGTAATTCTTGGCTTTATATACACATTTAAATCGCGTTTTGGAGACTGCATAAAAGTGCTCCAATTTTACATTATATTTGGGATATATACAAAGGCGTCTTAACTGTTCGACTACATTTTAGATTCAGAGAGATTGTTATTGAGTTCTAGCGCACGGGGCATCAGCTGTAGGTTGAAGTAGGGAGGTCTGCAGAATTTCTCAGCTGATCAGTTTCGACAGTCTCTGGTTTTATTCACTTTGGCTTGCAGCTGCGTTTATCATTTGAAGTACTTACAGTTAATTGGGATCTGGTTTTTAACATGTTCAAAGTGTTCTTTCGATCGTTCACAACACGTGGAGATTATTAACGGCATAAAAAGGTTTCTCCGTCACTCCCCCGTAATCTCCTGTGTGGGGAATGGTTGAAGGTTCAGTTTCTTACGGTGTTTTTCGTACACAGGCTTGGGAGTGGGTTTAGTGAGAGTGTCGGCTATCATTTCTTCACTGACGCAGTATTGTAAATCAATTTTTCCTTCTTCTTTCATCAGTTTGATGTTGTGGAAACGTATGTCGATATGCTTGCAGTCTCTGGTTTTATTCACTTTGGCTTGTAGCTGCGTTTATCACTTGAAGTACTTACAGTTAATTGGGATCTGGTTTTTAACAAGTTCTAAGTGTTCTTTCGATCGTTCACAACACGTGGAGATTATTAACGGCATAAAAAGGTTTCTCCGTCACTTTCTAGTGTGGTGGCGGTAAAATGAGCCGAGATCTTAAATATCCTTACTTGTAGATAAACTTCGGTATAATTTTTACAGCCCTTGGTTACCACTATTTCTGTACATTAATTACCAAAGGAGGGTATTTTCTCGGGTTCTATGGGCCAATTTCAACGAGAATTAGTTCATTCAACTTAACACGAAATAATTAAGATACAGATTTGTTGCCCCCTGTCGGTAGAAAGTGGAACAAAAAGATTTTGCAGCGCATGCGCAGCACGGCTGCTATAGGCAGAGTCGTAGACTGCAGGGACACCTGCCGGAGTTTCGATCGCAAAGTGTTTTATTTAGAACAGAGTGCACTCCTAGCGGTGGGAAGTGGAACTAAAAATTTTGCACTTAAAATTTGTTTGATTCAAACAAAGGGCCAGATTTCAACGAGAATTGATTCATTCAACTTTACATGAACTAATTAAGACATAGATTTGGCGCCCCCTGGCGGTGGAAAGTGGAACTAAAATATTTTCAGCGTGTGCACTGCACGATGCCATATACGATGCCATAAGCAGCGGGGACACGTGCCGGAGTTTCGTTCGGAAAGAGGTTTATTTAGAACGGAGTGCACTCCCTGGTAGTGGAAAATGTAACTTAAAGATTTTGCATTTAATCTTGGTCCGATTCAAGCGTAATCTTTTCTGACATTCTTCTGAGGTCTCCCAGGTACTAAATAAACTTCGGCATCATTTTTTCTGCATGTCTTCTACATGGTGCCCTAAGCAGCGGTAACGAGTGCCGCAGTTTCGTTCAGAAAGAGCTTTATTTAGAACAGAATGTTCCACCTTGTGGTGGAAACTGGAAATAAAACATTTTGCAGAACGTCTGTTACACAAGGTACCGTAGACAGTAGGGACACGTGTCAGAATTTTATTTAGAACAAAATGCACCCCCACACGGTGGAACTAAAAGATTATCATGCGCGTGCGCCGAAAATGGCTATTTTTACTGAAACCGCAAAAGAAAGTTTCCGATTTGATAATTCCAGACAACGAAATATTCTTTTTCACTCATCCTCGAGTATTAAAAAAAGTATTGGAGGTATTGATTCAAAACTTAGTCTGTACATAATTTATTTTTCTGAATATGAAAATGCACATTTTGTGAAAATCCGACGGTAACTTTTTTTTAAAATTTTGACCAAAAACTAACCAGCTTTGAATCAAATGATCCAGACATTTGAGGAGATGGTATTGAATTTACTTTCGCTTCGGGGTCCATCTCTCTATTTAATTTCCGAAAGACAAAGAGGTACCAGAAGAACCGTTTTGTGCAGCGATATTTAGAGTGATTTTGCATTATTTTTTTACGGGACCAGGCAACGCCGGGCGGATCAGCTAGTACTATTATATAAAGAGAGAACGCCTGACTGACTCATAAACGCCCAACTGGAACAACTAAAGTGAGGAACAAGAAATTTGGAGAGGAGATTGCTATTATGACCTAGGCAAGCAATAAGAAAGGATTTTTGAAAATCCCCCTCCAAAGGGGGTTAAAAGTGCGGGGGAGTCGAATGTTTCAGGTTCAGGTCATTTCACCATATCTCAGAAGAAGTTTTAGGTAGGAACATGAAATTCAGGATAACGAATCTACTAAAAAATAGTTAAACACCTATGTTAGAAATTTTTGAAATTCACCCACTAAGGGGGTTAAATGGAGAGGTCGAACGTTGCAGGTCATTTTGCCATATCTCAGTAGCAATTTTATGTAGGAGCACGAAATTCGGGATAACAAATCTACAAAACAATAGTTAAACACGTATTTTAGCGATTTTAGAAATTCATCTACTAAGAAGTTAAATGAAGAGTCTAACGTTTTAGGTCATTCAGGGCTGCCATTCCAAAAATTATTCAAAATAGTTGCTTTAGTAGCCTTTGAAGCCAAATTTAGTAGCAAAAATAGTCGCATATCATGGCTGATTTAGTAGCAAAATAGTTGCATATAAAGTATTTTCCAAAATGGTCACAGTGTTGAGATCAGGGTAGATAATGATTTCCCTTTTACAATTTTCCAGACCTTTCCTTAAAAATGATTAAGTTTTTCTGATTACAACAATACAACATTTTCTGTACAATCTGCACAAATTCAGTACTGTTTTTACATATTATCCAATTTTTATGTAACAAAATTGTTAAAAGTAAATCCATTCTAGTTGTCATGACATTTGAGTTTAGTTTGCTGCAACTTTTGGATCAACACTTGATATAGCTCTTGTTAGTTGCAGATATAATAGTGATATTTCCAGCATTTTTTGCTCAAGAAATCTTCCTTGGAACTTTCCCTAAACTGCAGATTTAAGAGATTTTAAATATTTTAAAGAGTTTGAAACTGCAGTATAAGGGAAGTTTTTATTTTACGTGTTAATTTGCTTACTTTGAAATGACATTTTTTGTAGAAAACTACAACATAGTTAGTGTCCCGATTTAGGGTGATGCACTACAAATTATGAAAATCTATTTGAAAAATTATTTACATATGAAAATTTTCAAGGGGGGGGGGATTTAATTTCATTAGTATTTATCATTACTACAAAGTATCAAATACAGAAAATATATATATATATAATTCAAATTTTAAAAAGTTTAAAATTGCAGAAGTGGGAATAAACAGAAATTGGGCGTGGGGGTATTTTAAATAATTGATTAATTATTTATTGTTATTAGAAAGCAATGCATATGACAGACTTTTTTTAAAAATAAAGAGTTTTAAATATTTTAAAAGCCCATATTATAACACAATTAGGTGAGACTTTTTCTCTAAATAAATATTTTAAACCTCTTTCTACACTGGAGGTGGGAAGGGGGGAAAATGTAAATTTGAGAGGGAGAGGTGGATGATTAATATTTTTAATTTAATGTTATTAGTTAACAACAAACAGGGCAAAATTATTTTTCTTAAAAGAAAGTTTTGAAATACTTGAAAATCTGCATGCTGGAGAGGTTAGGCAAAGGAGAGAACCAAATATTTTGTAAGGAAGGGGTAGTTTATAAGCCTGATTATTTATTTATTGCACTAGCGAGCAACAAGTAGGACAGGAGAATTTTTTAAATATAAAAATGCAGATTTTAAATTCCCTTGTATGCTGGGGGAGAAGAGTATATTTTGAATGAGAGAGGAGGGAATTAGATGATCATTATTTTATTTATTGTTATTAGAAGCAGTGATCAGTCAGTAGGGTAGATGTCTTTTCTTTAAAAAATAAATAAATAAAGAGATTAAAAGATTTGAAACACAGCAGGAGAGTGGGGATGAGGGCAAAGGAAGAAGCAGAAATTTTTTAATGGAAGAGGTTATTTAGATGATTTATTTATTGTTATCAGTGAGCAACAAATAGGACAATTTTTTTTTTTTTTTCGTTTGAGAAATACAACTTTAATGATTTAAAACTACATATGCTGGGTGATAAAAGGATATAATTGCTTATTTGCTTACTGTTACTATGCAGCAGCAATTAGAAGAATTAAGAGAAAAATGAGTGAAATTAACTCTTGGTAAAAAAAAGTGCTGTTTGGTGGTGGTATCGAACATCTAGAAAAGTTGTACTGGAATGATAAAATTTTTTTATCATTATTCCATATTTCCTGCTACATGTATTTGAAAAAGCTAGAATAAAATTTTCAAAAGTCTCCTTTTTCATAAAATAGTTGCCTATTTGTCAGAAATAGTTACATTTCAAGTCTTTTTTGCTTAAAAAAGTTGCCTTAGTCTCCTGAAGCTGAAAATAGTAGCAAAAAGTAGCATTTTGGTAGCAAATGGCAGCCCTGGTCATTCTGCCATATCTCAGCAGCAGTTTTAGGTTGGAGGATGAAATTCAGGTTAATAAATCTACTGAAAATAACATTGCGATTGTTTAATATTAATTGATAATAATATAAGATTTTTTTTAAAAAGCAAAACCGACTTTGTTTCTAATTTATTATACTTACATAGTGTTGCAAAATTTCTCAATTCATGAAAAATCCCACAATGAATAGAAATGTAACAATCGGTGCATTTTCCCGGGAGTTATGTTAATATCACTTTGAGTTAAATTTTTGAATTTTGATGAAAACAAATTTGTTCTAATCATAAGATTTTGATGAAATTCAAATGGGACCACGAATTCGCTATTAAATGCCTTACACTTTCCAACAAACAAAACAAATATCAAAATCTGTACACATTTACGAAAGTTATGCGTGATCATGACCAAAACATACATACCTACAGGTCGAATCGATAACCTCCTCCTTTTTTTGAAATCTGTTAAAAATATTCAAACACATATTTCAGCGATTTTAGAAATTCACCCACTAAGAGGGCTACATTAGTGAAAATTCCTCCAAACAGGAGCTACTAAGATTATTAGGTACGTGAATGTGAATACATGGACTTTTCAGGCAAATAAGAAAAAAAAAATTAACGATTTCTTTAATGTGTCAAAGAGTTATGTTGTTAAGTGAAGAAAACATATTTTTTGAGAACATCCTTTAAATAATTAAGCATTTCTGCTTTCACAACTATATACAGGGTGTTCTAGAAAGGACTCCCCAACTTTGAAATGATATAACTTCAAAACAGTGAGAGATAGAAATGTGAAACAAGTTGAATGTTAAACAGATAGGTCTGGAATTTGTTATACACGAATTTGAAAAAAATAGTTCCAATATTGGATAATAGGTGGCAGCACAAGCACATGGAACTTTAAATGGTACTCAGAAGTACAGAAATTTCATTCGTGCGTCTGTTTCATTGCTGACACGTGTAAAAAAGTTGTATAGAATTAGAGAATAATTCGGAATTCAAGAATATCATGGTGTATTCCTTGGAACAACGAATTTTTATTGTACTTGAATACCATCGATTAAATCGAAGTCCGACGATGACAAAGCAAAGTTTTTAAAAAAAATTTAATGTTAAAAAAGATCCAGACTTGAAAACAATTCGTAATTTATTCAAAAAGTTTGAACGGATGGGCAGTGTGGCCGATGATTTAGGCGGAAATGTGGGATGCAGCAGAGGCGGATTACCCATTAGGCTGAGTAGGCTGAAGCCTAGGGGCCCGGAAGAAAAGGGCCCCTGTGCTAAAATTTTCTTTTGGGTTTTTTCTTCATATTGGGCTGATATTTTACGCAAAAGAGAAATGATATACAACATTCTTTGTTTCATTCATTTATTGAATCTTTCATGTTATTAACATATAGATGGTATTCCAAATGATATTCCCCTTTTAATTTCTTCTATATTCATAAGAAGAAAGCACTGGATTCATGAAAATTTTCGGTTTCCAGTTTGTACCGAATTATAGCACTTTAAAATTAATGTTTCAATGTTTACCTGCACTAACATTGCTTCTTTCCGTTTTTAGTGTCAGGAAACACTGAAATTTCATAAAATATGAAGTATAATAATTTAGTAAGTTTTGGCCATAAAAGAATAGGATTTTTTTTTTATGGTTTTCATAAATGAAGGGCATTTTTCTAAATATAACTTATAGGGACGTGTAAAAATTAAATTTCTTATTTTAATATGTATAAAGCCCCTTGTAAAACAAATGCCATGGCTAAAATCTGTACTTGTTGTAATTGGAATTTCGTTTCTATCATAAGTGTTCTAAGAGATAAATGAGCAAACATGTATTTTGAATCACCCTGTACATATTGCTTTGTAGGAGCGGAGGGGGCAAAAAAAGATCAAGCCTAGGGGCCCGGGTGGTAGTTGATCTGCCTCTGGGATGCAGTCGATCAGTCATGACACCTGAAAATGTGCAAGCAGTCGAAGAAATTGTTAGACGTTGTCCTCGAAAATCCATAAGGCGAGTCGCTGCTGAAGCAGGATTGTCAAACACCACTACGCACAGTATAATGCGAAAAGGCCTGAAGCTGTTTCCTTATAAAATACAGTGCCATCAAGCGATCACAAATACAGCTCTACAACAAAGAGAAGTTTTTGCAAATGAGTTACTGCAGATGATTGATGAAAATAAAATTGATGTCGGTCATGTATGGTTCACCGATGAGGCCCATTTTCATTTAGAGGGATATGTGAACAAACAAAACTGGCGAATATGGGGCACTGAAAACCCGTTTGTGTGTCTTTCAAAACCACTGCACTCAGCAAAAATTACAGTGTGGGCAGGACTGTCCAGTAAAGGAATCATTGGGCCCTTTTCAGGAGGGAAACGATTAACGCATCTCGATATATTGAAATTTTACAGCAGTTTATTAGAACATTTCAAGCTCTAGAGGATGCACCAGAGATTTCATGGTTTATGCAGGATGGGGCCCGACCGCACCGTACTACTGCAGTGTTTGAGTTCCTCGAGGAATACTTCAGTGAGAGAGTCATTGCTTTAAATTATCTCAAAGTGACAGGTATTGGTATGGATTGGCCACCATATTCCCCGGATCTGAATCCCTGCTACTTCTTTTTGTGGGGTTACTTGAAGGACGCTGTTTATTCTAAGAATCCCCAAACGTTGGAACAGCTAGAACAATTCATCTGTGAGGCATGTGCATCCATTTCAATAGAAGTATTGCAACAAGTGATTTCGAACTTTACCGTTAGGTTGCGTCATGTTGTTGCTGAAAAAGGTAACCATATCGAAACCATTATAATGTGATAATGAAAAAATCTTGTGTGGATAAATATACTAAAAATATCAACGTTTGACACACAATAACATCGTGTAATAAACAGACGCACGTTTCATGAGTATCCTGGACTCATTTCCTCAGTGTAAATAAACTAAACCCTATTGTATCCCCCAAAGACATGAAAATGAATCTAAAAACCCAAATGAAAAACAACAACACACCGAGAAACTCCTCCAATCTGATTAAGTCGGTTGGTTGGTTGTAGAGGATTCACTATGACAAAGTAACTCAACCCAGAAAGGTGAGATGTACGGTACACTTGAAAAATCATTAACCAGGGAGTTACCAAATTTATGAATATAAACTGCCTCAAAGAAGTCTAAATCTAATGGAGTGTTACATTTCTTAATAATAGTGGCTGAGTCGAAGTTAAAATTATGTCCCTCACTCCAACAGTGACAGGCAATAGAGGACTTTTGTAATTCTTTTTTCTTAATGTAATTTCTGTGTTCATTGAGTCTGAAACGGAGTTGTCGTTTAGTCTGTCCTATATAGGACAAACCACATTGACATTGGATATTGGATAAAATTTCACATCAAAACTTGGATAAAGGATATTGGATAAAGGATAAAATTTCACATCAAAACTTTTGGGGCATTTACAATATCCAATGTCAATGTGGTTTGTCCTATATAGGACAGACTAAACGACAACTCCGTTTCAGACTCAATGAACACAGAAATTACATTAAGAAAAAAGAATTACAAAAGTCCTCTATTGCCTGTCACTGTTGGAGTGAGGGACATAATTTTAACTTCGACTCAGCCACTATTATTAAGAAATGTAACACTCCATTAGATTTAGACTTCTTTGAGGCAGTTTATATTCATAAATTTGGTAACTCCCTGGTTAATGATTTTTCAAGTGTACCGTACATCTCACCTTTCTGGGTTGAGTTACTTTGTCATAGTGAATCCTCTACAACCAACCAACCGACTTAATCAGATTGGAGGAGTTTCTCGGTGTGTTGTTGTTTTTCATTTGGGTTTTTAGATTCATTTTCATGTCTTTGGGGGATACAATAGGGTTTAGTTTATTTACACTGAGGAAATGAGTCCAGGATACTCATGAAACGTGCGTCTGTTTATTACACGATGTTATTGTGTGTCAAACGTTGATATTTTTAGTACATTATAATGTGATTTTTATCTCAGTTCAAACAGCTCACTTTCAGGAACTATTTCAAAGACACAGCTTTGTGATTTGACACAGCGCCCTCTCATTTTCAATATTGGAACTATTTTTTTAAATTGATGTATAAAAAATTCCAGACCTATCTGTCTAACATTCAACTCGTTTCACATTTCTATTTCTCACTGTTTCGAAGTTATGTCATTTCAAAGTTGGGGAGTCCTTTCTAGAACACCCTGTATATATATATATATACAGTGTATGCAATAGATTCATATATATTTTTTAATAAATAATTTTGTATTGTGCAATATTATTCAACAAATTTACCACAATTAAATGCATATATGCCAATCTTACAGGTTTTTAAAAAAAATATTTTATTAAATAAACATATTTTAAACCAGAAAATGTATTTAATTAAATATTTCATGTTTCTATATGGTAGTCAGTCATTTAATTTCAATTTGATTTTCTTTATCAAATGAAATTTTTGGTTCAAATATGTTTACTTAACTCGAAAAAACTGTGAGGTTGGCAGATATGGAAATAATGCTATAACAAACTTGGACAAAAGATATGTATACAAGATGACTATGTAATTTTAAAAGTTACTATACTTTATTCAAGATAAGAGCTCCAAATTTATGTCAGAGAACTATAGTTGTGTGCTTTTATCACTGATTTTGTGCATAAATATTTGTTTTATTTAGAAAGTTTATTTTTTAAGTATAAAAATAAATAGTTAAACAAACACCTCTTTTATAAGTATTAAATGTTTATCTTAAAAATCACGTCCCATTTCATAACTGTAATTCTTGCTTAAAAAAAAAAATAATAATTCCATTACAAGAAGTTAATTAGACATGGAACCTGATTATGGAAAATTAACAGCTTTGATTTCCGCTTCATAGAAAGTGTGAACTGCTGAATTTATTTTTTAAATTATAATTTTTACCCAGTATTTTTTTTAAGAGATTGCAACAGGAAAGAAATAAAAGCATTATTGAAAGTGTCTATTCAGGGTTTCAAAATTGTTTTCTCGACATATAATCATAATTTAATTGTTGAACTATTAATTGATAAAATAATATTCTTTTTTAAAATATATTATACTCTTTATTTTTTATTTATAATTTTTAGTGTTTAAAATACTTCATTGTTGCAGTTTCTCAGTTTGTCTATTTTAACAAGCATGGTTGAAATGAATCCCATTGTTGTCTAACTCTGCATACAGTTATAACAGCCATAAAGAATATTTGTCAATTTATTACCTGGGGAAAAATGCCTTACAATTAATTTATAATTAAGTTATAAAAATTTTTAAATGTTGTACTGTCATCGGAAACAAACATATGTACAGAATTTTTATATTTCTAGCCAATCAGGAAGAGAGTGCGAAATCAATTACGGAATTCCATTCTTACATACATGAACAAAGTTAAGTTAAATAAAAGAGTGCAAAAAAATTTATCTAAGTTAGAAGTAATCATCATTTGGAATCTTCTAATAAAGTTTGAGCCATTCTATAGGATGTCCAGTCTTATCATTGACCAATAAGCAATAAAGTTTAAAATGTTGTTCTTCATCATATACAAATCCATTTAAGTCAAAAAAGTTATTTTAAAAAAAATTACAAAATTGAAATTTTTATTGGGTTCCTGGGTTTTATAACATTTAAAAAACAATAAAAATTTCATTCCTGTACTACAACAATCGAGAAACTTAACTTCCAGAGTTGTGATACTTCGAAAATTTATGAATTTTCAGTATCTTCTAGTACTTAAAATGCATTTTTAGTGTCGGAAAATGTTGAAAATTCAAAATATTATAACTTATTAAGTTTGATCATAAAAGAATGAAATTTTTTATTGCTTTACTTGTTGGAGAATGGGTAAAGATTTTCTAGGTACAGTAGAAGATCTTTATTACACAATTCTAAACATAACACATGACTTTTCAGATGTAAACATTGAATTTTGCAGTTAAGATGCACCTGCATTTCACATTGTAGAGATATTGCTATCCTCTAGAGCAGATCTGTCCAAACTTTCAGTAAGCATAGGCACACCTTAGCTTGTGACACACAATGAAGGGCGATTTTATTCACATGATTTGAAAAATGCAAAAATATTATCTCTCTTTAGCAGTGATAGCAATACCTACATGTCTGCAGAATACAGATATATCTCACAGTAGTAACCATTGTTGTTCTACGATGGAGGTGGTCCATCTAAAAACTAAACAAAAGCATATTGTAAATTTTACGTTACATTTTCCTGAGGTTTTGGGGATGAGGGAGTATCTCAGAGGCTTTTGCAGGTAAAGGAGCCAAAAACTTAACACCTGTAATAAAAAAAGCATGCAAATATTAATTATTTTAAGACAAAGTAAATTTGGAGAAGTATTTTTGCCTTAAAGAAATCTAGAAAAATTAAACATTTGAAGGGGTGCCAAGAGAACCTTCAAAGGTTGCTATGGCACTTGTGGGTGCAACGATGGACAGTACTGCTCTAGAGGACTAAGTTTCAAACATTATTTCATTCTTTATCTCCTTAATTTAGAAATTTTTAATGAAAAAAAATGTTATTATATAAAAGCATTTTGGAAATGAGTAATATGATTTGGCTTAGACATATTTGGAACATAAGGTAAATTTAACAATGTGTGAAATGATCTATATTATGCAAAAATTTATAATATGCACAACGCATGGTCCCAAGGAGTGCTATATAAAGATTTTCTAGTGTATATTGATATGTTCCAGCTATATTTAGGCATGTTTACAAGATAAGTTTAATGATGTGTGGAATGATTTATATAATGCAAAAATCTATATCTACACACAATCTCATATCTCAAGATAGATATACAGCAGATGATTTTTATAATGTACATCTTATAAGACCCAGAGAAATTTGAATTTTATAACTTAGAAAAAAAAAATTATTTGATGTAAATGGCTTTTAATATGATAAACAACATTTTAAACAAAACATTTTTACAACTGGAACGATACCTCTAAAGCTAATGGCTTACAAATTAGCAATTAGGAAATAAGAATGGACATCTTATAAATATATCATTATTTTTCAAATAATTTAGCCAGTCAAAACTTTTTTCTTTTTACTAAATTTATATTAATGTTGTTCTCAGTTTAAACATATTGAATTAAAAGTACCTAGTTTCTTTAGTAATTATCACTCTTCCAGAATTACTTTAATAAAATCCTAAAGTATCCCTTTAACAAAAAATCAAAGTACCATACTCTTTCATGTATGCTGCACCCTCATGTAATACATACACCCTGATTTTTAATACCCCATTTAAAGAAAAAAATTCTGATAAAAATCTTTTAAACAGATTTTATTCTATTAAAATCTAACTGTTAGTTATAAAATCACACACTATTAACAATGCATTGCCGAATGGTTTTATAAATTTAAACACAAAATCACCAAGGAACAATTTTATGCAATGATCAATAGTCATGTATAGACAGTCAGAACTCAAATATTCATTTAATACATTCACCGTGATTTTTAAAGTAAATTTTGAGGAGGAAACTATACAGCATACATGAAAAGTTATGGTATTGGACAATTATTTGGTAACAGAATTATGGTTCAGAACAACTTTGTAAAACTTTATTGAAATTACATAAAGTTTATTATTTTTTTACAAGTTTTGTTTTCCGCAAGGACAATTAGTGCACACTGAAAAATCAAAACAAATGCTTACAACAATTTAAAAATCTATAAAAATATTATTTAGAAATATTTAAATGCTTGGCCACAGAATAACAAGAAATGGATTTCATATAATTCTGTTTCCAAGAATTAAAAAAATTCCAAATAATATCCTTATGCATTTTTTAATTGTTGTAAGTGTTAATTTTTATTTCTCAGTGTTTACTAATTGTGCTTGCATAAAACAAAATTTGCAAAAATAAATAAATAAATAAATAAATAAACAAAATATGTAATTCCAATAAATTTTTACAAATTTGCTCTGAACCATAATTCTGTTACAAAATAATTGCCCTATTATGACTAGAAAATAATACAAACATTAAAAGACAGGAAATGAAAAAAAAAATCAAATGCTTGAAAAAATTTCTTTTTATCTAACTTTGTACATACAGATATCAATAGATCATGTTTAAGCAGATCTACATGAAATAAGTGTTACATGTTGATCACTATGACTTGTAAACACAAATTAACTATCATAAAAACATCAGGACTTAAATTACTGTATTAAATAATTTAGAGGCTAATTCTGGATGCACTTTGGCAGCATGAAGACGCATATTAATCTTCTGAACAAAGCCTTTGCCACACACGGGGCATTTAAATGGTTGTTCACCAGTATGAAGCAACTTGTGGTTGTTCAACACGTGTTTGTGAGAGAATCTCTCACTGCAAACATCACAAGCATAAGGGCGTTCACCTGTGTGACTTCTCAAGTGAGTTCTCAGGCTACCCTTTTGATTGAAAGCTTTTGAACACAATGGGCATATGTTGCCACCTACTGAGTGAGTCATTAAATGATTTCCTAAATTGTAACTGTCTTCAAAAATTATATTGCAGATAGAGCATTTGTTTTCTTCCGTTGTACTCTTGAAACTCCTGGAAGAGCGCAATATGTTCTGAAAAACTAAGATAAATATTATTTAATAACTATAACATCGAACAATAATGTTACTGATAAAAAAAATTTATTAAACAGACACTTACTTTAACAAAACAATTTTAAAACAATAGTTCTGATGCTTAAAACATCTGACTAGGATTAATACGAATAATACCTAATTAAAATAGAGTTAAATACATTATTTTTTAAAAATGCATTTAATTAAGGAAAAAAAAAATAGCTTTCACGTTTGAAGTCAAAAGATTTATCAATATTATGATGGTAAATAAATCTACAATTCCCCTTGCATGCATTTTTGGCTCAATCGACTATATTAGTATAGTCAAACTCAAAACATAGGATCAAATTAGTTGCAGGGCTGGACATGGGCCACATCAGTCGGCAAGTGAAGTTTTAAGAACGCTATTTTAGCTTTAGAAAATGCAAGTACAACTAAGATGTTCTTATTGTTTTAAAAACTTAGTTACAAAAACATAATTTTCCGCAATGTCAAGTGTGAGAACTCATTTAAAGGCATTTATATCGCAAAACAATCCATCTTGCTCTTTCACACTTTAAAAGAACAGTAATTAAGGTGAAGTTTGATAAATTATTTGGAACAAATAAAAGCTAGGAATATTGATTTTCAGTAACTGCAAAAGTTTCATCACATTAAAGTTTCTATCTTGTAAAGACTTCAGTTTTCTTTAGTCAAATTACTATATGCAACTAACATCGCAGATAATACCTTGTAATAACATATCTGCGAGTGTTTACCCCCCCCCCCCCCCTTCATCCAAATATTCTTATCTTCTGAAAAATATAAATTTTACAAAGCAAGTGTGCTTCTTTATTAGCGTTCAACTACTCACTTTATTTTGAAGTAAGAACAAAGGGAAAGGGAGAGGCAGATTTAACTCGACCTTTGGGCCCATAGAACAGAAATTAAGTCCTGACAAATTGATTTTAATTAAGAATAATCACATAAACACATGCATTTGTCTATGTTAAGTCTAATAGAAATTTCCAGCATACAAATAAATAACCTTTCCAGTGAAAGAAAAACAAAAATAAAACCTAGTCAAATGTTCTAAACATTTCATTGCATAATTACATGAGATTACTCATTTAACAGCAACAATCATCAAAACAGTCTTTACAAGAAGCAATGACTGAATTTATTAAATACCTAAAAAGAGACATTCAAATATACATAATAATATAGCTATTCTCTTTTCACAAGGTTTACATTAATAAAACATCAAAAGTGATCAACATGTATCATAACAAAATTATGCTCTTTACAAACACATCTTGCATTTTAGTTATTGCAAAAATCTTCATCTACATCTTAAAAACTTTATAAATGATCAAAATAAAAAAAGACAAAAAGAAAATTTGGCACTGTGTGATACAAGAGTATTAATTCCTATCAAGAATAAATGTTGATAGAACAATTTGTACACCATTTTGTTTTTGTAAAAGCACATAAAAACATACCAATGAGTGCATCATACTTTATTCCTAAGAAAGTCAGAACAGGATGTTTTCAAAAGAAATCAGACAATTACAAGGCCAGACTCTATTATTTGTATAACTACATCAGGTACATAGTATTGACTTTCACCAAAAGAGGTGAAATGAAGTAAAGGCATTGTTGGAAGAAATTAGAATTTTTTTTTTTCACTTTAGAAAATCATAAATTGTAAGTGGAAAAATCTACTTTAAAATATTTTCCCAGCAGAATATAAAAGATTGTGTAATAGTTGCTCATTCGTTAACTGCCTTATGAAATGTTTGCTGTTTTAAAAAGGCATAAATGTAAAATAATACATAAAGACGCAAATCAATTGTCACAGAATATGCTAAAGAGCAAAAAATGAAAATTAACATAAATATTCACAGGAAAAAAAATAATCTTAAAAGCAATTCAATTCACATTAAACTAAAAAATAATAAGGTTTAAACAATAAGTTGGATAACTAATATTTTCAGATTCCTATTATTAGAATAATGATATTTAAATATATTTTTTAAAATAAATCATATTCTTAAATTCATAAAAAATTATATGATTTTTAAGAATAATGATTTAAAAGTTCCAATAGAAATGAAAATTACACATAACTTATACAATTTATAATATGAATTTGGAAAATATCAAATTTTTCAATCACAGGACAGATCAAAATAAATATCAGACTAGCATTCATTTTCTTTTTTCTAAAAATCGGACAAGAATGAAAACATATTAATCTTTTTTCAAAGATCTGTGAAAGACCCCACATTAAAAGAGAAACAAAGTTTTATTTGAATTTTTCTAATTTCATTTAAACCGAAATTAGAAACTAGCAGGAAAGAAATCAAAGCTTAGAGTAAACTATCAGTTACTGTATCCAACATGATCAGAAAAAATTAGGTAAATAAGGACAATATTCTGCATATTGAATCATTTTAGAACACTTCAGTGAAAGTTGGAGAATATTAGGAAAATAGGTCAATTTCTTTTTCTGTATATGAGAGAATTATGAAAATGAAAGTGGTTACGTGAGAGAAATGAAAAAAATTAATTGATTCCTAATATAAAATAGATGAGCAAAAATAGCATGGATGTCAAGCTAGTATGGATGTCAAGCTCTGACTTTTATCTTTTTCTTACTAGTAGTAAATTTAAACAAATTCTATTACTTTTTCTACTAATTTTCTCATAAAAAAGAAGTCATTAAAATATAATATTAAAATTTTTTTCGACATTAATTTAAAACAGGTTGCAAGATGTATAATGAATTCAAAAGTACAGTGGGTCTGAACTGCTTGATTAAGTGACTTTTTTGTTTGGTATTCTAAGGTAAAATCTACTGGAAAAGCCAAATATGATGTCAAAATTAGGTATTCTTATTAAAAATTTCAGAGTTTTGTACAATTTCACTATGAAGACGACCTCTAAACTTTTTCTTTTCTTTATTTTTTATATAAATTAAACAAAGACATAATTTCCGTCAAATGACTATTTCATTTTTTTCTATAACAATTTGGTGATTAAAATGTATGGGGGGGGGGGGGCTCTCTCTTTTTTTAAAGCTGACAGTACATTTTGATTGTACACACTAAATGACCAAAGAAATTTTTAAAATGACACAAATGCTGTTATTTTTTTTAAATCTTAAAACAATAGAAATTGATTGTGCTAAAATTTACACAAAATATCATCAACTCTGAAATGGCATAAAAAAATTGGAGGTCTTAAATTTTTTCCAAAGTTAAAAAAATATCTTTTGCAGTCTTGTTGGGGGAGGGGACACACACACAAGAGTAGGAGAGGCTGGATGTATATAATTCTTCAGGACCTAATTTTTTATTCAAAGGTAAAAGAGATGAGTTCAGGTTCTTTTTTAGAGTCTGAGATCAACGATTTGAAATCAGCTCATCTGGGGCAGAAAATTGTGTGTCATTAGAGCCAGATATTGAAAGTAAGCAGTAAAAAATTGTCCATGACATTTTAAAATTATTTCAAGATTCATTTTCTCATTTAAAAACTGCTTCTTACTTAGAAATAAATAATTACCAGTGGACCTGTGCGAAGATTTCTCACTGCAGTCTAATATTTTTTAGCAATATCTAATATTTTTTCAGGTTGAAACTTCTAAAAAAATTAAGGACTAAACATATCTGCAAACAACATTAGTCAAGCCAGAATATCATCTTATTTATTCCATCAAAGTTGCAGTAAAAACTGACCAAAGATAGCAAACACACACACAAAAGAAAAAAAAACATATATAAATTGTATTTTAACAGCATTACAGGGTCATCTGTTTTTGGAAAAAAAAAATGGGACAAAGAAAAATAATTTGAGCATTTGAATTTAACTTTTGCTTTATAATCATATATAAAATATAAACCTGTGCAGCAACTATGTCCCACTTTATCTTTATTGAACATTTTTAAAAATAATCATTGTTGCAGTATTCTATTTTTGTGGCAACACTAATTTGAGGAAAACCTTTCATTTCATTTATGAAAACAATGCTGATTTAATTTTTAATCAAAATACATGTCTTAACGAAATGTGAATGTACTATGTCACAAGCCGCTTCAAAATCCTTTCATATAGCAACTCATTTATCGTTCTGTGATTTTTTTTGGCTTAAAAAAAGGACGTTGACAGCAGGAATAATATATAGGATTGATCCTAAATATTCCCCATAATGATGTTTCATGATTTCCCTGTTCCTGAAAATCTGTTTAAAAAAGCAAATTTGTTATTTATACCCAACCAAGTGGCAGAAATTGACAAATTTAACAATTCTTATTCTTTTAAAATACATCATTGTACAACAATGGCAGAAATACATCAGTTCTATTTTGTAGTAATTCTGAAAAAGGACTTCAAACAGAAAGAGAGGATAGACAAGGGATATAACACAGCTTCTTTATGTTACTAACACTGACTGTGCCAAGCAGGGTTCTCGCTGCCGCTTGCCACTGTGCCAAAATGCTTCATTTGGCGAGTAAATGAACGATTAGACTCGCCAAATTGCGAGTGCTCAATTTTTGCTCTTTTTTTTTTTGTGTGTGTGTGTATGTGAGACTACAGGCGCCACTCGTTCTTGTTGCAGAACAATGAATTTAGGAGATACCATAGATTTCCTTCAAAGAAATGGCCTGCAGCAACTTTTACTTTATGACACATGTAACATGCTACACTTTGCTGCAATATTGCCGCTATGTTCAATAAGCTGTTAGAGACTTCAGTGTGATGAACAGAACAAAAACTAAATTGAGAAATCGAATGCATATAATAATGTTAATAATGTCATTTCAGTATGTGTTAACGGACCTAATAGGCAACAGTACAATTTTGAAACTGCTTTTGAAGTATGGGCTTCAATAAAAAGCTGAAGGATTCCAGAAAAAAAAAGTTGTTTTGAATGTGACGTAAATTTTGTTGTTTATATTTGAATTTTTCAGAACTCATTGAATGTAATATCTTAAAATCATGAGTTAACTTGGGTTGGAAAGTTTAATTTCATAACATGAGTTAAATTGGGTTTGGGATTTTTTTTTCTTGATTAATAAACGTGCAAAACAATTAGAACGTACTTATTTTTAATTGTTTCTGTAGCGGAGAGTTGAATTTTGAGATGAAAGGTTGAAGGTTATTTTGGAACATATTGAAAAATAGGGTACATTAAGGGATTAAAGATCGATTTTTAGTGTTTCACGACGTATCTATTTTGCTAATTTTTTATTGGCTGCAGTTTTTTTTTATTTCTGATTAGCCAAATTACTAAGGTTGATCAAAAGTCGGCAGGAACCCTGGTGCCAAAGGCTTCAGAATCGGATAGGGTAGTCCTCTTTGCATCCCTCATCAATAACAATTCCATTTCGAATTGATTTTTAGAGGATTGTAAAATACTTTAAAAAACTTAGACTACATTCTTGCTTCTCAAATAACATCTGGTAAGGTTTTTCTCCCCTTTTAAAATTTTGCGAATAAATAAAATTTTCACTTTGAGTTCAAGCACGAAGACTGGTATGAAAATTAAGCTCAAGACGGTCTCATCTCCATTGGGGACTCATATAAGGACAGAACTTGGGCACATTGTATTTGCTGAATGGCTGTTCCTCCCCCCTCCCTTTTTTTTGAGAAGAACTGTTTAACTACTATAGAACATTCAATAAAAGTTATTCAGGAAACTGAATTAAATGCTGATTTTTTAAGTGTTCTTTAACATGCATTTAAAACAAATAAATCAAGCTGGAAAAAATAAAGTGACATTTTTCAGTTCATCTTTTATCCTTCTTATTGAATAAACCTTACATTTATAGTAAAACTATTTTCAGAAAAATATAAACTGATGAAAACATTTAATTTTCAACTAAAGTATTAAAATAAAGAAACAAAATACCAATAACATTATACAACTATGATGTCTAAAATCTAGAGAATACTCCAAGAATATGTGACAATATCGCATATACTTAAATATAAAAGGTAAAAGAAATTGCATATTAATTAATATTTGTACTTTATGGTTAAATGCTAAAAAAAGTTGTATCAAAAGTTTGAGTGATTCATTCTGTTATTATTTATGTTCTTTTCAATAAATATACATAAGTTTATTAAAAAAGTACCTAAATTTGTAACACAACATTGAAGATTAAGTGATAAAAATGCCATTATTAATCAATGCTCTTTTGCTTTTGAAAGTAATGCATTAAATCTGAGAAATGTTTTGTTTCATTTTAGGAAAAACTTTTTTCAGCAAGTAGCAAAGATCATGTATTCCCATAATAGACCAGGATCTTTTCAATTATGAGTTATGAAGTTTTAACTATTAACCACTTCAACAGCTCCAGAGATAGGGAAACAGTCTTGTTACCTCAGACTTATTTTGGGGCTGCCATTGAAGTAGTTAAATTTTAAAAATAGTAATAATATGTTATTGTTGTCTTACAAGATTCAGTATTATTATTGGAAAATAAAAAATTATAAAATGTTTAGACATATTAATTGAAAGAAGTATGGATAGCCAACAATGTTTAAAACGTCTTAAAATTCATTTAAAACAACATGAGATTAATTTAAATGCTATATTTTTTCACAGACTCTACATGTCTAGTAACATGAAACAGTTATTTTAGAAGATAACTTATCAGTAAATATTGCAGCTTACAGGTACACACACAACAAAAAAAATTGTTCTTCAAAATATTAAAATAGTATGAAAGTGCTTGACACTTGTATTGCAGGTACTCTATGTAATATGCGATATTTTTATATGTTAAAAAAATATATTGTTCAAAAAAGATGACGTAAAATTTTATCAAGTCAGATTTCTTTTGAAACACCGTATGTTCCTTGTAAAAAATGCATATTCTAAATGGCACAAGTAAAATTTGCATAAGAGAATTGCATAGTTTTATCACTTCTAAAAGTGATTCAGGCAAAGTCACGATACATAGTTTAAAAGATCACAGCTAAGCATTTAAAGTAAAATAAAACCACGAAACTTATGCCAAAAAACTGCATAAATAACATACTACATCAAAGCATCCTCAAATCATACATGTAACAATAATATAAAAATGCATATAAAAAACTAGTTTGCTGGTAGAATCTTTCCATGGTATATATCGATTTAATTTACATATTGATACACCCACAACAAAATATTTTAATTTTGCAAATTTTTGATCAGAATGCAATTTAAGCATTTTAAAACTGACATAACTTTAACTCTTTGGTATACATTGCAATACACTAAGCATATAAGATGAATACTAATTCGGTATATACTACAATTTGTTTAAAAATATATATTACAATTTTTGAAAATATACACAAATTTAAAACATAAAACATTTTGGAAGTATTCATTTAAAAAAACAGGCAGCATAGGATGTAATTAAAAGAACTGAAAATGATATTTTCAGTATAAGAAAGTTGTGTATTATTTTCAAACCTTCCCAAAAATATCTATAATTACATGCCTTAAGAATTTCAAAAATATGCTACAGGAAAATTGAAATTTGTTTTTTAAAGTTGATAACAACAAAAGGCAGTATTTTTGGAAAGAGTGAAAAAATATATTATTTTCAAAAATTTTATGGCAATAAAATAAATATTTTCTAATAATTCATTTTCATTGAGTCTAAAATTATTGCAGTTCTTATATTTTCTTTTTTTTACGAAATATGCCTTAATAATAACATTGCAGTTTGGCATCTATAATGATCCAACTTATGATTAACATATGAAACATTTTAACAACAAAAATAATTACATTAAGCTAAAATAGTTTTAAAAAAATTATATTGGACTTCGGATTCTAAAACACATTTCAATGACATGCATATTTTTTTAATGTTCAAAGGCGAATTAACTTTTCCCTAAAAGTTTTTTTGGCAAATTAATATATGTAAAAATTATTACATTACGGTTTGAAAATAAAGATACTTAATTTTTTCAAATGAGTATATACAGTGTTCTTTGGGCCCTTCCAATATTCTGAGTATCTATAGGCCTTATTACATTCAAAGAGATAAAAACTTAAAACATATTCAAAGATTATTAATTGAATCACTAAAACTCTCTTGTTTGTTATTTAATAAAATAGAAATTTAAAACAACGAAGTTTTAAGATAAACTGAAATGCCAAAAAATTAAAGATAATTACTAATTAAAAGTAGCTGTTGCCTCAGCCTGCACAACAGAATTCAATTATAAGGCTGCTCTCAAATCCAAACTGGCTGCTTTATGATACATTTTTTAATTCATTTTTGTTTGTAAACATATCAAATTGGCAGGTACTCTTATTAAGAAACTGCATAATCAAACTGTTTTTTCAGTTTTTCAGTAAAAGCAGAAGATTTATCAGAAAATGCTGTCAAATGTGGTCATTTGAACCAAATTTCCAGATGCAACAGTGCAAGAAAAGAAGAAAAAAAAACGGTGCCTATAATTTGCCAATAATCGTGTATAACTCAAGGTGTAACTCATTTATAAGAAAATAAAAAAAATTGCTTGATTACAAATCACTTCAATAATCATACATGCAAGGAAAATGTTTTTATGTTTAAAAATGAGTCAGAAAGTTTTGCATTTTTGAGCGTGGAAAAATAACTTTTTTAAGAACCTCTGTAATATGGAATAGAATAAATGAGATGCCTCATTCATAGCAATAACTCAAAAGAATATTTAATGCTCTATGAAATTCATTCACATTAATAATTCTTTATGGAAATGTTGACATTTGAACAGCACTCATTAACTAATAAACTATGAAATTTACATTAAATAAACTGAAAAATGAAAAAAAATTAAACTGAGCTAATTGTTGCAAGAATGATTTCAATATAACACTAATGTGAAATGACATAGAAGAAAAATCACGACTGGGAAATGTAAATGCCAAACATATCTAATCTAACACAATCCACTTACTTTTTAAAAATTTTTGATTGCTACCACTTTTTTGAAATAGTATAATTCACCTTATTTAATCTGTCATTATATGAGATGAGTACTACATCTTCAATAAAGTGGTGACAATCAAGCAATCTGAATTTTAAACAAGTGGGTAAGTGTGATCGAAGATCGCACAAAGGATTTTGTTTAATATTCCTTTCAAAACACTTTATCCTTCCTTTAATAAATCCAAATAAATTTAATTAAAAAAAAAGTTTTTTGTAAAGTAAAAATTTACCGGTCTATTTTTCTCATTTTTTTGAAAACCTGAACCGGTCCAATAGTGGGTGAAGCCCGCTATTGTACTCTGTCATAATAATATCAGTCATGTGGACTAAATGCGATATTAAAAGAAAATCAATTTCAAAATTAAATATGTTGTATAGAGACCTTCAAAATATCAGACGTCAGATTAATTTTCTATTGAAAAATGTTTGAAAATTTCCGTTTTATTACCAATATGACATCATATTAATCTTTTTAACACTTTCCAAACTAGTTGAAAAGTGTGTATGACTACGGTTTGTCTGGCCGTCTGCTGTCTGTCCGTGCTCTAACTGCCGTAAATATGCTCAGATTGCTCTGCAATTTTTATATGTTATTGTCGTTATCTATAGCATGTTCCCTATTTCAACGGAAGTGTGTAGCACTTATAGTTTTTTTACAGGGACACTCAAAAGAATTCAGTTACATTGCGGTCTATGGGGAAAAATCATTTGCGGTTTATTTAAATAATGTTTCACTATTTTAAACGCATTGAAATTTATATATATCACTAAGGTGCATTAGAAGAAGCTTAACATGGAATAGGGTGCGCATAGCACTTATAGTTACTTTACAGGGACAGCCAAAAGAATTCCATTATATTACGTCTATGGAGAAAAATCGTCTGCAGTTTATTTAAATAATGTTTCACTATTTTAAACGCATTGAAATTTATATATATCACTAAGGTGCATTAAAAGAGGCTTACAACAGAATATTGTGTGTATAGCAGTCATCGTTCATTTACAGGGACACACAAAAGAATTATCTACTGTCTGTTAACAATAATTCCAGGAAGTGCGTTTTAAGTTACTGAACGCGATTTTAATTTTAACTCGCTTTTTGTCTATTACGTGGTGTGTATAAATTCTGTAGATCCTATACAGGGAAGCACAAAAGTTCGCGGACACATTTCCGTTTATTGACAAACTCCAGACGGAGAATTTTAAACTGTGCTATGCGTTTCTTAACTGAACTAAAATTTAGCATCCTATGTTGTATATATACAAATCTATCGATCCTATACAGGGTTGAATAAAAGTATTCGGATATTTTTCTGAATATTGTATATGTTGGAAATTCCTGAAATTATATGTTTTTAAATATGTTCTACGTTTTCCAAATTGTTTACTTAGATGTTATCTTTTAGCTTATTAAACGGTATGATTTGTAAAATTATTTTGGAAGCTTTGGAAAGTGTTATATAATCTATGCTTGACGCATGATTTTTCGTTCTTGTTTTCAATTGGTGAAACTTTTTATTTCATTTTCATTTTTCACGTGGAAATCTTTCAATAGAAAATTAATTATTGTAGAAAGAATTTTATTGTGGATTTTTAATTGTTGACAGCTGCTATAACGAAAAATGTTCAAATTTAATAGGAAAAGGCTGTTAGATTTTTGGTTTTTTATCTATATATATTAAAATAATACGATTTTTTCAAATTTTATGATTTTGAGCTTCATAATAGGTATTTAGCTATAAATACACAAAATTTCATGAATGTAAGTTACATAGTTTCTGAGAACCGGCTCTGTGACAGAGAGACAACGAAGCAGGAGTAATAGGGTTTCGTGAGATGAACGAAACCCTAAAAGCAGCAGAGGGGTAATACTCATCTGACACAAGAGACGTGTGTGCTGTATCAGTCATAAATAATTGCCTTTTCTTTTAAAAATCTGCCCCCCCCCCCCCCCCCACAAAGAAAAAAATAGAACATCTAATAGAGGATTTATTGTTTTATATTTTCACTGCTTCACATATACACAACAGTCAGCTCATAAATGACAAAAATATCCTATCAGACACATAAGAATCTTAGGAATATATAGTGTATATTAATTAGTATATAAATTGATGGTTTCAATAGCACTGGAGACTGACTTTTTTAAGACATGGCACCGAGTTCAGCATCAGTGCATGGCTACTACTTAGGCAGCTCTTTTTGCGGAAATTTTGAAAGGTTATGTTTTATAAAAAAAAATTAAATACATTTTTTTGCAATTTAAGTATTTTTAATAAACAATCAATTACTGCATCTGAAAATTTAATCCAAGATCAAATATTAATAGATACACTAGTCAAAGTATATTAAAACACAGGTTATATTTATGACTGATAAAAATTGCACTTTATAAGGGCTTACATGGATTTTCTATGAGAGATTATACAAAATTTTACATGAGCCAACAAGTTTAATTTTTTGGCACTTAAGTTTATTTCTATTGATAAGAAAAAGAAAAGTGTTATTGCTATTAGAAACCAGTAAGAATCTACTGTCATAATTTATCCTTCTTTGCTATGAATATATTTAAAATACAGCTACTCTTAATAAAAACTCTGGTTACTGCTTTTCCTTAGCTCATTCTTCAAGCACTCGTAAAATAACTAAATAGAGAGAAAATATTTTCCTATGAAGTGAGAGGAATAGATTACTTTTATACAGTAATATTACATTTATCACAATAAAAAGCCAATGCAATGACTTTTGCAGAAGTATCAGCATTTACAGAAAAAGAAATATACAGCTAATATGGATGCATGCAAAAATACTCAATATATTGCACTAAAATCTTGTATTCTTATCTCATGTTGTAAAAATTTTAACCGACTACATATCATCAGATAAAATATAATTTTCTTCAATTTTATAACCAAACATAATAGTTAAATTTATATTCAAATTAAAAGATTACACACACAAATAGGTAGGAAAAAAAAAAAACTTTAGCAGGATAAATATATATATCTACATATAAATTGATATTTATCTTTGGAAATTCTATAACCTAGCTTCCCTGTGACTCAATTCGCATAATTCAGTTCATTCATTTTCAATTCGGTTAAATATAAGCACATTTCTATAACAAAAGAGGCCAATAAAAAGCTTTCTTTGAGTTGAGTATGTTACAAATAGAATATCTCAATACATATCAAAGTGAGGTATGACAATTTTTCCACTATCTTTTAAAATATACAACAATTAGTCACTAAATAAAACTAAGCAAAAACATTGCTTTCAGCTGCACTTAATACAAAGCTCAAAATACTAAAATGTACCAAAAATTATTAAATAATATTTTCAAAATAAGCATTTAACAGATTATATATTTAATACAGACAACGTTTAACATGGCTAAAAAACTATGGTTATTATAAGTAATGTAGATTATTAGACTATAAAAAAAACAACAAATTTATAAATGATATCTCATATGATATCTATAAATTAAAAAGATAAGAACTTTCATTACACGAAGCTACTTTTGTTAAAATGAGATCAATGACTAATAAGATGAAGCAAAGCAATAAAATACAAATGACAAGCAAAGAGAACATTATGTACACATCAAATAAAAAAATAAGTAGACTTCTAATTGATCATAAGCAAGCTCAAAACATTCAAAAGCTATTGTTAGCTAAAAAATATATATATATATATATCATAAATAAAAATTAAAAACTCAGTTGTTCTGACGTTGCTTTGCTAAGGGAAATAAGAAAGTATTAAGTTTGTCTGTATTGTTGCACAAGACCTAAGAAATATAATTTTTTCATCAAATGTAATTTTAGGAGAAAGAGCTATAATTTACAAAAAGAAAAGAATAAACTGATGTACTGATTTTTGTTCATTTTTAGCAATGTAAATGATTCCCCCCCCCCCCCCCAAAAAATGTGATTTTAGAGGGAGAAATAGGAATCAGCAGGAAACTCTGCAAGAATTAAAAAATTAGGAAGCAGTAAAAAATGTAAAAAAGACATCCACTGTCTTCTCTCCTTGCATATCAGCAACATGTGAATCATTTTCATACTTATAAATTCTAATTCAAAAACTGTATAACATGAAATAAAAGACCAATTATATTGAATATTTACATACGTAATATTTTCATATTCAATACACTGAAACTTTTCATTTAGTACACTAAAAAAAATTCAAAGTAGTATCTGTAGTAATAAAGATATATGTTTGTCTCTGTGTGTGCTGTATTATGAAGAAACTGCTGCATACAGAGCTACAAGATTTGGCAGGAAGGTACCTGTATATTTGAAGTTATGCACATCAAAGCCAGTTTTTGCATTTTTTGATAATTTACCAATATACACTGGTGTACAGAAATTAAGGGGCAGTGACCAATTTCAGACGTTTCGTCGAATATCTTACTGAAACTCCTGAGGCAATGTCTGGAATGTCCTTCAACTTTGAAGATGTAAAGAACATGTTTGACTTAATGTTTTTCAGTGCAGATTTTGTCGTGAGGACAATTAAGGGGGAGAGGGGGGGGGCAATAATAATTTTAATAATAAAATAATATTTTGAATCACCCAAGTAACAAAAAATGCTAAGAATGGTCTGTCACTGTAGCAAATGACTATGTAGGTCCTGTTCAACATTTGTGTGCATTTGTGTAAGCATAGCACGTTTATTCGTGAAGATGTTAATGTTTTTGTGAAAAATTCAAATGGTTTTTTTTTATATAGCATGCAGAGTTTTCAGCCAAATTTAACACAGTTTTCCAAAAACTTGACAAAAAATCATAGAATTAGTATACTGTGATTAAAATATTAATATATTTAATATTTGATGAGATATATTTATTTTTCTGAAATAAATTTTAACTGTGCATGCACAAGCAAAGAATTTTTGTCATGATTTGATAGTCAATACTATAGGGTAACTCATATAAAAAAACCAATGAAATATCGTGAAAACTCAAAAAGTTACAGCAATAATTGAAAAATTGAGGAGAACATCCCATAGGATTATATGGGATTTTCTCCTCAATTTTTCAATTATTGCTGTAACTTTTTGAGTTTTCACGATTTTCACTGGTCTTTTTATATGAGATGCCCTATAGTATTGACTATCAAATCATGACAAAAAATCTTTGCTGTAGTTTGCGCATGCACATTTAAAATTTATTTCATAAAAATACCTATATCTCATCAAATATTCAATACATTAATATTTTAATCACAGTACACTATTTCTACGATTTTTTGTCAAGTTTTTGGAAAGCGGTGTTAAGTTCGGCTGAAAACTCTGCATGCTATAAAAAAACACTTTTGAATTTTTCACAGAAACGTTAACATCTTCACGAATATACGTGCTATGCTTACACAAATGCACACAAATGTTGAACAGGACCTACATAGTCATTTGCTACAGTGACAGATCATTTTAAGCATTTTCTGTTACGTGGGTGATTGAAAATATTATTTTATTATTAAAATTATTATTCCCCCCCCCCCCTACTTGTCCTTGCGACAAAATCTTCACTGAAAAACATGAAGTCAAACATGTTCTTTACATCCTCAAAGTTCAAAGGCATTCCCCGGGCATTTCCTCACGAGTTTCAGTAAGATATTCGGCGAAACGTCTGAAATTGGTCACTGCCTCTTAATTTCTGGACACCAGTATATTAAAGGAAAACCCTAATGAACACCTCAAAATGGTGAGTTTCTATCATGGTGCCAACTGTGTCTGTGGTTGTCCGAGCTTTCCTCAGTTCTTCAAGCATATTTCAAGCAGCAAAAAAAAGCTTCTAATTTTTTTTTTTCATTTTCATATCGCAATTGCTGGACTCCCTGTATAGTTTAAAAAAAAAAAAAGAAAGAAAAGAAAAGAAAAAAAAAAAACATGAAAATTTCTGTTGTACTTTTCCAGTTCTAAAGGTCTCTTTCATTAGAAAAAAATATTAATGTTTACTATTTCAAAAAACATTGTTTCTGGAGCTTAATTACATGTTAGTTTTCACACTTTTAAACTACCATCCTCAAAGTCCAGATTGAAAATAGAAAAATCTTATTCATGGTACTTTTCTGTTTCTAACGTTGTCTTAAAAATAAATAAATAAAATTTACTATTTCAAAAAATATATTTTCTGAAGTTCAATTTCATGTTAATTTATGTTTTCCCAATTCGTTTTCACATTAATTTTTCTTTTCTTTCTTTTTTTAGGCATTTTCCCCATCCCAGGTTAAAAATACAAATACAAAAAAATACCTACTTATTCAGAGTACCTTTCTGGTTCTAATGGTATCTTTGGTTTTTATTTGTAAAAAACAGTTTAAACTGATCCTACAGCTTTAGGAAACGAAATCAACTGGATTAAAATATATATACATTTATATATATTTTTTTATAAATCTATTCTTATCATATAACTAGAAACTAGTCAAAATTACATTTATGTTTCTTGGTTCCTAAAATGTTAGTTATAAATATTTTTAGATGTGCAACAAATGACAGACAAACAAAAATTACAGCATCAAATAAAAACATAATCATGATAGTTTACAACTATCATGATTCCATATTTTTCAAAAGGAAATACTTCTTTCTTAACTTTGGATTTAAATAAATAGCTCATCTCAACCCCATTTTGTAATCTTATAATTTAAATTAATAGTGCTGTATGTGTTAGTTGTAGAAGGACAATGTGTGATTTAGGGAAGAAATGACAGAAAGACCAAAAGTATAATTTTTTTTATAATAAACTTTCAACCCCCCCCCCCCCCTCTACTAAACAATTAATTGCATATACATCCTATAACAAATACAAAAATATTCAATCAAATAAAATCAGTAAAACAATATAATAGTCTGTTTAATTTTTGAAAAATTCAGGATTTTACCTCTTTATAAATATGATTTTATCAATAAATAAATAGTATTAAGTAGTATAAATCTATCAAAATTGGTTTCTTCTCTCAAAAGGAAAAAATTAGAGAAAAAAATGTAATTATGAAGAGATTTTTTTAATACTATTTTTCACTTACTTATTTGTCCCCCTTCTCCCCCAAATTATATTTTGCCTAAAATATTTTTTTGTAAAGTTACATTACCTGTTAAAATAAAACCTATCTACAATAGGATTTATTTATCTCATTTTTAATGTATATAAATATGCTATAAATTGAAATATGTTGAAATTTATTTCTACTCTAAATTATCAAAATGAAAAGTGAAACTTTTTTAATTTAATGGTTTATCAATTAGAATTACTGTTAAAACCCAGGTTAAATAACATTTCAAAACTAAAACTGCTCCAAAGATATATATATATATACATATATATATATATATATAAAGAAAAAAAGAAAGGAAGAAAAGCAGAGGTTAAAATAACTAAAAGGAAATTTGTAGTTAATAAAAATCATACAAGATTTCACTTAATTAATGGAATCGCATAAAAAAAAAAAGAAAATAATCAATTCAACAACTATATTTTTAGAGGAAGTTATTTTGGTAACAAAAAAATGCACAATAATTTAAAGAGTTATTACCATTTTAACACAGGTAACACAAAAAGATATTGCAACAAAAGCATTACTGTTAACAGATTTTTTTAACATCAATGCCAATGTTTTGATTGACTAGAATGATAGTTTTGTAAAACTAATAACTGAGTTTTTTTTTTAAGGCAATTTAAAAAGAAATCAATAAATGCATGTATGAACCAGATACTACACCCACATTACAAACTGAGAATGAGCGAAAAATTAAAAAAATCCAAAGTTAATCATGTCAGTGAAGAAAAGTCCGTTAACAAGAACAGGAAAAGTAAAACTCAACAATTAAAAAAAACATTCATTTGTTATGATGAATCTTATTATGTTCATCAAGGCTGCCAGAGCTAGTAAATGTCGCCTGACAGATGCTACAAAAAAATGAATCTTTTTTAGTATGTTGGATCAGATGTGTTTCCACATCTGATCTTAATTCAAAGTTTTCCGAACAAAGAGGGCACTTGTTTGAATTTTTACTTAGGTGCTGCAAGATATGCCGTCGCATGCTACCTTTCTGGGAGTAACAGCGCTGGCACACAGGACATTTATGAGGCCTTTCTCCAGTGTGATGTAGCATGTGTAACTGCACACTACCTTTTTGCGTAAACCCTTTGTCACATATCGGACATTTATAGGGCCGTTCTATAGAATGTGTCAGCATATGCTGCCGTAACACAGCCGGAAGAAAAGTTGAATATGAACAAAGATTGCACCTGAATGGTGCGTGAGTACTATTCAGATCTTTGTCTCCAACTAATTCTTGTTTTATCCCAGAGTAAATCGCTAAAAGGTCCCACTCACAGGTACGATTACGGGGTTCACCTAGAAGAAATACAGTGTTAAAATGTATACAAAACCAATACAAATGTATAAATACAACAGTAGAACTTCCATTTTAAATTTCTAAAGTATATTCTTCCAGGGGTTGGGTTGATTATTGACGGCCAATTATCTACACTAGGGATATAGGCCCGGGGGGAGTGCCCTTCGTGGGGGTCTTTCTAAGGGAACCTAATCCGTATTTACGCATGGATAAATCCACGGCTCGAAGAAAACCACGAAAACTCCGAACGATTAGGCCGACGGGCGCGATTGGGATCGAACCCAGCACCTCCCGTCTACCAGTTTCGAGAGCACAACCTCTCAGCCACTGGTGGGGCGTATATTCTTCCAGAATTTATGATATGAAGGTATACAAAAGTCTTCCCACTTCTTATTTTCCTATTATTTATTATTATTATTTTTTTTTTTTCAGTTTTGACAAAAATGCAAAATCAAAGTTCTACTGTAAAAAAGAATTTCAGTTACAAAGTTCAGAATAAAATACTTGATAAAATTGGGATATTCATGCTCTACTTGTAAATGTATATTATTATTTAAGTGATAATTCATATTATAAGAAATTCTGTATACTACATAGAATCTTGATAATCCAAATGAATTAAAAAGAGAACAACACTTATAAAATCCTACGGAAAACAACTGATATTGAAGTACCATTTTCTCGTGAACTACTGAAGGAATTTCAATAATTTTTTTAAATAGTTTTGGCAATTGCTAAACTATAAATGGATAATTCAACAAAAAATAAAAATTAAAAATTGAATAGTTATGCGATTTTGCAAGCAAAAATCATTAGATTTTTTTTAAAAATTAATGTTATAAAAATATAATTGATTTATCAGATAAATAAAATGACTGAAATATAACTAATTATAATACAAAATAATAATAATAAGTTATTAAAAATCTTTCAGTAAATCCTGAGAAATAAGTGCATCACCAGCTGTTTTTCTACAGGATTTGACAATTGTTGCTATCCCCTTAACGGATTACATGTCAACCAGTATGACACAGAATTTAAAATAAATTCACACAGAGAAATGATTAAAATTCAGATTTATTTCAAAATTATCAAAACATATGATATTAATACATATCCATGCATACACTAATTTAAATCTTTACTAAATTAATCCTATAGCAGCCATACTAATGGCTTGGATAATTTTTGCTTACTTCTTATTTACATTATATTCAAAATATAAATCTCTAACTTAGAGATAAACACAAAATCAGCACATAAACCAATGCAACCAATAATAAAAAACTAAATATAGTTTCAGTAGAGGAAATTATTAAAATGCAATATTCTAACTATATACAAAATAGGGCACATTTTAGAACTTGGAATCAAATATTTAAAATATAAATAAGTTCAATAAAATCAAGACCTAAACAGACACACAAATGTTAAATTTTATATATATATAAAGTAGTACACAAAAACATGCATTAATATCAAAATACAATTTTATATACATAAAAATAATAAAAAAATCCTTATGTAATGCATACACATTTAGATAATTATTTAATTAAAATTGCAACAAAATTATATAAATATTTTTCTGACACTTTTCTAAAGATATTTTAAAATAAGTATGTCTTTTACTTTAGCAGATTAGCCAAGTTTAATATTTAGCTTTTAAATCGAGGTCTAGATAAAATATGCAAATGAAGAAAATCTTCAAAACAAAACAAAAAAGTATTATATAACCCTTGTCATAATTCTACTTCAGTAATAATTAATAAAATTAAAAGCATTTATGTAACTTTAGGAATAGTATTAGAGATGCAAACCACTTAAAATAAAATTAAATATTTCAACAGAATTAAATTGGATTGAAAATTGATAAATTAAACAACAAGCGATCTTTGCTAAAAGGTAAACATAACATACAAAACATTAATATAATTTAAAACAGTATAATCATAAAGGATAAAGGATAAACCAAAAATTAAAACCAATATAAAATCAACAAATTTCATTATTATTTTCAAAGAATTGAATATACCAAACTTTGTATTAACGAATGCCATATTCATGACAACCAATTTTTATTGTCCAAATGTGTTGTTTCCTATTCAACATCAGTATTTTTGCATAGAAAATTTCATCTTACCTAATCTCAAAATTTAAGCAATTAAACACTGCAAAAAAGAGTTTGTCAGAAAAGTGGTGCTAAAACAATAATAATTGGAAACAACATATTTGGATAATAAAAATTGGTTGTCATGAATATGGTAGCATTCATCCATTAAGGGTTAATATCATAAGTTAGAAATTTATTTAATTAAAGTTAAATTTGTAAACAAAACATTTAATAAAATTAATAAATAAAAATACTTAAAAACATTGAGTTCTTAAGATAAGAAATGAAATAAAAAGGCCAGCCTGCATTTCACTTACAGTTTTTTTTATAATACCAAAAATAATTCAAAGAACTAGAATTTTAATTGTACAAAACTTTAAATAAAGAATAAATACATTGCTTTCGAGATTTTTTTAAAAAAATGTTTCTATTAGAAAAATCTCACAGTGCTATTTTTTGTGCGTGCAATTTCCTTTCGATCATCACTTAATTTTTAATACCACAACTCCAATGCATTTAATTAAGAAAACATCTTTATAACACCAAATAATTACACAAAAATACAATTTTTAAAAAACTTGGAAGTATTTAAAAAAAGAAACAGAACAGACAAAAATACATAAAAAAGCTTCCCTTTTCTCACATTCTTTCAGAAAGTTTTCATCAAAAGAATTTCAAAAATAAAAAAATAATAATATAAAAACAGTAACTTTATAATTATACTTTGGAAATAAGAAATAAAAAGCAGCATTATAAATTAAAAATTGGCATTATTATTAAAGTGTGTCAAAAGATACTAGGTACTAGGCATATGAGAGGGGGAAAAAACATAAAATGAACAATATTAAATAAAGTTCAAGTATGTAATAAATATAATGAAGTGATATGAGAAAAATTACATTCATACATTTATGTACATTTAGGAATGTACACTTGTAAAACAGTTTCAAAATACTAAAATTAAATGTACTCCTATGTAAGCCATGGAAAAATGTCCATAATGTTCACACTTAAAAAAATTTTGATTTTTTTTTTTTTTTTTTTTTTTTTTAAACACAGTAATTTTGATGAAACATTCAAAAACACAATGCTATGCACAATAAATTGACACACAGATAATTTATCAATCTTAAATAAACATCCCAAAAATAATGTAGCAGAAGTTTTCATATGAGTAATGCTGACAAAAGCTATACATTTTTTGAACAATTGTTTATTAATGTTATACAGAATTTAACTTATCTTAAAAATACATATGGAAATCCTCTAATGCATATATAATAAATGAATATATAAAATTTTAAATGTATATATAATACACTTATAAACAAATATTATTTTTAGTAAATCAGAAATTTAGAACAAAAAGGCATTATCTTTGTAAGCATAATAAACTTTTCATTTTCAGTGAAAATTATAAGTTATTCATAGTACACTAATTATTATACAGCATTCATTATCATATAATTAATTAGTTATTAATTACTTAAATATTAAAAATTCAATGCTCTTTTTGACTAAATCAGGAATCTGTCTGTTCCAAATAACATTCAAAATTTCAATAAAATTCCCAAAATAAATAGTTTGACTATTAACTTTGTCTTAAATTCAAAATAAAATTGAAAAAAGATATTTTTTAGTAAGGGGAAAAAAGCATTGGTACAGCTTTACATAGTATACTAGGTGAAATCCAGCAATTAAAGAAACTACAGTTTTTAGCTTCAGTTCTTAACTTTTACTTGATAACATGATAAACATTACAGAACAAGTCTAACTGCCATAGACTTCATCTTATTTTCATATGGCATGTGCATATTCATATGATGAATAACTTGAGTTTTATCCAAATATTTCTCAGTGCATATGGGACAGTTATCATCATTCTCAGTAAAATGTCTAGTGTAATGACGAAGCATATTGCCTTTTTGAGTAAAATCTTTTTTACAAACAGGGCATGTATAGGGACGTTCACCAGAATGTACACGGATATGATTACGGAGATTACTTGATGTATGGGCTATATATTCACAGTACTTGCACTTAAATTTTCGTCTACTTTGTTGCTCATTATTGATTATGAAAGATGATGCTCTTTCTATTCTCACTAAAAACAACAAAAAACTTTATTCAAAAATTTACATTTTAAAAAAGTACATAAAACTACAAAGCTGTACCATAGCACCATTAATTCCACAATTAGGATACAAAATGAAATAAGTAAAAATTGCAAACATTTTCAAAAAACAAAACTGATATCTTCTTTCAAAAAGAGATTCAATAATGCACTGATGCATTCAAACAAATGACAACAAGGAAAAAGAAACTTTATTGTTCTCACAATACTATTAATAGAGAAACTTGAAAATAACAGCTGATTGGTAATTATCCATTCTGCAGAATTACTGAACAAACATAACACTTTCAAATAAATTTATATAAATATTGAATAACCTTCAAAATTAATTTTATTTTTCAATACCTAAACCTAAGCTTTATATAGATATTGTAAATAAACTGGAGGTGAAGAATATGCAAATAATCATTTTTCGTAAATAAATAAATATATAATATTACCCTATACTTTCAAGAGCATACTTCCACATTTCTTCCCTCTTGGTGCAAGTAAACGCTTGCTCTACCTGACAAAGGGAGTCATTAATTAATTACTCCTGAAACTACACTTATGGTTTTTCTGATTAAATTAAAATGATGATTTTCTTTTACAAACTTTGTCATTATGCCAATTAAGAGCTAAATTTCAAATTAATAATGATTCTCATACCTTAAATATTTATATTAATTTCAAATCCTTCAAAACATTTCCTTCCCTTTCCCTTTCCAGAAATGAACTTTAGATTAAAGAAAAAACATATGCATGGAAATAAAACTTTTAGTTAAAAAAAGTTCATAATCTTTATTTTTATATAAACTAGGGGGCTCTGCCTCCTACGAGCTATGCTCGCCAACCCCCGTTCTGACACCACAAACTGTAAAAACACTCTGATTTGATCAACCTTAAAACGATTGCGGAAGATTGAATTATAATTAAACGACCTGCTGTAATCGGCTGCTATAATCGGCCTTGTGTAATCGGCTGCTCGCTGTAATATCTGCTATAATCGGGTTTCCATTCATTTTCCTTTGACCAACAGATTTTAAAGCTGAATCAACTGCTGTCGAGACAGCTAACAACTGTTGATAAAATAAGGTTAATTAAACATTTGAAAATCAACTTGTGCAAAATGGTTAAGTAAGCAATGTCATTGCATCGGGAAATTTTATAACGATGCTAATAGAAAATTGGGTGTTACTCCATTATCCCGACTACTACTTTCTATAAAAGAAAAGAACTGTTGCCAAAATATAGGATTTAAAGCCAAAAGTGCATATCTGTGGCATTGCATTCAATTGATACCAGATGCGTTACGCGTGGTAGTTATGTCATCGAGTGATCTTTAATTCAACGTTTATCTGTATTTTTAATTATATTTTACTAATTTATTAGTTATTTCGTTGATTTAAACATAATTATTAAACGTAAAAATATAGCTTTTAATTGAAGGGAAATATTATTAATTACGCTGTTTTAAAATTTGCAATAATAGATAAAATATTTTGTCGAAATAAATCAATCTTACTCTACTTAATGCTTTGAAAACGCGGAATAATTTAATTATTTATCTTTTTAATATTCACGAGCAAGTATATTTTTTATTCCGTCATTTTCTACATTTATTGCTTTTAACACGTGATCATTTAAATATTATTTTAAAGTTTTATTTCTGTTTTTAATAGTCTCGTGGAAATACATTTCTTAATTGAAAGGGAATATTACGTGCGCTATTTTACAAATTGGCAACGATTCAAATAATGGAATTTACGAAATATGAAATAAATCTTCGTCAAAATAATGAAAATTTTGAATAAAAAATTGAAATATAACCTCAAAAAATGAGTCAAATTGAAAAAATAATTGCAGTCTGCACACCGCAACTTTGTCAACTATATCTTTACAAATTATGGTTAAATTCCTGTGCATAATTTTCGTTTCTATAAAACTTTTATAAGAAAATTATTTTGACCAACTTTAATATTAAATATCTCTTAAAATAATTCTTAGATTTAAAAACTGTCTACTTCAGCGTGTTTATCGAACATTTCTTTATAAAACCACCAATTTTTAAATTTTTATTTGCAATAGTTTTCTGGATATTAGTCCAGAAAGACTTCAAGGCACAAAATCTTAATTGACAGCGGCGGCCGTGGCGGTGGTTACTTTTTTTTAATATAGAGAGATAAGTATAATTAAACACATTTATACTAGTGATGCTCCTAGAATTTTATAATCTAATTTAATGGAACCTACACATTTCCAAAATCAGATTCTTTTTGAAAAAAATGACCCTCTGACTGTGACAAGACACTTTTTAAAAATAAGACAATTTCAATAAACAAAATGTGTTCCCCTTAAATTTAGTTATCTTAATTTTTTTCCCTTACAAGAAGAAAATTATGCATCTTAAAAAATGCATCTCATTTTTCTTATACACATCTTCTCCAATTTTTTGCACATTTGATGTGTTATAAAACATCTGTGGCATTGCTGATATGTTACAATTCATGCAATAAATCTAATTAGTATTAAAAAGTGGCTAATATTAATAAAAAGTGATTAATAATATGAACCATTTATTATTACTATTAATAGTATTAATCAGTTATCATTAATATAAACAGGTTAATCACTTGAATTATACGACATATCAGGGATTCTCAAACTTTCTAAATCATAGAGCACTTTTGAAATGTGAAATTAAAAGCAGAACACTAAATCTCATCTAGAAGATATATAGTATATTTGATAAATAAAATTACACTAATATTGATGAAGCACAGTCGTTTTATAAATGAAACATCAAGTTTTATTATTTAAAATTTTCATTTTCTCCACCGATTTTAAGTTAAAAACTATATTTCAAGTAGAAAAGATAAAAAAAAAAAGAAAAAAAAGAAAAAAAAAAGAAAAATTGTAACAAAATTGTATGACAAATTATTTGAGAATTTAGGGTGAATATTGCAGATCCATAATTTATTACAAACAGTTATTTTTAGGATATTTTTACATTTTTTTTATTATAACAAGACTTTACTTGCTTTTTTGAGGGAAAAAAATGAATGAGAAAGATGAGATAATTTAATTTGCATAGTGATCTATCTATGCTATACTATCTGGTTCATTTTAGACAGTTGCAACTGAATATCTTTGCTCTACATAGAGAAATAACCTGCATTTTGTTGCAGTTGAAACATATACAGAAATCACTATTTTGCATAAATAAATGGTTGCTAATGTTATAAGAATCAGTTTAGCTTTATATGAAAAGATTTAAAATTTATCATTTAGCATACACCAAATATCTGAAACTGATTGATTAATTTGAAACTTTGCTTTTATCCTAGAATCCGACGTAAGATCAAGCAAGCATTATTCATATTGTTGTGACGTCGGAGCTTTTTGTTGTGTGTCGAAGCTGTGTGACTTTTTCAATACAGAGCATGAATTTACGACACAAACATTTTCTTTAAATCTTTTTTAGAAAATAAAAGCTCATAGTCACATTTTCACAGAGCAGAGCTTGAGAAACTCTGCCATATATATCTTTCAAAACAATATACATGCATGCGTGCACACACACATATATATACATAAAACAATAAGTGCACTTTTGTGATTCCAGTTATTATTTTTATAAAAAATTATGCCAATGTAGTATATACACTATTATTTATTACATGCAGTACAATTTACATAAAACATTTTTTTTTTTCAATAAAAATATGTTATTAATAACATATTTTTATTAACTTTATTTCAATGAAAATATGCTATTAATAACATATCCTTATTAACTTTATTTGAATAAAAATATTATAAACATATTTTTTTATTAAAATAAATGTTTTAGGTAAGTTGCACTGCATGCAGTTAATCCTAGTATATATGATACTATATTGATGTAACTTTTGATATAAATAATAACTGGAATCCTGGACATGCACTTATTGTTTCACATGAAAAACAATTAAGATAATTAAGTTCATATGATTAGTTTTATTTTCCCAATTTAAATATGCTATACTGATATAATATTGCATGTTGTACATTACATCTGTTACTAGTAGAGACAGCAAATTTCCTGTTTATTTCAACAAGCTTATTATTTTCTGATCATACCTTTAAATTTCTTCAATAATAAACAACGGCTAAAAAATTAAAACCCACAATAAATAATAAGAAGAATAATAATAAAATAAGAATATAAATTGGGTTTCAAAATTGTCTCGCTTGATTACAAGTTTTCCTGTATAATTCATGGACATTTTTCTCAATAAACATATTTTTCAAACTTTTAAAAAATAAAGTACATTACTACTGTAAACTTTCAGAAATACTGAAAACTGTGCTTTCAATTATTACAAAATAAATAAAATAAAAAGTCATGCTGAGCTAAATGTGCCATGAGTTATACCTGGAGTTTAAAATTCTTTTCTAAAAAAATATTTTTCCAACAGTTAAATCCTTAAACATTCAAAATAACAAACATTCAACAGTCAAATCCTTAAACAAAACAAAATATAAAACCAAGAAAACATTTAATACAGTTAATAAAAAATAAAAATAATTAATTCATAATGCTTAAAAAGTCTGTTAAGACTGTTTATCTAATTAAGTCTTTGATACTTTATTCAGAATAAGTTAAAAGAAAATATAGAAAAAATGAAGCCTACCTTTATGAAGCATGACTTCAATATATAAACTTAACTTATTCTTGTCTTTTCCATAAATGATAATAGATCAATTGGAATATTATATGCATTCTAATTTTTAAAAGAAAGTTAATTAAAAAATGAAGCAAGTATACAACACAACATTCTAGCTTTAAAGTTATTAAAGGAAAGGGTGTAGTGTACGGCAGTTTGATGCAAATAATAATTCCTAAAGCTTTCATACATGTAAAAAAAATATATATACAGTGAAACTTCCATTTAACGAAGTCTCATCGTTACACTTAAAAACTTCGTTATGAAGAAAATTTGTTAAATAGAAATCAACTTAAAATCATGAAAATTTTCCTTCAGATATGACAAACAGGTATTGTATTGGATTCAGAAAACTTTGATTCAGTTTCAATTTTGAAGCCGTCTTTTAAAAAACAGTTGTGTACGGTTGTCACATTCCCAAGCTTTCATCAGCTCTGATACACGTGTTCTCAAACTAATGTTTTCACTACATTGTATTTTTTCTGTCTTTTTCGATAATGTACTTCAAGATTTTTTATTATTCCTTAGACTAATGGCTGAAGTTTAGAAGTTGTATTGGCAGGAACAAAAATAACTGATGTTTTTCGATTTGCATTTTGAAGCACATTCTTGTGGATGTACAAAGCAATTGTCTATGAGTAATAGAAGGACAGAATGGTAACTGTCTGACTCTAATTAATATTTTTTGCTTCAATGCATCTGCCGTCATTGCGTCACTGCATCTTCTATATCATTGAAGGTAAAAAAGGGGATTTTGACTTCCCCCAACTGTCAGCACTGGAGACTTGGTGTGGTAGAGTGGTGATAGCAAGTGTTTATCTTAGTGTGAAAAAAATTGTTTTATTTAGCACCAAGCAGAATGAAAATTATTTAAATATGTTCATTTTCATACAATCCGCTAAAATAATTTCGTATATCCATCGCAACAGCAACCTCTTAGTTTGAATTCTGTGCATGAATAAAAGTGAAAGAAACTTCGTTATATAGAATATATTTTTCGTAATATGGAGATTAATTTACATGCTAATGGTGTTCAAAGTCAAAGTTCTGCAGAAAATTTCGTTAAGTAGAAAACTTCGTTAAAGGGAAGTTCCACTGTATATACATATAGAAGTTTTTTTTAATGAGCAAAAAAGCAAATATCTTTAGTAACAAGCAAAAGTAATATAATAAAAATCAAAGCCACAAATAAAATAATGAAAGATTTATTTCATCAGCTTTTCTTTTTTTAAACCTTTATCATCCTATAGATTAGGATGAAAAATATATTTATTGTTAAATAAATTAGAACAATATTTTAAATGATTAATTGCATGGAACAAAGATACAAATGTATTTAATATTCTGAAATCATTCTATTAGACTTAATTTTTTGTTAATTTGTTTCTTCATTTTGCAAATAAGGTAAGTATTATTTACATATTCATTTATTGATGAAGTGTTAGTTTCATTATGAAATATTAGCTGAAAAAAACACTGAACTATTTATATTGCTTTAAATGCAAACAGATTAACTTCCATAATCGAGCTATATCCAATAGAGATTAGATTTTTAAAATACTCATGCTTGAAAATTATTTAAAAAACCATTAAAAAAATCAGTAAATAAAAATAATTTTCAAACAAATTGTATTTCTGTTTATTTTAGTGCCGTGCCACCAATTAATGCTACTATCTCTTCCCCTTCCCCCATAGGCTGTTCTAATATTTATGAATTGATGAGGCTTTGAGAAACCTTGTTCTGGATGTCCAATTTACATATTGACAATGATTAAGAAAAACCTTATTTAATTTTTACATGCCTTTATTTAACTTAACTAAGTTCATGTAAGTAAAGATGGAATTTTGCAATTCATTTTTTAACCACTTCCTGATGCGATCGATTTTTAGAAATTGTATACAGTTCCAATGACAATACACCAGTGGCTGAGAGGTTCTGCTATAAAAGCTGATAGATGAGAGGTACTGGGTTCAAACCCCAGTTGCGCTCGTCGACCTAACCGTTTGGAGTTTTCGTTGAACCTTGCATAAATATGGGTAAGGATCCCTTTAAAATACCCCCACAGAGGGCACTATCCCTGGCCTATATCCCTAGTGCAGATAATCGGCCATAACCAATAACAATCTAACCAACCAATGACAATACAATATTTTCACAACTTATCAAATACTAGATAATAATTATTTAACTTATGCTAACAAATCGAGAACACAATTTAGAAATCATGAATAAATAGTTTGAATAATGCTTTTTTTCTTCTCTGTTGCCATACCTTAAACAGAAACTAAAAAAAGAATATATTTTTTAAGCTAACTAGTTCATGCTTTCTACCAGGCATAAATAAAGCGGTGAATTTTCTATATTCGGGGCCCACACAAAATTCATGTAATGTAACGGAAATGTTTTGGAACAACATGAATTCCAATTATGAAATTAAGCTTGATTTTCAAGTTAAAAATCGAATGACTATATAAAAGAGTGGTTTAAAAAATATATATTTCTTTACTTTTATATATTTTTAAACTCAGATTAACAATTAAATTAAAAAAGTTATCTCAAACAATAAATATCTATACTAATAAAAGAAAGTTTCGCTCTATGTGTGCATGCAATGGCTAAGAAAATCTTTTGCACCTAGAAGTCTGAAAATTTAGGTGAGGATAGTCTAAGGCCTGTACTTATGTACCTGAGTTTCAGATTTTTAATATTTTGATATTTCTTTGTGGCCGGCAAAATCCCTCGAGCATGCCCAGAACCTGATTTATGCATCGGAAGGAATTGACGAACCAAACACAAGGTTTTTTTTTTAAATTATTATTTCATAGTTTTAAATCAGGTTAAATTAACCAGATCACTTGGTACAGTTAAAATTAGAAGATATATTCAGAAAGATTATACTCTTATATCTTAAATGCTGCAATTAATTGGAAAATATATTGTTTTAACCTTTAAAAATTTTTTTCAAAAAGTGTCGTTTTCTCAAAGGATGTTTTTTCCCTTATGGAAACACCCCTCCAGGATGCAATTTTAGAAGTACCGACAAACCAAAAATATGCTCTTAAAGCTGAAACCTTCTTCTAATTTATGATGCAATCAGATTTAAAAAATACACATTTTGACCCTTTAAGAAAAATCATGTAAATGGAGGTCACTTTGCACCTCACGGAGACAATATCTTTTTTACGCTAAAAGTAACTAAATGTCCATATTTTGATACAACCTTTTTAGAACATCTCAGTAGACCAGATATACAGTCCTTACAAAAATTTCGAAACATTCGGACAGGTAGAATTATTTTTAAAAAATAACATCAGAGAAATTTTTGAAAAAAAAAAAAGCAAAAAAGTAGGGTGTTTCAGTCTGCCGTTGCTCTGCTTCAACTCATGATTTCACTACTAAATATGCATATTTTTTCATGAAATTTTAAAGAGAACTTGGATACAGTTATATTTACAACAGATTAAAATTTCAGAGAGTTCAGAAGATGAGATTTTTTTTTAACTGTTATGTTAAAGGAGCCAATGTGCAATTGAACAAACAAAACAAAAAGAAACATATTTATTTTTCAACTAGATAACAATATTTTTTACAAAATTTTAACGCGGGCTGTAAAATCAGTATATTTATAACAGATAGAAATTTCAAAGAGTTTGGGCGACAAGAACTTTTTTTAAAACTATAAAACGACCCTATGTGAACAAGAAAATGTGTTCTTATGAGCTCTTTTATCACTAAATATCAATATTTTTTTGCGAATTTTTCTTTAAAAAAAGTGTCATACAAAATTCAGTTAGATATAAAATCATATAAACTTGAGGTTTGTTTTAATTTATTATCACAGGCCTGGGCAATGTTGGACGGGTCAACTAGTAAAAATAATAAATCATTATACATACATTAAACTTTTAAAAAATAGAAAACATAATAAAATATCAATACCTGAATTTAAAATTATTGTGATATTGTTTAGTTGAATACAAGATCGTTTTTATTTTCATGAATTCTCTCCTCCTCCTCATCAAAACAAATAAATAAAACAACAACTTTATATGAAAAAATATTATTCAATATCTTTAAATAGTAACACACAAGATGTAAGAAACTGAATGAAAATTATTTTATTTGGAAAATGATTATTGCAATGTCTAAGTTGATATTTTACAAAAATATAACAGACTGGTTTGAGCTACTTAATATTTTAAATATTTATACCTGTGAATATCAATGATATTATACATAATACATATCAATCTACAATTTAAGAACAAAATATTAGCAACAGTAGTGTAGAAAAGACCTCAATGATATGTAACAAATTTATACAAGCTTGTAAAAATAAAATAATCTCTTTTAATAATATGTACATAATAAATATTGACAAACAAAATAAATACTACAATAAATAATAATTGGTTTCTAAAAGCTGCTCTGAAAAAACAAAAAAGCAATTATAAAAATAATTAGACATTAATATGTAATACAAGGTTTTATAAATTGCACAGTTGCAAAAAGCAAAAATATTACACTAAAAATTGCAAATAAAAAAATCCCACATATACAAAAACTATATCAAAATGGCGAAATATGTAAAAATTCAGACATAAAATAATGAAAAAATATTAAAAATAATAAAACATACTGTAAAATTATTACAATAGCACACACAATAAATGGTTTAGATTTATATATAAATAATCATACAGAAAATTAAAACAGAAACAGTCATGGATTTTAAGCAGAATTACAAACCAATATCACAATTTAATAAACAGATAAAAACAAAGTAAAAAAAATCTTAGAAACATCAGAAAATTTTTTAGCCAATATTTTAATTTTCTTTTAACAGTAAGTTAGCACTAAAATAAAGAAGACTGCTATACAGTTAAACAGTGCCTTCCAGAGAGTGATTCAAGTTCTCACAACACACAATGACATTTGAAAGCATTACACATTAAATTTTTTCAAAACAATACAATTATGTTTCCAAAGATTCCTATGACTGTTTAAAACTAATAACCAGACTGTAAAGATAGATGGGTTTTATAAGTAATAAGTAAGAGAAAGTGGAAAGGGTGTGTGTGTGTGGGGGGGGAGAAAGATTGTGTTACAAAATGTCAATTTCACTCTCAAAAATCAACAATACCGAGTAAAGGATAGAAGTAAATTGAGACTAGAATGCAAATTAGGTGCATTTTGTTGGGATGAACTACAGATCTCATTGTATGCTTCAAGGCAGCCAGAATGCTCTATACCGGTCATGTTACATTAGTGTACCTTTTCTTATAAACTACCAAAAAATATGCACTTGAAGTTTTTTTTTTATGCATCAAATAAATAATTCCTAAAAAAGGGAAAGGTCAAGCTTATGAACAGATATTTTTTAGTTATTTAAAAAAAAAAATCTGAAATAGAAACTACTATTAAATAACAAATTAAGATTTTTAAGTATACATATATTAGTTACAAGAGTTCAGTCCATATTAAACATAGAATATTTAGAAAAAAAAAAAAAATCACTAACACTAATGTACAGTAGTTTCTATAAAAAGAGACATTGAAGTTCTAAAAACAACATTTTGTAAAAACTGACTTTAAAGTGGTGTGGTCAAGAAGTATGAGTAAAAAAAAATTGAATTATTTAGAATTTTCAACCTTCCTATTGTCATTTAAACAAAAGTAATATAGCATTAGAAAAAGAAGAAATAAAGCATTCAAAATATTAAAAAATCCCAAAATTGCCTTTCTTCCCCCCCTTAAAGAGCACTATCACATTGACAACTTTCTGGACAAGCTTGCAGTTGGTTTTCAAAAGGTGTGGGGGGGGGGGGGGGGATCATCTAAAATATAAGTGTGTGCTAGCCTGCATAACAGTTGGGGGAAAAAAAAATCTGCATTCATGAAGGAAAAAAAAAAAAAAACATTTTTACATATTTGCACTTTGGAGAATGAAAAAGGACAAGATATGTTGTTTCAAAATTTCTGATTCATTTCAATTAGCTATAAAAAAAAAACAGTGTTAGAAATGGAATTATCTTAAGAGATAAAACAGAAACATAAAATTACATTTCTTGAAAATATACTAATATTAAAAAAATAAGGTTATTAAAGATACAAATAAGATAGTAGCCCTTCACACATATGATGTCTTGTAATATCTTTTAACTATACCCAACAAGTTTTCCCTTGTTAATTATAACTCTTAGGCTAATTTTTCTTCAGAGAAATAAAAGTTACAACTGGCATAAATGCTTATTCGAAAGATTGGCGACTGTGAGAACACTTTAAAATTCCATACATTTTATGAAAACAAAATGCTAGACAGCTCAAAGTGAAGAATTTAATTAAAGATATAGCAAAGAAAAGACCATTTTCAGTACAAAGATCACATAATACTTACTAACTATTTGAAAATTTCAAAACTATAAATTTTAAGACAATCTATGATTGATAAAAAAAAAATGTACAAAAGGGAAACTCTAAGGAATAACCAACCCTTAAATATAAGTTAAAACTATCAAAAACTCATAATAAGAGATTATCAGTAGCTTTAATGCATTTCTATGATTTAGCATATATTTATTGACAATTCTGATTCTACAACAGATTAACAATATTTCTAAAACATTGTTATGGGATAGCAATGTTCTTTTTTTTTATCATAATCTTAATAATAACTGTTAAGTCTGACTCAAAGATTCTAAAATAAATAAATAATAATAATAATCGCATAATAGTGCACAAGTATTTTAAATAGTGTACTGGTATATATCATATCCATGAGATTTTGTAGGTAAATTTTTGAAAAAACAAACAAGCAACAAGTAGTCAAAGATTAAAGAAAATATTAATTGGGTAAATGTAAAAGCATTGTGAATAATTATTCCAAATTTTTTAAGGTTTATGTTTCTTCATTTTATTATGTGAAAATGAAAATACAGATAATTATTAATACATATATAACATCATAATAATTAGCATTAACTGTATTATTATTTTCATCAGCATACTAAAGTTAACAACCATCTTAGAAGATTTGGTTGATCAAAAATTAAGTATTTTCCCCTTACAGAAAAATAATAAAAAATGAAGGTATAGGAATAGCTTAATCTTTTGGATAGTATAAAATTAAACACTACTAATCTTTATAAGTAGCACATATAATAACACCATAAGATAAGTATATCTACTAACATAACAAACAAAATAAAAGAAAACAAAGACTGTGATCCTAAAATCTAAACTGAAATGTTCAGATTTAAATTATGATGTTTTTACCAAATTATGTTGATACATTTTTAAATATGCACAAGCTACCCCCCCCCCCTTTTTTTTAATGTACCTAATAACAATACATGAAATTTGTTTACAAGCTAAAATGTTTAATTACAATTAATTTAGTTTGCATTTTTTTTTCCATTTATATGCTGGAAATTCATATTTAAAATAAAAAATATGTCATAAGTTATAATCATTACATAAATGAAAGATACAGTTGGATTTCTATTTAATGAAGTCACTAAACCCAAGAAAAAAGTTTGATATATATTGAACATTTGTTAAATAGAGATTCACCTTTTAAAATTATAGGTGCAGATTCACGGTCGCCAGTCGCCACGTGGCGACTAATTTTTTTGCTGTGGCCACTAACTTTCGGCGTTTAAGTCGCCATGTGATTTAAAAGTAATCAATTTCTGGTATTCCCAGTCCCCATCGTGAAATGTTGATATATTTTTTTTAAAGATTAAGGCCAAAACACATAACAAACATTATTATTATCTTTTAATAACATTTCAGAATGATATGTTTAACACAGCAAACTATTAAATATATTCGAATAGCAATGTTATTCGTAACAGTTTGAATCTGATAACTTTACATAGACTGTGATTTAAATATATATATATATATATATATATATATATAAACAAATGTTTGAAGTGTGTTTTGATTTTTACACTGCAAAATAATCTCACAAATTCGGATTTTCTTTCATATGTACTTTTGTCTGGCAAAATCCAAATAAGAAATATTATTTTTCTGATATTCCCCGCTATCGTGATTGCTTAGCTTATACATATTTTTTTTTAAACCGTATCTTTCCCAACTTTATCTTCTGAATGTACATGATTTAAGATTTAATTAATATTCAAATTTTGTTGTACATATGTTTATACAAATTACTTTACACTTTGAATTCTTGAGGTTTTTTTTTTTTTTTTTTTTTTTTTTTTTTTAAAGTTTTTTACCCCGTATAAACACTATTGTTTTTATGCGTTTGTTTTACAATTGTGGCCACTGGATTTTTTGGGTTTAGGAGCCACTGGCTCCTTACAAATTTTGGGAATCTGCACCTATATTTAAAATACTTTAAACTATATAAAGAAAATTTTTTAATTCATAAACACTATCAAATAGAAAAGTAATTTGTTAAAAAGGAATTAATTAATTTTTTATGATATTACGGTGTTTATTGTAGCAGAGTAATTTTAAACAAACATTATCACATTTGTCCTTTAATTTAATTACTGCACAGGCCTCTTAATTTTGTCTAAGTGAGGCTTTGTCTGTGAGTCACACCTTTATCCGCTTCATCAATAAAAACTTTTGCTTTGATTCTCAAACATTTTCAAACTACAAGAACCAAAATTACAAATACAACTAATCAAAAATCATGAAAACAGGTCCAAGGAGAACTTCATTAAGGGTAAATGTGTGTGTGTGTGGACAGGGGGGGGGGGGGGGTACTGAAAGTTTATCCAGTGAAGTAGGGTAGATAAAAATTGCACTACCTGGATAAAATTCAAAGACTGCCACAACGATTTTACAACTTCTGTAAGGTTGGGTACTTAGTAAAAACCAGGAAGATAGAGAGAAGGAGAACAATGATAATGTTTCTACTTATGGAACTAAAAGCGGCACCTAGTATGGTGGCATTTCTGGTTTCTTGGACACTTTGGGAATGTAGCACCCTCTATGTCTGGTTTCGACTGACAACTCTTTGCGATGCTCGAAACCAAAATGCAGGAACAGCAGACGACAATTTGTCATGTTTAACAGGTCATGTGACTGGCACTCGGGAGCACCAGTGCCACGGACCGGGTACTAATTTTCGGTCCGTGTTCTGATGTTGAAAGCCTATCTTCACTGCTCTTCTTTTTATTTCTAACTCCCTGGTAAAAACAATGCAATTTCAATTGAGAAAGAAAGAATAAGTTTGAAATGTCCAACAATATTTTGTGAAGTATGAAGAAAAAAAAATTAGGTTTACAAGAAAAAAGTTTGTTAAATAGAGAATGCACTTCGCTATTTGGATGTTATTTTACAAGGAAATTCATAAAATGTTCTTAGCAAAATAGAAATCCAACTGTATTTCAACTATACTTAAGCTAGAGCTTATCAGTAAATGAATGTAATAAACATGTGATTGTAAATATAAATTACATAATTTTAACAAATAATATTTTAAATTCTTAAAATTATGTTCCGTTCCATTACTGACATCAATAACAAACTCGGTTAACTTAAAAGTAGATTATACAATTTTAAATGTATTATTTTAATCTATCAAATACAAAAAAAAAAAAAAAAAAAAGTCAAGTGATTTAAAGGAGATGCTTTTCTTTAACATAGTTAAAGAACATTTAAAAATAAATTTTAAATTACATATTTTAAGAGGTAACTCTTAAATTAACTTAATAAAAAAATTTTTTTTTTTCAGTATTTCTACCGTCTCTCTTGTTCATGTATTTAAAATAATAATAATAATAAAAAATACAAAGACTTTGTCGAAAGTTAGCAGAAGTGACATAGAGAAAAAGTTTTCATTTAATACTGAAAGTTGTTGTAATATATATATATGATAAAATATACTTAATTCAATACAAGTAAGACACTGAGTTTTGATTTTTAAAGATGACTTTACTTTATACAGAATGGTTACAAGAGGAAAAAATTATATTTAATTAAATGTAAAAAAAATGCATATACATATAATTTGTAAAAAAAAAAAAAAAAAAAAAAAAAAAAAAAACTTTAAAAGTAAACAATTTTTTCTTTATACATATTGCATTAAATATGCATACTAAATTAACATCCCACAAACCTGGCATAAATAAGTAACAGTATAATATATTGTGCTGTCCTCTAAAAAAAAAACCCATTTTTTGAAATTTTCTCTATATAAAGTCTAATAAAGAATTTTAAAAAATTAAACATGGCTAAATTTTTACAGCTTGTTCTGACCAAGATTTCAATGTTGGGCATTTTTCATTTTATCACTTTATTACAAAATGGCAGCCAACTAAACGAGAATTTGAAAAAAAAAACCACTTTTCCAAAAATTAACCCATGTTACCTGAAAAAAACCCACATCTGACATAATCAATGGAAAATGAAGCATTTTATTACATATTACTGGTTTAACTTAAAAAAAAATTACAAATTTATGTAGATCATTCTAAAATTATATTATAACAAGAAAATCTGTTAAGATGAAGCTCATGTTTCGCCAGAATTCTGCAATTGTTAATTTAAATTATTTTAAGACTAAATAAGCACTCCTTAGGTACTTTAACCATTTTAGGTAGATTTCGTAAGATATACTACCTATTACATTCTCCCCTAAGTTGGAATTTTTGAAAAATTTTTGCAGATCTATGCTGATCATGACTCCCAGAACCCAAAACCACCCTCAGTTCAAAACTTTATCTATCTATCTATCTATGTCACTTTTTTATGGACACGATAACTCGAATAATTCTTCACAAATCTCTTCCAAACTGATACATAAAATCAAGGGGCATAAAATCTCGGTCGAGTTCGTTAATGGGCAAAATCAAACCAAAAGGGAGGGGGGAAATGGGGGGCTTTTTGTGAAAACAAAAAAAAAAAACCCCATAATGTCTCAATTATAATACGTATCGAATCCGTTTAAAGTTATTACTACTTCTAGGAAAAGGGCCGAAAATTTATATATAACAAATTTTCGATATCATTAAAAATGGCCCCAAGGGGGGGGAAAGGGGGGTTTTAGAAGAAAAAAATTCATAACTTCGTCAATTTACAAGATATCAAATCCGCTTAAATTTATTATAAATCCTCTTACTATTATCTAAAACTTTTATATTGACAAGTATTTTATAGGACCAACCCTTATAGCAGAAAAAAAAAATAAAAACAAAAAAAAATCCCTGCCAGCTCTGCCTGCGAACAAGTTTTATTTCGAAGTGGGCGGTCCCTTATGTAACCCAACTGCGGCATCATGACAAAAAGGTAATTTCTTCCGCAATTCCCAACAAACAGGCGCCCCACGGTCTGCATCTTCGAAATCTACCTGTGACTGTAGGCCGAGCCATCAGGGATTTTTATTATTCTAAATGGTGCATTAAAAACAGAACAGAACAAAACAAAAATGACTTTAGTGAAATATTTGATGTAGTACTAGAGTGGGTTTTTTTTAGAGGACAGTATAATATAGCAAGATAAAAAAATATATACCAACAGAAAATATATCTTATCAAATAAAATGATTAGGTATGAAAGTCCAGAGTTTTGAAATTTGTTTTTCAGATTAAGTTTGAACAACAAATATTATTCCATGATGTTCCTTATAAATAACTACTAAAATTAAACACATTTCTTGATGGTGAAAAACCCAGCAATAAAATTATTTAAATTTCTTTACTATGCTATTTCAAGTCATTCAAACTATTTTGGTACTTTCGTATTAGCTGCATACCATGGGCACACATTGGAACTCTTTATTATCAACAAATACTTTTTTTTTTTTTTTTGTGGGTGGTGGGGGTGAGAAAAGTTTGGCGATTGTCTTTAGCATGACATCAAATATTGCCGTTTCTTTTGCAGCCTGCATTTTTTTCTAGATAACCCAGATAAACACTGCCAAATAGTATTAAAAATAGCAGTGAACTGTTCCAATTATAACTGACCCAAATCCGAAAATTCTATTTCAAGGTCAATCCAAAACCAGATAAATTTTTTTTCCATCAATCTGAACCAGACACACTTCAGTTCAAACCCGACCAGACCTGAACACAAAATTAAAGAAAATTAATCCATATTTGAATACAATTATATCTGTAATACCAACATATATATATATAGTCATTAATATTGAAATGCATAGTTTTTTCATCTAAAAAATATTCTTTGAAAAATTAGTTTAACCCAACCTGCAAAAAAAAAAAAAAAAAAAAAAAAAGGCATTAATCTGATTTGACATGAACTGTGGATAAAAACCTGTTACCTGGCGTCATACACGATACCAGTTCTAGGATTTTTTTTATTTATTTATTTTTTTGCTTTATCATTAAGAAAATCTGGCCAAAAATATCTGATGAGTACTAATATCTACTGAAAAATCACATAATAGCCATAAACTAAATTAATATTTATGTAACTTGAAATAGTTATAACAGTTTATTATTTTCCTTGTGTTTCACTCGTAAGCATTTAATAAGATCCGAATGTAAAAAATATATATCCCCCAGTAATAAAAAGACATATTTTATATATATTTCTTTAATATATATTTTATATATATATTAAATGTGATATATATTATGTATGTGATAATATTGTGATAATATATGTAATTATGTGTGATATATAATTGCGATATTCTCAATATATATTTTTTAACAAACACAATGGATTATTACAGCTAAGTTCTGTAAAATAAATAAATAAAATGAAAATAAATCTAAGCTCAAAGATAAGAGTGAAGTAACTTCACCAATCAACAAATTATTCTTAAAAAAAAAAAAAAAAATCTACAGGGTAGCCATAAATAAAGTATAGGTGTTTAGAACTCAATTATAAAGAATGTACTGGGGCAAACACAACACCATTTTATATACATACAATTTAGAGCATGGGGAGCTAATAAATAATAATAATAGCTTACACTTTCAGCGGTAGGGTATTAGTATAATACACATTCACACACAGGGCTTGACAAATACAGCATAGAGCCATATTCAATCACAAGTAAATTTTCTTATCTGGCAACCAAGTTATTTAAACTGCCGTCCCTTTCTTTTTTTTTGGTACAAAAATTCATTTAAGAAATTAGCACAAATGGCATTTTTTCTCTCCCCCACCCTTACTTGTGCGTGACAAGCAGTTCATTCATGTTCATTCTTCTTCTCTCATCCTTTTAATGGAAGAGCCAAATTTTTAGCATTTACCATCTCAAGCACAGAAAACACCATTTATTTCTGCTCTAGCCAGCTAGCAAGTCATGTGATTAGAATTTGAGAGGTTTCAATAAAACAGTAAGAAATAGTGTCAATCTAACCTCTGTGGCACTAAAATTGGATACAATGCTAAGACATGCAAACTTTTACTGGAAAATAGGCAAAAAATTGTTTTCCTGCTTCACTATTTCATCAATAGCTCCCTAATGAGATATAAATTTTGCAGCACTCAACTATCTGGACAGTTGAAGCATTCGACAATCAGCATTTATGGAACATGCAAGTTAATTCAGCCCTTACATTTTTTTTTTTCTTTAAAGAGATATATAATTGTGATAAGTTTCATTGGAAAACTTAGTTTATATTATCTTTCTAAATTGTGTACTTTTCTAAACTATCATTGTTATTATTTTTTCTCAACTAATTCATAAACTTTTGGGTTTTTGTAAATTAATGAGGAGGGGTAGAGTGGAAAAATATTTTTTTACTGGCGACTAAATTTTTCTTCTGGCTACCAGATTTACTGCTTAAAATCAGCACACAGTACCACTTTTGTCTCTGGGGCCAAAAATGCAAACTATCTTTTCTTTATAAATCGATTCTCTGTGATTTAAATAATATACATACAAAATGATTTGTGTTTACCTCAGTACATTCTTTATAACTGAGCTCTAAACACATATACTTTACTTATATCCACCCTGTATATCAAACACCTACCACTAATAAAGAATTATTGAAATGATAACTGATATATCAGTGGTTTAGTGTCAGGAAAGTGTAACTACCAAAATTTAATGAGATTTATGAACACAAAAGAGAATATTCTAAATTTTTCCTTCAACAGCAAACTACCTTTTTTTTTTACCTAACAGAAAACACCCATCTATACTATTAAAATCCGTTTGCGTATCTATGTAACCTCAAAAACTCGGAAACCACAAGGCTCAGGACTACGAAATTTGGCACACGGGTTGCTGGTAGGGGGCCCATGAACGATTGGGGCAAAAAATTCGAAAATTTTAAATAGATTTTTGATAGATTAAATATTAATTTAAATCCAGCCACATCAAAAATACGCTTTTTTTATCTTCGGTTGGTTGGTTGTATAAAATCTCCGCAGAAGTCATTAAATAAATCAAAGTAGGGATCATTGCAATTGCAAGTCGAGTGGTTAAAATCGATGTGATCAGAGATTATATGACATGTAGACAATCAACTTAATTACCAGAGGGCCCGTGAGAAGATTTCGCACTGAAATATAATATTTTTTAGGCACTTCTCTATTATCCCGTCGACCACTTTTCATAACAAAACACTACCGCCAAACTATAAGATGAAACGCCAAAAATGCAGTCCCATTTACTTGATGTCAGAATCATTATGCGTGTTTGTTACGTCATCTAGTGGTTTTACATTCGATATTTGCGTGTATTTTTCATTATGTTTTACTGATTTAGTAGTTATTTTATTAATTAAAATAACAACTGTGTCCTTAAATTCTTATATTTTATTTATTTTTTTTTTTTTCATAACAAAAAACTACCGCCAAACTGTAAGATGAAACGCCAAAAATGCAGTCCCATTTACTTGATGTCAGAATCATTATGCGTGCTTGTTACGTCATCTAGTGGTTTTACATTCGACATTTGCGAGTATTTTTCATTATGTTTTACTGATTTAGTAGTTATTTTATTAATTAAAATAACAATTGTGTCCTTAAATTCTTATATTTTATTTATTTATTTATTTTTTGATATTCCAATGGCAACGTTCTCCCGTTTATTTGGCGATAGTTTTTTTGTTATGAAAAGTGGTCGACGGGATAATAGAGAAGTATAATTTTTTATCAATATGTAATATTTATTAGATGCAGGTTTAAACTTCTAAAGAAAAAGCAAGGATAAAAATATCTGCAAACAACATTTAGTTGCCAAGCTAAACACAGTCAAGCCAGAATATCAACTAATTTATTCCATCAGACTAAAAACTGATCCAAGATTGCTAAAGGCACACGCGAGAAAAAAAAAATTAACAATCGTATTTTGACTGCATTAGAGGATGACGTCATCCGCTTCGGGAAAACCATGGACTTAGAAATATGAATCTAAACATTTCAATTTCAATTTCGCTTTTTAATCATAAGTATAAAATAAACCTGTGCGGTGTTTTTTATAATAATTGCTATGAGCATCCTATAATGTGGTATTTTATTTTTTTTTGGCAACAATAATTTCAGGAAAACCTTTCATTTATTTTAGGAAAATAATGCTGATTTAATTTTTAGTTTTCAGCAAATTTTAATCAAAAACATGTTTTAACGAATTGTTAAGTGGGCTATGTCAGAAGCCGGTTCTAAAACCTTTCATATGGTATCTCATTCGCTGTTCTGCGTTTCATATTTTCTGCGAAAAAGGGATGTTGACAGGAGAAATAATATATATGATTAACCGTTGCCAAATGCTAAAAACTTAATTTTAAAGGATTTTATCGACTTAATGAATGATAATTAGCTGGATTTAAGGGTTTTTTTTTTACATGACATACATTAGTATGATAGAGATTATTACTACAGAAAACTATATTTAACAGATTATTTGTTAAATTTGCGTGGATGGGGATAGGTGGGAGTAAACGACTTTTTACTAAATATCACTCTTATTTTACTTGACCGCACGCCACCTGGCGGCGGATTTTTCATTAATTGACCCTCCTTATTAATAAATCCAAATCTACTGCTCTGATTTCAACAGAACTAATTACATTTAAAAAATTTAACACTTTTAGCTTCACCCGTAACGATTAATCGCTGTTTTATATAGATAATACCGCTATTTTAGAATAACAGTTTTCGTAAAAATTAAATTTATGTTCTTAATAAAAGTACAGATCCCGTTTTCAGTTGATGCATACCAACAGTCAAAGTTAGTGATTTGTTGTTGAGCACTTGACTGCGCGCATCCTTGTGGGTTATTATTTATTTGCGATTAATTATTACTTTTTAAAAAAAATAAAACAAAACATTTTATCAAAAACATCAACAAAAAATTTTATTCTATTTATTCCCTTATTCCAAAGATATCGTTTTATCGTCTAGTGCCATAGCTACATGATCAAATAAATTTCATTAAAAAAAACACAGTAGTAGAAAAATATTTTTCTAAATCGAATAGTTATTGAACAACTCAACACTTTAACAGGGGAATTCTTATTTCTTATTTAAATATTTTAAAATTGTTTCTTGTCATTGCGTTTTTATGCTAAGTTTCGTTTCATATTCGGTTATTATTATGTCTATTTGATGTGAATTTTTTACGTACTACTACTTTTTACTACGGATTTTTGGTTGTGTACATACTGATTTTTAATAGACATAACAAATTTTTATATTCATAAACTTTAGTTTGGTTGTACTGATTTTTATTTTTAATTTTGGTTTAAGAATTAAATTCATGAACTCCCATGCGTAGAACGGGTTAAACAGCTAGTAAAAACACAATAAATTGTGAATCAGTTCAAATCTCTCAAGAAATTTAAAAGAAAATACATTCATTTTATTAGGATAAACATCAGAAGGTTAATGCAAAATAGCATCTATCCATAAGTTTAGTTTATAGATGTATCAGTTTGACATTAGTAAAATGATGTCAAAGTTTAAGAAAATACCATTCTAAAATAAACAAAACCATAGTTAAAACTTTCAATACATACTTCCTTTTATAGAACCTTTGCCCTTCTAAAATAGTATTGATGTAATTCAGGAATCAGAAAACGCTATTTTTTATTAAATGACATAATCTAGAAAATAAAAAGGATGAAGTATTGGACTTGTTTATGTATGTATTAGATAAATTGCTTCTGAGACAAATTCTTCTGTTTGTATATATATTAAATGGTAGAAATATTGAACAAAAATTTCTTGTGTGTATGAAATAGTGAATATAGTGATACTACAGATGCGCTGTAGTACACCATTTAAGCAAAAGTTTGGAGAAGAGATGCATAAAAAAATTATTATGTGTCTTTCAGGATGCATAATTTTTCTATTGCAAAGAATAAGCTACTTTGTGGTTAATTTTACAAAAGGCATATTTTGTATTAAAATTAAATAAATATATTGAATCTATGTTATTTCTAAACAAGAACGAAAAATCATGCGTCAAGCATAGATTATGTAGCACTTTCCAACGCTTCCAAAATAATTTTACAAATCATACCGTTTAATAAGCTAAAAGATAACTTCTAAGTAAACAATTTGGAAAACGCATAACATATTTAAAAACATAATTTCAGGAATTTCCAACATATACAATATTCGGAAAAATATCCGAATACTTTTATTCAGCCCTGTATAGGATATATAGAATTGTATATATACTACATAGGATGCTAAATTTTAGTTCAGTTAGGAAAGGTGTAGCACATTTTAAAATTCTCCGTCTGGAGTTTGTCAATAAACAGAAATGTGTTCGCGAACTTTTGTGCTGCCCTGTATAGGATCTACAGAATTTATACACACCACGTAATAGACAAAAAGCAAGTTAACATTAAAATCGCGTTCAGTAACTTAAAACGCACTTCCAGGAATTATTGTTAACAGACAGTAGATAATTCTTTTGTGTGTCCCTGTAAATGAACGATGACTGCTATACACACAATATTCCGTAGTAAGTCTCTTGTAATGCACCTTAGTGATCTATATAAATTTCAATGCGTTTAAAATAGTGAAACATTATTTAAATAAACCGCAGACGATTTTTCTCCATAGACGTAATGTAACGGAATTATTTTTACTGTCCCTGTAAAGTAACTATAAGTGCTATGCACACCCTGTTCCATATTAAGCTTCTTCTAATGCACCTTAGTGATATATATAAATTTCAATGCGTTTAAAATAGTGAAACATTATTTAAATAAACAGCAAATGATTTTTCCCCATAGACCGCAATGTAACGGAATTCTTTTGAGTGTCCCTGTAAAAAAACTATAAGTGCTACACACTTCCGTTGAAATAGGGAACATGCTATAGATAACGATAATAACATATAAAAATTGCAGAGCAATCCGAGCATATTTACGGGAGTTAGAGCACGGACAGACGGCAGACGGCCAGACAAACCGAAGTCATAAGCACTTTTCAACTAGGTTGGAAAGTGCTAAAAAGAACACAGTTTATTTTTTTAAGTGTTAGGGTATAAAATAAAGAACCCAGGCTTCCAGAAGCCTAACAACATCACTGGAATAGGTTGTCAGCAAGTACCTGTGAAAATTTTCCTTATACCAAGGCCCCTATAAAAAAAAAAAATAAATATCCAGGGGCATAGCTTGGTCGGAGGGGGGGGGGGGGGGGCAATGCACAATTTTATGGCAACAATAATTCTCACCTTATTGCAATTTTTTTTTTTACAAATTTTGCCATTTTTGGCAAAGATTTCTGCTCAGAAAAAAGTGGTGGGATGAGGACGGTCCTCCCTCATTATGCTACTGGAAATACTCAAATTTCTGATACTAAACCACAGATAAAAATGGCGATAATATATACAAAATGTACATTGATAAGAAAAGATCACAGCATTAATAAAATTATACACAATGTTTTCCCTTAGCATGCCTCCTCATTGTGGACTTCTGAGCAAAACGTCTGCCACAATGAGGACATGGATGAGGTCTTTCACCTGTGTGAGTCAATATGTGATCTCTTAACCGTCCTTTTGCTGTGGTACTGTAAGAACAATAAGGACACTGCATTATTGAACTTGATCCTCGATATCGTCTTGAATTTGAAAAAATCATATCTACATTATATGGAAGAGAGTCACTGCCTAAAAGAAATAAGGACAATAAATACAAAAAACTAATATTTTTCACACAAATTAAATAATCAGATTTAAAATCGATAAAACTTAATATTTAAAATTAATACAACTTTTAACAACATATAAATTCTTATCAAATACAGCTGATTGTATCAAACACAAAAAGCAGAGTGAAAATTAACATCAATATAATAATTTTAAAAAGCTTGAGACAGTATCAAAATTAATCACAAACAAAGAATCTTTATAGAATTACATATACTATTAATAAACTATTTTACCTAGCACTATATTACAACTAAACCATGGTACAATTAATATTTAATACTAATTCTGATGATACCTCAACAAAGTTATATTACATATAGTAAGTCAAATATAAATCTGTGAAAATGTTTTATTTTTTGGCTAAACATTGTTTAAATCATCACACCGTTATTTAATAATTCATAAGCTAATTAACAATTTTTAGATGAAAATTATTTTTTTATGATGTACCAAGAAAATTAAAAAGAACAAAAATAAAAAGAACATTAAAAAGAAGTCTTTTTTTCTTATACTATTAAAGTTAGTCTTTTTTTTTTAAACTGAAAAAAAGATTAAAAATAACTCTTGACACTATTTTTCAAACAAATTGTTAATTTTTAGCTAAAAGTCATGATTAATAATCTATTCTAGGATAATTTAGCCAAAAGTCATAATAAACTGTTACACTAATAATTTAAAAGAATACAAAAATATATAATTAATATATACATAAAATATGGTGATTATACTAATCTTGAAACTTATTTCCTGAAGTACGTTCCTAAATTAAAAATATTTTTGAATGGCAGAAGAAATAAAACACACTATTAGTGTAAATCTTTACCTAATCTTAACATTAAAGAAAATAAGGGTGCTTTTTATGTTAGCTGGGACAAATCTCACCAATAGCAGCCTTTATTTTCTGTGTATATAAATTAAAAGCAATGCTTTGATGATGAAATAAAATGCTTTGGTTTATATTATTTCTTCTAATTTTTTTAAATATTTTAAATGAAATGAGTGAGAGGCATGTATTTTAAAGGTACAGAATACTATATGTATCTTAAATGTACATAATATATGTGTATATTAAATGTACGTAATATATATTTTTAAAATGGAAGTTAAATATTTTAAATTAAATGAGGAAAATGTTTATATTTTAAATTAAAAATGAATGCAATACGATGAAGGAGATATATCACCTGTGACCACTGACATAAAAGTACTAAAATAAAAATAAATATAAAAAGAAATCTTTATGAATTAGTTAATATATTATTGTAGCTATCACTATATAGTACAATAACTAATCTTTAGACAATGTATTGTTTATGAAGAAAAAACTCATAAAATTTTTAATTAATTTATTTACTACTTTTTTTATTACTTTAATGTAATATTGAATAAAAATAACAAATAAATTAAAAAATTAGAACTACTTCTATAAGAAATATTTCTATTCTATTTAAGTGTCTACCATGGGTATATGAAACACCACCGAGGCCAGAAAAGACAAAAGTTTAAACTGGAAATTCTTTAGGGAAATATCACACACTTATAAAGTGATATAACTATATATATTAAAAAAAAAAAAAAAGTTATTTTAATACATTAATATAAATGAATCACAAACATCCTTTCCCATCTGTCATTGAAGGCACATTTAAATATCACAAAATAACAGTATTATTATTTTTTGCTTATGTTGTACAACCCTATTGTTTACTAATCTTGAGACAATCAATAATAACACACTGAAGTAAATGCAGTATAGAGCCATTTATCCAGAATGGTTGGAATCAGATAGCTGGTTTTTACAGATAACTGGTTGGACATGAAAGCAACACCCACCTGATCAAATTTGTACAGTATATGGCTGTACTAGAGTCCTGCATCGAGTCTAATCGAGATTCTAATGGCAACATTCTTCTATTTGTTTATTGGCATTGGCGTTATAGTTTGGTGACAGGTTTTTTTTTTTTTTTTTTTTTTACGGAAAGCGGTCGGCAAAATAATAGAGAAGTACCAAAATTTTATCAGACTCATGGGCACATAAAATAGAAATTAAGCACTGATAATGACTCCTATTTTATTCTGAATGTGTATGATCAGCTATACGAATTTAAGAAAAAAATTATTTATATCTCACTAACCTTGATCCATAAATTTAGGCTGAAAATAATCAGCAGTTAAATATGGATTACCAGAAAACAAACATTGTATTTATTATGTTAAAGAGAAAGGATAAATTATTATTGTGCTGTCCTCCAAAAAAACCCCACACTGAAATGTTTCCTATAAAAAACCCACTCGGCTAAGATGCTTTACACTCACGCAGAAAAAAATAATAATTAATCGGTTAAAAAAAGGAAAAAAGTCACCAAATTTAGGGGATTTTTTTCCTTTAATGGCAACCTAGCCATTGTATTAAGTTATTAATTTGGTGCGGTTTTGAAAATCGCGCCAACCAAAAAGTCGCCAAACTTATGTTTATATGTTTGCGTGAGTGTAAAGCATCAGTTCCACCCACTCTAATACTACACCAAATATTTTTACTAAAGTCTTTTTTTTCTGTTTCTATGCACCATTTAGAATAATAAAAATAGTTAAAAATACCTAAAGAGTGCTTATTTAGTTTTAAAATAATTTAAATTAACAATTGCAGAATTCTGGCAAAACATGAGCTTCATTTTCACAGTTTTTACTTTTTATAATAGAATTTTAGAATAATCTACATATTTTTTTTTATGTTAAACATGTTAAGACTGGTATTTTTTTTGTTATATGTATTAAAATGCTTCATTTTCAGCTGATTATGTCAGGTGTGGGTTTTTTTCAGGTAACATGGGTCATATTTTAGAAAAGTGGGTGTTTTTCAAATTCTTACATAATTGGCTGCCATTTTGTAATAAAGTGATAAAATGAAAAATGCTCAACATTAAAATCTTGGTCAAAACAAGCTGTAATTATTTAGCCATGTTCAACTTTTATAAATTCTTTATTAGACTTTGTATAGAGAAAATTTCCAAAAATGGGTTTTTTTTAGAGGACAGCACAATAATTTAACTATTTTTTTTTTCTTTGCTTTGGCTCTCATAATTTGTTTTATTGTTTCAAATACTGTATGATGGAATATAAATAATATCTAAACATTTATGGGAATTGAAAGTCTCTTTCACTAAATATACTATCAATTAAAATTTTATAATGTTAGGTATCAATCATCCCCCCGTTTTTATAAATGGTTGTAATTTGCAATATGTATGATGAGATTAGGTTAGATAGTTAGATTAAGTTTATATGGCTCCATTTGATTTTTAAAAAAGATTCATTCATCAATTTAAGAAATAAATAAATAAGTTATAGATTTTATCAATTACAGAATAACCACTAAAGCACAATTAATAACAAAAATCATACCATTCGCACACACTTTATTTGAAAATTACCATGAGATTACAGAAAATATAGTCAGCACTCATGCCAAACATAATTAAAGAAGGCAAAAAACATACTTTAGTTTTAAAAAAATATGATGTTTATATACACGAACAGACATACATGTTGAAAAAATCAATTACACAAAACAAAAACTCAAAGTTATTGGAACCTTTGATGCAGCGTATCATAAAACTCAAAATTCGCACTTATTTTATCATTTTCTTTCTTACTGAAAATATGAAAGATGAGGTATGGATTTTAATATTAATTAGGTGATTAAATTTATTTTTTAATAAAGTATAATACGAACAATACAATTCTACTTATTAAAAAAAACACTGATTAATTATACATTTTCTCATATTTGCATAACAAAGTCACAAATGATCAAAACAATTTTTTTTTATAAATCAAAATAAAATCATCAAAATGTTGTTTTGGCTTTTAAAATAATTAAAAAAAAAAAAAAAAGTTGAAAATCATATATTTAAAAGGAAAATTTCACACTTTATTTAAGGTCTTAAAAAACATAGTTTAAGCCAAGTATAAATTTTTAGTGTCATTTTGTGGAGATTTCATAAGCAACATGAATTGCCGTACTAAATGGAAATGAATAATCATACCACGATAGATAAACGATAAGACGCCGATCTAATAAATTTACGAAGAAAAAAAATCTCATGAATAAAGTCACATCAAGAACATAAACATGCAAATTATGACCTCTTAATCAAAGACTTCCAGCAACAAAATATTAAAATTAAATAGAAGCATTAACTTATAGATAACGATAAGGAGTTAATAATTAATTTATCTTAAATTACTGAATCATATAACATAATGAATATTTTAATTAAAGATATATATAATAGGTTATAGGATCACAAACTTTGATTTACGCTAAATTCTGTAAGATAATCAATAATTAATAATAGCACTTATAGCAATAATAGTACATCCTAATAGCACAAAATAAGCCTTATATAGACACTTTTAAAGAAAATATTAATATAGTTATTTAACACAAACAAAAACTAGAATGAACTGTCAAGTCTGCATAAAAGCTTTGACGTGATGCCATTAAATAAGCTCAAATTAAAAAAAAATAATCATGTTTTTTTGGTTTATGTCTTCAACAGTTTTACAGAATAATAAATTGGAAATTCAATAATAAAAATATGAAAAACTATTTGAGAAAGTAAGTATATAAATTAAGGTTAAATTTAAGTAAGATAATTGATGGATTTTCGAAAACACTGAACGATTCACGAAAGGCTCACGAATCACGATTCAAAATTCCAAACAAGAACAAGAGAAACATAAACAAAACTCTCTCACCTTGCCGTGCAGCCATGAAATAGGTTCATGCGTGCAGCTATAAGTCTCAACCCCCCCCCCCCCCCCCCCTTCAAACTTCAAACTCTCTCACCTACCTACTCTCATGGAAAATTTTGAAGACGAACTTGAATGTTTAAGGAGTAGTTTTAATTCTTCAGAATTTCAATTTATCATTTCAAGTACGACTGTGATCTTTAAAAATCTTCCTTAAGGAACAATTTTATCTAGTCATGTTAATTTCTATTGAATTCAGTAGATATTTTGATCTGTCTTAAGCAAAGAGAGTTTGGAAGAGATGTCGCAAACGCAAGGGGGTTGGCTTTTTTTTTTTTTTTTTTTTTCACCATTTTGCGAGAAAGTCTCGTTTTTAAATACCTGTTAAGTTTAGCGTGCAGAAACAGCATGGTAGTTTCATTTTATTATGAAACAGTTTACTTATTATAAAACCCACACCATTTTATATATAAAAAAAATTATTATAAAATACACACAATTTTAATATAAAATACAAACAATTGTATTATAAAACACACACATTTATTTTATTTAAAACATACACATATTTTATTATAAATACGCACAAATTATTTTATTATAAAACACACACAATGTTTAAATGTAATATAAAACACACATAATGTCAAGAATACAACTGATTCAACTATTAATAACAGAAAGACTTTCATTAATACACACAATCTGATCTGCTGGGTTGTTTCACCAGGCAAAAAATTGCCATTTTGGTACCCAAAAGAAACCGCTGTGCATCTGCAATATCTGTATCATGTGTTTTTTTCTGTTAACTATGGGTCATTCCATGTCAAATCACCCAGAATTTTCTAAAAATGACACCCACCATCTTCAATTTTGATAAAATTTGGTGTACTTGTAGAACTTTTCATGCTGATTCCAAAAATATCAACCATATTGAAATTGATCAAATGGTTTACGAGTTATGAGCTTTTAAAAATCTTCCAAGATGGCCGATTTGCCGCCATTTTGAAAAGCACATGTGACAACATAAAAGGCTATAACTACTTACAGGTTTGACATAGAACCTTCAATTTTTTTTTGTTTTGTTCAGAAGGAAGTAAACTTTCATTGAAATAGATTTCTGTGCAGTTTATTCCATTAAAATGCTCTCAGAAAATTATTTATTTGCATTTTTTTAATTAAAAAAGGGTGTAACTTCAAGAGCTGATTTCCCCCATTGCCCTCCCTTCAATTTTCATCTAATTGCATACACAGACACTTCAAAGTGTGTTTTGAAGCCTGGTATAAAAATTGTAATGGGCAGTTCATAGACATTTTGTTTAAAGAAGAATTTCAATTTTACTGACCTTCCAAACATAACAGAAAACACAAGATGTTTGATATTTCTTTTATTATCAGAAATATCATAATATTTACATCTAAAAGTTTGATAAGGTTTTATCTTACATAAAGATATTTTTTTATAAATGTAGCTAAAAAGAAGTGGAATCCCATGGAAGTAAACAGGAATGCTTATAATGAATTCCTGCAGGACGTAGCAATGTTGTCATGTCAAATTGAAATCTGTTGCAAAGTTTCAGTAAATGATAAATAAAACAAACAATGGAAAAAAATTCTACGAATAGTCACATTTTATAACTAAATCATCTTGTATATTACACCTACACCAAATGTGATAAAGTTACAACTCTTAAATAAAAAAATATTGTCAAGTAAAAATTATTGTAGTATTTTAAAATTATAGAAAATCACCTTTTTAATAACATCAATAACAATTTAAAATAAATATTTAATTAAAAAAATAACTCTATTGTAATAGTGATGAAAAATCACAAAATTGTTTTAGTTAAAATTTGTTCATTTTATCTTTAAATTTTATTTCCCTCTCATTTTATGTTTTGCCAACTTGGTGTTTATTAAAGCACTGGATATATCAATAAGTTTATATGTTGTGATACTGATGTCAACTGCACAAAGGATATGATTGAAAGGCACAATACAACTGTCATTTACTGGGTGATATTACGAAGGTGATGGGTCATGTGGATGCATGAATTTAAGTTACATCTCCTTCTTCTTTGTGGACTTCCGAAACTAAGCTTATATACTAATTCGATTCATATATATGTGCTACATAACTGTTAAGGAATGGAATATTCAAAGTCGCTAACATTTCTATCAAAAGATGAACAAACAGAAAAATTTTCATCAGTTCTTATTCTTTTTCACTTATTAATAAATTTGCTGTAGATTCAAAATAATGCATACCATGTGTTTCAGGAATTGTTGTAGCAAGTTGCATCCGCTGAGACATATTGCTGCAGTTTCAAGATGTCATTTTTTGTGATGATAAAAAATGTTATACCTTAAATGTTTTGTCTGTAATATTCGTATATCATAGTCACATTTGTTTGACCATGCAGCGGCCTTTGCTTTTCTCACAATTCTTTTAACAGTCTCTCTTACACCCCATCGCAAACAGATTTTTTTGTGACTTGTAGTAAAAAACCTCCATTTTGCTTTTATTCCACCAAAATCATATTCATGGTAACATAGGTTAGAAAATGTTTTGCAATTTTTATACTGGGCAGCACAGCCGTCAGTACAATATTCTACATTTGTAACTAAGGGATACTTATTATTCAGGATGGCTACAGAAATATCGAAAAAAAAAAAAGGTTCCCTGATTTTTCTGACTACCTTTATTTTAGATTTCCTTGATTTCCGTTATTAACTATATACATACGATTTTTTTTAATATATGCTGCTTCCTCATATAACACACTTATCCAGCTTGCCAATTCCTCATTTGGGAGAAAAAACAAGGGAAAATATAAAAATCGCAAAATATTCTTAAAGTACTGGTTTACAGTTTCATAAATCCAAACTCAAAATTAAGTCTAACAACTTTATACAGTTGTCAATGAATATATGACAAGCAAAAAATTTCCTCATTTTCTGAAGAATGTTCAATTCTAAGACATATTTATATCTGATGGGATAGCTAATCGGATTAAGCTAGCCACCTAGTCAGCTTATGCTAATGTATCATAAAATTTTCAAAAATGTGTAAATTGCCTTCAATATAAATGCTATCCACAGAAAATGAGGACATCTGATCACGTTAATTTGTGTTAAATAATAAAAACTCATATCATGTGCATCTTTTTAAAAATATATAAAAAATTAATTTTCTTTATCGCGTACTATTATTGGCTTAAATATCATCTGTTTGTCGACAAATCAGTCTTGTGAGGAAACAAATTTTCGCATATAGACTAATTTCCCTGATTTTCAACTACCTTTACGAAATTCTCTGACTTTTACAGATTCATAAACCTTTCATATTTCTAGAATCTGTAGCCACCCTGTTATTTAAATACTGCATGATTAATTTTTGAGTCTGATAAACAATTGCTATATCATGGTTCATATCAACTGAAACCACGCAAAAGCTTTCACTTTTTGAGTTACTTCCATTTTTTCCATAATTTTAAAGTACGATAATTTTAACTTATTGTATTTTTTATTTAAGAGTTATAAATTTATCATATTTGGTATAATATACAAGTATGATTTAGTTATAAAATGTGACTATTCGTAGAATTTTTTTCCATTGTTTGTTTTATTTATCATTTACTGAAACTTTGCAACAGATTTCAATTTGACATGACAACATTGCTACGTCCTGCAGGAATTCATTATAAGCATTCCTGTTTACTTCCATGGGATTCCACTTCTTTTTAGCTACATTTATAAAAAAATATCTTTATGTAAGATAAAACCTTATCAAACTTTTAGATGAAAATATTATGATATTTCTGATAATAAAAGAAATATCAAACATCTTGTGTTTTCCGTTATGTTTTTAAGGTCAGTAAAATTGAAATTCTTCTTTAAACAAAATGTCTGTCAACTGCCCATTACAATTTTTATACCAGGCTTCAAAACACACTTTGAGGTGTCTGTGTATGCAATTAGATGAAAATTGAAGGGGAGGCAATGGGGGAAATCAGCTCTTGAAGTTACACCCTTTTTTAATTAAAAAAATGCAAATAAATAATTTTCTGAGAGCATTTTAATGGAATAAACTGCACAGAAATCTATTTCAATGAAAGTTTACTTCATTCTGAACAAAACAAAAAAAAATTGAAGGTTCTATGTTAAACCTGTAAGTAGTTATAGCCTTTTATGTTGTCACATGTGCTATTCAAAATGGCGGCAAATCGGCCATCTTGGAAGATTTTTAAAAGCTCATAACTCTTAAACCATTTGATCAATTTCAATATGGTTGATATTTTTGGAATCAGCATGAAAAGTTCTACAAGTACACCAAATTTTATCAAAATTGGTGATGGTGGGTGCCATGCTCTGGGTGAATTGACATGGAATGACCCCTATAGAAAATGTTTGCTTTTACAGTTCTAAGTTATACTGTAGATTTAATTAAATATAAAATCATGATTTGGGTTTGAATTTGAAATAGAAATGTTACCTATAAAATTCTATGTAGTAACATGATTATTTACTTTTTTTAAAGATTTAATATAGTGTTCATATTTGACAACTGCCAAATGATGAACAATCTGTGATTAAATTGCTCTAGATAAAAGTATAATTCATATTTTATGTGTATATTTATAAAAGCATATGATAAAATTATGAAGTCTTCATTCTGAAGCATCAAAACGGTGTTGCTATCAAAGTAGACAGGTACTTCTGTGTTATAGGGGCTTTGGCGGGATAAAAAAAATGGCCTTGGTGAGAGGAGGAAATTTTTCACACATTTTCTGGTAACTTTTTCACTTTATTGTGTACAATAGGTTAGCACACCTAAAAATGGCCGCTTCATATAATGGAAAGACAATTTTGCTTTTCCTTATTCAGTAAAGATAACCAGCTACTTAAGCCTTGCATAAAAAAGAACTTCGTACTTCCTTTGAAATTATTCTGATAATAATCTCACACACCATCGTTGCCCATGAATCTATCATGGTTCAAGAACCTTTATACTCCATTGAGTTGTTGATATGTTTCATTAAGATGTTGCTCATTATTCTCACACGAGTAAGGAAGACCGAGCTATGCTTGGTCAAAATTAGCTTTGAGTTCAAATATCATGACCCATGACCAAAATGACCCACTAATCGAAATTTCTCAAACATGTGACCTAGCCCAATAGTCTTTTCGTTTCCTAAAACTGTAGGATACAAAATTTAGTTCAAATCATGTGAACCTTTTTTAAGATAAAAATAGCTTGACCCATGACCAAAATAATCCACTAATCAAATTTTCTCAAACATTTGACCTAGCCCAATAGTCTTCTTGTTCCTGAAAACTGTAGGATACAAAATTTAGTTCAAATCCTCTGAGCCATTTTAAGATAAAAATAGCTTGACCCATAATGACCCATGACCAAAATGAACCACTTATCAAATTTTCCCGAACATGTGACAACAGTCTTCTCGTGCCCGAAAACCGTAGGATGCAAAATTTAGTCTAAATAGTCTGAACTGTTTTTAGATAAAATTAGCTTGACCCACAGTGACCCAAAAATGACCCACTAATAAAATTTTCTCAGACATGTGACCTAGCGCAATGATTTTCTCGTGCCTGAAACTCTTAGGATACAAAATTTAGTCAAAATCGTTAGAGCTGTTTTTTAGATATAATTAGCTTGACCCGTAATGACCCAAAAGTGACCCACTAATCGAATTTTCCCGAACATGGGACTTAACACAATTCTTTTCTCATAATCCAAAATGATAGTACAGTCGGACCTCTATTTAACAAAGTCGCTAAATCCCGAAAAAAAGTTTGTTATATGGAAAATTTGATAAATAGTGATTCACTTTTAAAAATATTTTTAAAAACATAAAAAAGATTTTAAATTCATAAACACTAAATATTATTAAACAAAAAGTATTTAATATTTTTTTTTTTTTATAAATAACATTAATTTGCTTTATTCATTTTACCCATCAAAAAGAAATCTGCAAGGAAAACAAGAATAAAACAAAACATTCTATGCAAATACACTCTATTTTCAGTTCTAAGAAAATTGTTTTAAATTAAAATTAATGAATTATTGTCATATTTATTATAACAAGCAATTTTAAGCATACATTACCACATGCGTCCTTAAATTTAATTACTAAAAAAGTCTGTTAATTTTGTCTGAGTTTTTTGTTTGAAAAAGTGTTTTCTCTCATAATACGTCTTGCATCTGTGCAATGCACCAGAAACCCCTTCAGGCATATTTTCTTCAAACTGTAATCCACGTCGGATTGTTTCAAATGATTTTATCATTTCATCACATGAAGGTTTGTTGATTTCTGCATCATGATCATTTCCATCTTCATCATCATTTTCTTCACAATTCATGGCTGGATTGTTTTTATTTTTTACACTGTCCAAAATATCCAATTCAGTTAGCATTTCTGAGGTCTCAACTTCAGAATCAAGTGAAAGAAAATCCTCAATCAGCATATCATCGTTAATTTCTTCTTTTTCTCTCAGCTGTATAAACATTTTTTAAAGTTCTTCTAAGGGAATATCATCTTCATCTTCCGTACTTGCCGAATTTTCATTGCTGACAAAGAATCCAGCTTTGACAAAATTGTTGCGTATAGTACGATCTTGTGTGATAACTTTTCACGTTATTCTCTTGCGATACTGTATTTTGAAGCTTTTGATCACTCCTTGATCCATTGGCTGCAGTTTTGATGTAGTGTTAGGTAGTAAGTAAACAACTGTAACATTTTTCAGTTTTTGCTTGATTTCCTTCAGATGGGCGGGACAATTGTCAAAAACGAGAGCAATTTGGCGACACTCTACAATCATATGTTTGTCCAACTTTTTAATCCATTTTTCGCAAATTTCTGCCGTCATCCAAGACTTTTTGTTAAAGTCATAATCAACCTCCAAAGATTTTATGCCTTTTAAACATCTTGGTTTCTTACTTCTTCTGATAACTAATGGTTTCAATTTCTGATCTGCAGTCATTTTCGCACCTAACATGACAGTTATTCTTGCTTTACTTTTTTTCCACCAAAGCATTTTTCCTTTTTAAATGTTAATGTCTTTTGAGGCAAACATTGAAAAAATAAAGCAGTCTCATTCGCATTAAAAATGTTTTCTGGCTTATATTCTTTTAAAATTTTACTCAGTGTCCCCGTTATCCAATTTTCACTATCATTATCATCAACATCTTTATTTTGACCTAATATTACTTTTGCCGCAATTCCGTGTCTTCTCTTAAATTTTCAAGCCACCCACTGCTTCCTCGAAATTCGTCGTATCCCAATGCTTTCGCAAATTAAAGAGCTTTCTCAATTATGAAAGGCCCAGAGATAGGAACATTTTTATCTCGCATTGTGTGTATCCACTTCAAAACTGCCTCATCCACATCTTCATAGACACATGTTTTTAAACATTTTAAGCAAGAATTCGATGAATCATAATTTTGCAACTTATCACGATATTTTATTATGGTTGATAAGCTATTTGGAGGAATACCAAATTTGAAAGCAATATCCTTTTTCTTCAGTCCTTTATGCATCTGATCAAGAATTAAATTTTTTTCTTGGATACTCAAACACTTTCGCTTTGACATTTTTGAGCTAGAATACAGGAAAGAAATCTAGAATACGGGAGACTCTAATTTAAGGACATGGGGCAGCTTCATTGAAGGTGAAAGGGGGATATTGAAAGTCTGCACTTCCTGGATGAAATGCAAAGAATGACAGCGATTTTACTGCACTCAGTGAGTTAGGCACCTGGTAAAACCAATTCAAGGTCACTGATCATCATAAAATGAGCTAAAAGAAAGAATAAGTTGGAAATGTTCGGAAATATTTTGAGAAATAAGGAGAAAAAAAAATTAGGTCACAAGAAAAAGTTTGTTAAATAGATAATGCACTTCGCTATTTGGAGGTTATTTTATGAAGAAATTCACAAAATGTACTTGGTTCCAAGAAAAAATTCACAAAATAGAGGTTTGTTAAATAGAGGTTCGACTGTATACAAAATTTAATCAAAATTGTTTGAGCTGTTTTTTAGATAAAATTGGCTTGACCCTGACCCATTGTGACCCAAAATGACTCACTAATCGAATTTTCTTGAACATGTGACCTAGACCAATGGTCTTCTGGTGCCCCAAAACAGTAGAATACAAAATTTCGTCAAAATCGTTAGAGCCGATTTTATGATAAAAATTGCATATATATATACACACACACAAGATTTGCTCATATTATAATATATGATATATATATATACTTTAAGCATAACTGCACTAAGTATTTTTAAGCATAACTTAGAAACTATTTGGCATAATCAGCAGTAATTTTGGATTTACATATTTAAAGTTTCTAGAAATTGATTTTTGTTAAAAAAAAATTATAGGTTACATTTTTAAAAAACATATATAAATTAAAAAATATATACAAATTCTGAACTATGATTTAAAAAAAAAATAGAAATGGATTTCTAGAAGCTTAACAAATATGCAAATCCAAAATTACAGCTTGTTCTGCTATGTAGTTCTTATGTGTAAAAAATTACCAACATTGTAATCTGTTGTGCAAAGATTACAAATTAATTTAACATATAAGTAAATTACAATTAATTTTCCAACTTATTTTCAGGAGTGAAATTCACCGAAATTAATGAATAATAAACATGTGAATTTTTACATTGCTGAACTGAGCATAAAACCAACATAGTGAAAAATGTCTAAGCTGGGAATCGGACCCGGATCCTTGGCATAACGTTCCAAGGCTCTACCACTGAACTATCAGGACGATACCCAACTTGGCATCTCTCACTCACATATGTCGGTAAGGCTGCAACCGCAGCACAGGATGGAAGATGGATGGATGGGTCTTGATGACATTTCCATCTTGCACTGCAGTTGTAGTCTTACCGACATATGTGAGTGAGAGATGCCAAGTTAGGTATCGTCCTCATAGCACAGTGGTAGAGCCTTGGAACATTATGCCAAGAGCCCGGGTCCGATTCTAGCTTGGACATTTTTCACTTTGTCGGTTTTACGCTCAGTTTAACAATGTAAAAATTCACATGTGTATTATTCATTGAATTTAACATTAGAAATTCCAAAACTTACACCTTCATAATTCCTAAACTACTTGACTGAATGGCTTCCTGTTTGGTATCATAAGGTAAAATGTACTGAAAAATCAAAATTTGATGTCAAAATTAAGTATTCATAAGGAAAATTTCATAGTTTGGTAAAATTTCAGTATGGAGACGATCCCTAAGCTTATTTTTATAATATAGATTGAAAGATGACATAATTTTCAGTCGAATGACAATTTAAATTTTTTATTGGGACAATTTGGTGATTAAATTGAAAGGTCTCTTTAATCTGTGGCTGACTGTACCAAAATAATTATTCTTCATTAAATGAATCATTCCCAAGCATTTTGTCTAATATACTCTAATGGAAACACTATTATACTCTGCTATTTACATTTCATACTTACTATTATTTCATTGAATTTTTGCTTTATTATAACTTGCTGCAATTTAGATTTAACATTAATTTATTGAATGTAATTTATCACAATAAATATTTCTTTTCAAGTCCAAATTAATAGATCAGTTTCAATCACCTGATCAATAATCCTCCAGTTTACATCAAAACAACCAAAATTGTTAATTTATTAGCCAGTATTGTCACCCAACCAATCAATATTCGTGTGCCCACTAGTATTGTCTCTTAAGTTGAGTTGCTAGAGTTGTGACATCAGCTGTAGCTGATTTATTGTATCAGAAGGAGATACGAGTAGCATTGGCAAGGTAACTCGGAACAGTAGACGAGTTCTATAGTGCCCAGCGAAAAGGCTCAGTTGCTTCCTTCTAGAAACTTGTTTTACTGTTTGTACAATATGGTGTACCACATGTCCAAGAATATCATGGTACACCATTGTCAAAACAGAAAAAATTTCATGGTGGCAACATTTGCACCTGGACAAAAGTGCCTATTATGATTGTTATTATATACAATATATATTTATTACTTTTTGCAGCATTCATGTTCTCCGTTTCCTCTGTTACTTAACAATCTTTCTTTTTACTTATTTCAGATAAAACCCCTGTTTTGAAATTTTTGCTTCAAAATAATGTATCGGTTACATTTGAAATACTTCCACAATATCCTGAAAAAGCTCCTGTTATATCAGTTTCTGCAGAATTTATAAATGCTGAAAGAGTTGTTTTTGAAAATGAGCTGAGGAATTTAGCTGATGAAAGTGTTGGTTATCCAATGATAATGGACTTAGTCATAAAACTAAAGCAGTTGACAGAGGATTATTATAAAAAGAAGCAGTTGGCAAGTCAAATAAGAAATTCAGATGCTGAGACACAAAAAGGAGGTAATAATGAAGTGCATATTCTGAACAAAATATTTGCATTTGTTTATTTTCAAGTTTAAATATATCACAGCACATATTAAAATTCATTGTTTCAATTACCTCAAAAGTTTATTTGTAAAATAAATTTCATACAGTTTTTCTGAGATGTGTCATTTTGTTGCTATTTATGTTTTTTCATGATTTCATTGCATACATGTAATTTTGTGTATTGTAAATTGTTAATTTATTAATAAATTAAATGCCAAACTGCATTTTTATAATGTTAACCAACATAATGAATGTTGTATGCATATGGCCTTTACCTAATAAATCATTGCCATTACTTTTAGAAAGATTTTTGTATAACATTTATTATTATTATTATTTTTTTGTCTATCTGTTCAGAATAGACTCGGTTACATAACAAACACAAAGCATATCAGGGGCAGATAGAGAACGTTTCTGGCTACAATCTGCAGTTTGTCACATTACAACATTTAAATAGTTTTTGAGAAAACAGGGAAAAAACGGGAGAATCAATCCATCAACCAATATTTCAATACTCAAAAATTCAATAACTAATTGATCAACATTAACAAATTTTATGGCGATTGGAAAATCTAATTAAGATTTATAAGTGATAATTCTGGCTACAATCTGCAGTTTGTATCATTCAGATATCTGAAATAGTTACAAAGCCAGAGAAATGCCAGGAGAATCAACCAATCAATCAATCTTTTAATGCTCAAAATATCGAAAAATAATTTATATCAATTTTAAGGAATCTTATAATGATTGAAAGGTCTAATTAAGATTTATAAATAATAATAATTACTTTTTTAGCTTATGACATACATTTTAATTTAAAAACTGAATTCATAAGTATTTTTCTCCTAAAACTCAAAAGATCTTTTAAAATATAAATGCAGCTAGTATAAAATATAAATATATCTAAAATTAAAAAACAAAAATCTTTAATTTCTTTATTTAGTATATTGTTGTATTTTTTTAAAAATAAATGAATGTGGTTCAAGCTTTCAAGTAATTTATAAGGAAAAAATGCAATTTACCACCTAATTTAAAATAATGCAAATTAATAAAAAAAATTATGATGAATTGTAGTTTATGAAAATTAATTCCCTAGGGGAAGCAAATGAACTCTGTTGCAGAAAACTTTTCTTATATACCAGAATTTTAAAGCTTGTGAGATTATCTGATCTCATTATCTGATTTTGTCTATAACAACAAAAGGAAGACTTTTTACAGCTGTACTGGTCTGTGATAGATCTACTGCTATAAATATGGCATAAAGGTATTCCAAGAAGAAAATATCCCAACAATATTTTTCCAAAAATTGATTTAGACTTTAAAATTTTTAATTTTTTCTCCTCATTTAATTGAGATAACATTTTTCATCAAAAACAATACATGATAATTTGTTTTATACATTGTTCTTTTGTTGTCTCTTCCCTTTCCGTGTCCAGTAATATCTATTAACATATTTTCATTCTCTTTGCAACTGTATCTTGGCTAACGTTTTATATGCAGTTATTTATAAATTATTTATGTATTATTGTTGCATTTTATTACATACACAATTTCCTCTCATATTTTAGTGGGACATAAAATACTCTAATTTTAAAAACAAGAACTTTCATCTAAAAAATGGTATGTGGTACAGTAATTTCATTGTCATATTTTCATTTAGCGGCATGCAATTTTTAAGAATCAACCATTATTTTTACAGAGAGGATTTTAGTTGCCTACCAGTGCCAACCATTGGCTTAGATATTTGACTGAAGGAATATGTAATGAATCTTTTAAGAATATGATTTCATTATTGATTTTGTTTTCCATTTGTGAAAAAAAAAAGAAATATATATATAGGGGAGATTAGGGAGCGATGAGACAATTTTAACAAAAATATTTTTTACAAATTATGTTTCGCTAGTAGTACTAAATGGAAAATTTCCGAATAAGATCTTAAAACATTTTAACATATTTTTAAAATAACTTTCATGATAATAATTAAAATTTAAGGTTAATAAACCAATCAAATTAACAAGAAAAATGTCCCATCCCTCGCTCATGTGAGGGAGGGATGAGACATGTTTTTAAAATGAAAATTCATATTTAATTTTCAAAAATGTGGTGAAAAAATGACAAATACAGTGTGGCATTTACATTCCTAAGGCTTATTGTAAATCACAACATTTATTTTATCTTATACTAGCAACCTGCCCAGCGTTGCCTGGGCCCGAGATAATAACAATCTCAAGGCGTTAACCCCCCTCCCTACCCATACCCGCAAATATAACGAATAATTTGTTCAAGAAAATCACCTTCACCTATATTAATGCGATCATTAAAAAAATAATTAAATTTTTCTGATAAATAGAACATAACGAAGACGCTACAGTAAAATAGCCGGCAGATGACAACACTTCCCATCCTCAATTTCAGATCTATATCTTAATTAGTTATCTAAATTTTTGTTCATTAGTAAAAATTGGCAATTATTTCCTTTCATTTTCTCAAACTAAATGGAGGGATCGGCCAGAGAAACAGATCTCTTTGTAGTTCAGTTTTTAATGAAAGCAGATCCCTGTCTGAAACTTTCTTGGATTTTTTTTTCACTGGTGCGAGCAGATTTTTGGCAGTTTTTTGCATAAATTAAGAAAAATTACCGGCCGAATTTTTCAAAAATCACATACTCGGATGCAGAATTTTTTTTTACCTATGCTCAGAAATTTGCAAATTGATATCTTAATTAGTTTTCTTAAAATTCACTAATTAGTAAAATAATTTCGAATTCGTTCATTTTTGCTTGAAAATCCACAACAGCAGTTCTTTTCTTTAGCCTTTTAGGTAGCTTTCAATACAAAAAAGTATAAAGCTACCTATTGCAGCCGTTCGGAGGAAAGCAGTTCTGGAAAATTTCGATATATTTTCACCGATCATATCATCTGAGACCCCAAAACCACCTTCCGTTCAAATGTTGATTTATATATATATATATATATGGATATATAATATATATATCCATATATATATCTGAACTATGTCATACGATAACGCTCGTATTTATAAATCAATTTTGATGAAACTAATTGTGTGTATTAAGCTCACCAATGTCTCGACCGAGTTCGTTGGCCAGTTTGGTCCGCCATTTTGTTTCAAGATGGCGGCCACTTAAAAATTTAAAACTAAAATAAATATACAAAAAAGTTAAAAATTCAAATTTATTTTTAATTAAGTGTTAGGCCTTGATACGAGGATTCCAGAGCATTTTTTGGTTTACCTCTATCTTAAAAAATGGCTGAGATAGAGCAGTTTGAAATTCTAGGGTGGCTGACATTTTGAAACAAAACAGCACATTAACGCGATTACTCGCAAATTATTTTCTTTCATTGTTGTAATAATTTTCCCAATCATACGCATAAAACTATATATTCATATCCGTTAGCGCCAAATTCTCGCCAAAATTGGCAACATTTGGCGACTAAAATAAGTCTTCATAAATGAAGCCAATTTGGCTATTGCTCAATAATTTGGCAAATTTCTTATTCAAATTCAGTATTAAGGAATCTTTTGTAAATGTTTCTTTGCATTTTAACTTGCTGTTTTTGTGTAACATTAGCTAAAATTTTAAAACTAAGATATAGGAAAGCTACCGTTTCCTCCCGGTACAGGCCGGAAGGACTTTTTGATTTAAAAGATGGCATTTTTGATGCGATGTTTAATGATATTCTAATTAATATCTTGAGTAATTATCAAAATATTAAAATTCTGAGACTCAGGTGCACATGGTCAGACCTTGGACTATTCACACCTAAATTTTCAGACTTCTAGGTGGGCTAGATTTTCCTAGCCATCGTCAACAGACACACACACAGCGTGAAACTTTATTTTATTAGTATAGATTATACTTTGTAAAATCCAAATCAAATGAAAAATATGATTGTGCCCGACTAATGCTGCCAATTATTTTTGGTGGATGTAGCTTTGCAATTATGTCTTGTTCATCAATGATGGAACAGTCATTTTCTTATGAAATTTCATTTTTCATTTCTCCCCATAAATAGTAACTTAAAGCTCAAATTTTCCTCATCTTTGCTTTCAACTCTTCCAACATAGTGAATAACAGATTTTTTTGTTAAAAATCTAACTAAAACAAAATTATTTAAATCTATATTTGGTTCATCTTTACACCAATCTATTTCTTTTATATTTTCATGCTCATTATATAGTGATGTTAATACTTTCATCAGAGATGTCATGTACAGAAATGAAAGTAGTTAAAATTCCTTTTTAACTTGCAAAATAATAAGTTTTATTTGCTACACTATTCAATTCCAAAACAAGATAGTGTTATAAGTATAAAATATAAAAATATTATATGTAATTAACATAATTATTTGAATAGAGATATCATTTGGAGTCATAATGTCCCATCCCTCCCTTAGAGCAACATTTAAAAAAGTTCCTGTATTTTTTTGTATATGCTGTGTGGGTTTTCCTTATCTAGGTGCATGTGATACATGATGAGTATTTGGGATTTGATTGACCTCTGTATATATGGTCATTGGTCACTGCATAAAATATTTCGCTGGTAATTTCATATTCAAATTTATGAAACCAATAGGCAATGCCTTGTGAATACTTTGTAATTTTAGGACTAGCTATTACATTTTAAGAGAATAAAATCTATTTTCTCTCTAAAGGATATTTAACAATTAGGGTGGATGTGTGTTTTACACGAGGGCATGGCATACATGAAAAAATATGGTAAATCCTTTAACATTCTTTTACTCCTTAGAATTTTTCTAGACTTCTTGGGTTTTTTCTTTTGAAGTCTGTATGAATCCTGCAACATGTTTAAGGATTTTTTTTTTTTTTTTTAACTGCAGAAATGAAAGATCAAATCATTTTGATAATATTGGAAAGTATTTCATAATTTATGTATGACATATCATTTTCCTTTTTTGTTCATGCTTGAAAAAAGTCATTAGGGCACAGAAATGGTTGTTAAATTATTTGAATCTCACCATTGCTTTTTAGTATACTTTTATACATAAAAATAAAATTTTGATACTTTTACAACAAGCATGTGGCTTTTAGTCTTAACTTAACTGTTCATTGATAAAAGATATATTGTTGAGTTTACAAAACATTAAAAATAATTAAGTTAGCAACAAAGAATGAGATAGAAAATTCACATGTGAAAGAGAAGAACTTTTACAATCACCACTTTCTATTATACTTAACACATGTACTTTCAGTGTGGCGACTTTGGTAATAAAACTTAATGCCAAACACATTTTTAAAAAAAATTACCAATCCACTATAACCCATGGAAGTGAATTTACGGAGCGGATTCTAAATTAACTTTAAAAAAATAACAAGCATTTCTCGCCAAAGCAAGGATATAAATAGTAATGCTCAACAGTCAGTGAGTTGTACTATTCTCATGATATTAGTCACTTCAGCAGTTTCTTGCATTCTTCGAACAGTTACAGTTGTTAATAACTAACTGCTTGCAACTTTAATTTGTGAGCTTAGATTTCTGCTATTTTTGTGTTCTGATTATTGAATTATGAGATTTTGATACATTTTCTGATAGAAACTTTGATAAATGCATGAGTTACTAAGGCCGAAAAAAACAGGGCTTAATTTCTAAGAAAAAAAGTACCGGAGCCCTAATATTCTGCAGTTCTAACACCCGTAGTTTACGTTTTAAAGCCTAAGCTTTTTAAGCCCCCTTCCACCGTCATTCTAATCTTCATATTTATATTTCATATATTATTTTCAAAATTTAAAGCAATGTTTTTTTATTTAGCAAAATAAAAATTTTAAATACATCTATCTGCATATACTTAGCTATCAACTATTCCACTTTTTAGTTATTACTACTTCCAAATAGAAACCTTTGCCTAATCTTAATGTTAATTAATTGCAGAATTCTGAGATTAAATAAGCTCAGGATTATGATTAGGAAATAGTGTTAACACAAACAAGAACGAAAAATCATGCGCCAAGCATAGATTATGTAGCACTTTTTAACGCTTCCAAAATAATTTTACAAAACATACCGTTTAATAAGCTAAAAGATAACATCTAAGTAAACAATTTGGAAAACGCATAACATATTTAAAAACATAACTAGATGGAACCCGTCAAAATTTGACGGCAAACAACTTGATAGTACCATAAAAATAAAATTTATAGTTGCTTTAACTTGACAAATTTCATAGTGGGGAGCATAATATGATTAAGCGATCACAGACCTTTCCATCGATATATCACATGAGGGGTGTATGCAAAATTTAGAAAAGTACCCCCTTGTGGGGTCAAAGTGGGGGAATGGACATGGGAGATGCATAAAATGATTAAGTGGTGACAGGCCTTTCCAATGATATATAACATGAGGTTTTGTGCAAAATTTAGAAAGTACCCCTTGGGGGAGGGGGGGGGGCAAAGTGGGGAGATGGACACCGGAGATGTAAAATATGATTAAGCGGTCACATATCTTTCTAACAATATATGATATGAGGGGTGTCAACAAAATTTAAAAAAGTATCCCTTGGAGTTGGGGGGGGGGGGCAAAGTGGGGAGATGGACATTGGAGATGCATAATATGATTAAGTGGTCACAGACCTTTCCAATGATATATAACATAAGGGTAATGTGCAAAATTTAGAAAGTACCCTTTGGGGGGGGAGGGGGGAAAGTGGCGGGATGGACCCCAGAGATGCATAACATGAATAAGTGGTCAAAGACTTTTCCAGCGATATTTCACATGAGGGGTGTGTGCAAAATTTAGAAAAGTGTCGGGGGGGCGGGGAGATGGACCCCAGAGATGCATAAAATGAAAAAGAGGTTACAGGCGTTTCAACTTGCAGCTTTTTTCTCGAAGGCATTTGACAATATTTTTTTTTTTTTTTTACCCAAGGCAATTTAACAATATTCTTAATTGTTTTGTGTAATTCGTTAAACGTTCATGGAAAAAATCATGAAATTCACTAATCAATAGTTGATAAATTATCAAATTCAACAATCGGTAGCAGTAAAATTGGTCAATCGATAATGGAACAATCACGAAATTCATCAAATGGTCTCCCGTAAAAAAATTGTCCTGCACACTGATGTGATGATCAAAAGGGTTTTGAAGTATAGGACAAAATTATTACTTGCCAAACAGCAATACTGAAAATTTGGCAATGGACTTTATTGCCACCACTGGTCAAACATAATAGTCACACTCACCAATTGCGATGATTGAATGGAAAAAGATTTTTTCTCTGCTGTCGCTCGACAAATTTCGAAACCATTTGGCGAATTTCACGATTTTTTCCCCGAAATTGACGGATTGTGATTTTTTTTCTCAAAGCCATTTGAAAACTTTTTCCCCCGAAACCAGTTGATGAATTTTGCGATTTTTCCACTGTCGATTAATGAATTTCACGATTTTTCCGCTATTGATTGACGAATTTCGCAATTTATCGACTATCGATTAACGAATTTCACGATTTTTTCCATAAACGAACAAATTGCGCACTTTCTTTCCGCTAATGTTTGACACATTTTGCCCTTTACAATTCAGCCAATGAGTTGAACGTTGTTTCTTTCCAGAAATGTCAGGAATGAAACAATGATTCTTTAGGATGAATTTCCTTCGTTCAATGTCCCATGGAAGAATGTGTGCGATGCAGCAACGGGCATCACAGACTTTTTAGGGCACCTGCAGACTAAAAACATCTAACCAATCTTCGCGGGGGAAAAAATCACAGATTTTGTCAAATGATTGAGGAAAAAGCACTAATTTCATCAAAGGATCATGGGGAAACATGACTTTCGTTAAAAGACCACAGAAAAAACGTGATTGTCAAAGAATCGCAAAAAAGGAAATTTCACCAAAAGATCATGCTTTTTTACTAAATATAGTCTAAAAATGGCAGAATAAAATGTATTTTATCAAAGAAACACTGGAAAATGCGAATCTTGTTAAGGATCGCGAGAAAAATGCGAATTTCTTCGAAGGATCACTGAAAAAACGCAAATTTCATCAAAGGATTGCTGAAAAAACATGAATCTCGTCAAAAGGCAGCAGAGAAAGTGCGAATATCGTCAAAGGATCACAAAAAAAGCAAATTTCATTAAAGGATCACGGAAAAACGCAAATTTTGTCAAAGGATAGCGGAAAAAACATGAATTTCGTCAAAGGATTGCAGTTAAAACGTGAATTTCGTCAAATGATTGCTGAAAAAACAAATTACGTCGTAGGATCGCTGAAAAAATCATTAATTTCATCCATCGGCACATAAATATCATAAATTTCGTCTATTGGGGGCATAAAAATCCTTAATTTCGTCAGTCGGGTGCAGAAATTTTTTTTTTTATCAATCAGGCATGTAAAAATCATGAGTTTCATTTATCGGTCACGTAAAATTCACAAAATTCTTCAAACGGGCACATAAGAATCAAGAAATTAGTTGATCGGGCATGTAAAAATCATTAATTTCCTCTATCAGCACATAAAAATCATGAATTTTGTCTATCAGGTACATAAAAATACTTAATTTCGTCGGTCAAGTGCAGAAAAAAAATCGTCAATTGAGCGTGTAAAAATCATGAGTTTTGTTTATCAGGCATGTAAAAATCATGAATTTCATCAATCGTGTGCATAAAAATCATGAATTTTGAAGAACAGGCATGCAAAAATCACAAATTCATCAAGTGGGTGAGTGAAATCACGAATTAGTCAAGTGGGCACATAAAAATCATGAATTTCTTCAATTTAGTGCATAAAAATCGTAAATTTCGTCCATCGGTGCGGAAAAATCATTAATTTCATCGATCTGGTGAGGAAAAATCATGAATTTTGTCAAACAGATTGCTGAAAAAACGCAAAGGGAAAAAAGAAAATCAGAAAATCCTGCATTTGGCCAGTTTTTTCCATATTTTTAATAGCTAGTTTTTCAAGTTTTATCGCCGAGTGCTTATTTTTACCTTTAGGTGGCAATAAAGTCAATCGCCAATTTTCAGTATTGCTCGCTGATAGGCAAGTGCTAATTTTGTCCTGACAAAATGGTTATCGTATCAATAAAGTGTGTAGTGTATGTAAATGAATTCTGCATCGACTGTCACCTGGTATAATGACAATTTATCACGTTTGATGGAGTTTTTAAGTTTCAAGTTTAGATTATTATATTTTTAGGTAGTTTTTCATTGTATCTTTATTTTATTTTATTGAATCATTGAAGATAGAAACATATCTATTTCTGTGTTCATGATAGAGTTCTTCAGATATGTTTTGATTCTTCGTATATTGTTTGCGAAATTATTTAGTGCACATAATATAATTGTAAAGCATGCTTTATATACATTCTGGTGTATTTTTTCTTCTTTTTATGCTGTATGTATTTTGCTACATTAAAATTTTTAAACCTAAAAGTAACGGTCAAATTTTTAGTAGGATTTTTTTTTTTTAAGTAGTTTATTTTCTACTTGGTAAAGCTGAAATTTTATTTTTTTTAAATATAATATTTCAGATGTTTTAATAGTTACATTCGGCTGTAAAATATTGAAAAGTTTTGATTATATATAAAAGTTTGAAAATTAGTTGTCACTTTTTTGTTGTTGTTTATTGATAGTCTACTACATATATATATACACATATACTAAAATTATCTATCTAAATCCATTTGAATCATTGCAAGTTTTGTTAAGATTTGATCGTATTTCAATCTTTAGAAAGCTTTTCTATTAACCGACATAATACCAATAAATTGTCATACTAAAGTTCCAAAACCTTTAAAAAAATTGTCAACAAAACAAAAAATTCTATGCAAAACACATTCATAGACACTATCATAACAAAATCATCCAAATGCACAGGTGGTAAAGCTATTTAGAAGCTCCTGTTATTAGTAGAATTTTGTTATATTTTCCCGAATGGTTGTTGAATTTTGTGATTTTTTTCCCGCAACCATTCAATAAATTTCACGATGTTTTATTGTGATTAAACTATGAAATTTGTTATTTTTTTACATATAAACTCAACTGCGGACGCAGCAATTTTCTGAATTTGTCCATGCTAGTGAAAGTTCTTTTTTTTTTTTTCATGCAACTGCTGGTCAAATTTTTAATCAATTTTTTGTCAATTTTTACAGCCGAATGCAACTATTAAAACATCTGTAATATTATATTCAAAAAGGTAAATTTCAGCTTCATAACTCCTAATAAAAACTCGACCATTACTTTTTGGTTTAAGAAATTTAAAGTAGCAAAATATACATACGACATAAAAAGAAAAAAAAAATACACGAAACCAAAACATATAAAATGGTTTGTATATTGTTTGCGAAATTATTTAGTGCACATAATATAATTGTAAAGCATGCTTTATATACATCCTGGTGTATTTTTTCTTCTTTTTATGCTGTATGTATTTTGCTACATTAAAATTTTTAAACCTAAAAGTAATGGTCGAATTTTTAGTAGGATTTTTTTTTTTAAGTAGTTTATTTTCTACTTGGTAAAGCTGAAATTTCATTTTTTTTTTAAATATAATATTTCAGATGTTTTAATAGTTACATTCGGCTGTAAAATATTGAAAAGTTTTGATTATATATAAAAGTTTGAAAATTAGTTGCCACTTTTTTGTTGTTGTTTATTGATAGTCTACTACATATACACATATACTAAAATTATCTATCTAAATCCATTTGAATCATTGCAAGTTTTGTTAAGATTTGATCGTATTTCAATCTTTAGAAAGCTTTTCTATTAACCGACATAATACCAATAAATTGTCATCCTCATACTAAAGTTCCAAAACCTTTAAAAAAACTGTCAACAAAACAAAAAATTCCATGCAAAACACATTCATACACACTATCATAACAAAATCATCAAAATGCACAGGTGGTAAAGCTATTTAGAAGCTCCTGTTATTAGTAGAATTTTGTTATATTTTCCCGAATGGTTATTGAATTTTGGGATTTTTTTCCCGCAACCATTCAATAAATTTCACGCTGTTTTATTGTGATTAAACTATGAATTATGTTATTTTTTTACATATAAACACAACTGCCGACGCAGCAATTTTCTGAATTTGTCCATGCTAATGAAAGTTCTTTTTTTTTTTCATGCAACTGCTGGTCAAATTTTTAATCAACTTTTTGTCAATTTTTACAGCCGAATGCAACTATTAAAACATCTGTAATATTACATTCAAAAAGGTCAATTTCAGCTTTATAAATCCTAATAAAAACTCGACCATTACTTTTTGGTTTAAGAAATTTAAAGTAGCAAAATATACATACGACATAAAAAGAAAAAAAAAATACAGGAAACCAAAACATATTAAAAGAATTCAATCATGAACACAGAAATACATATGTGAGGGATGTTTCTATGTTCATGTGCTCAATATAACAAAATAAATAAAGATAAAATGAATAAATACCTAATATTTATAGTAATCCAAATTTCAAAACTTTGAAAATTGCTAACGCTATAATCATCTTTCCTAAAGATCTCTAGACAGGAAATAGCCTTTCACCTCATTGGCTCCGAATCTGTCTCGGGACCTCGGACCAGTAACAACCTCTCACTTGATTGGCTGAATGCTGACGCATGCGTGTAGAACCCAATTCGACAGGAGTTTACAAAAAATGCCTTTACCTGATTGGCTGAATGCTCACGCATGCGTATAAAGGCGATATTTGCATGAAAAACTAAAAAGCAGGTTAGCTTTAAATAGATGGATTTCAGGAATTTCGAACAGATACAATATTCGGAAAAGTATCCGAGTACTTTTATTCAACCCTGTATATGATCTATATATTTGTATATATACTATATAGGATGATAAATTTTAGTTTAGTTAGGAAACGCGTAGCACAGTTTAAAATTCTCCTTCTGGAGTTTCTGTCAATAAACGGGAATGTGTTCTCGAACTTTTGTGCTACCCTGTATATGAAATACAGAATTTATACACACCCAGTAATAGACAAAAAGTGAGTTCAATTGAAAATCGCGTTCAGCAACTTAAAACGCCAGGAATTATTGTTAACAGACAGTAGAGAATTCTTTTGTATGTCCCTGTAAATGAACGATGACTGCTATACACACACTATTCTGTAGTAAGCCTCTTGTAATGCACCTTAATAATATATATAAATTTCAATGCGTTTAAAATAGTGAAATATTATTTAAATAAACCGCAGACGATTTTTCTCCATAGACGTAATGTAACGGAATTCTTTTGACTGTCCCTGTATAGTAACTATAAGTGGTATGCACACCCTATTCCATATTAAGCTTCTTCTAATGCACCTTAGTGATATATATAAATTTCAATGCGTTTAAAATAGTGAAACATTATTTACATAAACTGCAAATAATTTTTCCCCATAGACCGCAATGTAACGGAATTCTTTTGAGTGTCCCTGTAAAAAAACTATAAGTGCTACACACTTCCGTTGAAATAGGGAACATGCTATAGATAACGACAATAACATATAAAAATTGCAGAGCAATCCGAGCATATTTACGGGAGTTAGAGCACGGACAGACGGCCATACGGCCAGACAAACCAAAGTCATCAGCACTTTTCAACTAGGTTGGAAAGTGCTAAAAAGGAATTGTTTGCAGCTATGCAGAATAGAAAAAAGACTATTTCTGTTTACTCTTTATTCTTATCAAAATAGCATTAAAATGATTTGAAATGGAAATAAATCAAATTTGAATTTAAGACAGATTGAGCGTGAGCCTGCTCAAATCTGAAGACTGATATAAAAATCGAGCTTATTTCATCCCCATCTCTTACGTGAGCGACACCTTACGTCACTTTAGTGTTTTGATACAAAAGAAGGCAAAAGATTAGAAATGGGAAGGAAAGGAAAGGAAAATTTAGGATTTGTTTTTTGGAAGCGTTATTGCACTAGGCTCCGGAGCACAGTGTTTATGAGCTCTGGTGAATTCTGACCAATATTTAAATATTTACTAGAAACAGAGAAGTACCGGAGCTGAGTTCCGGTGGGTTCTGGTACAAATTAAGCCCTGGGCCTGGAATAAATTACCATTTAGAACCAGAGAATAAACTTTTTTTTGGAAGAAACTGAGTTTTTAGACGAAATCTGGTTCTTTGGGAATAAAATAGTAATAAACCAGGTTTTTTTTTTTTTTTCAATTCATTTATGATTGTCGACATTTGTCTAAATAAATTTCTTCCTTTTAGCAAGAAACAGCATCAGGGTTCATGCAAACTTCTTAGAAATGAAAAAAAATTCCAAGGAGTACTTAGAACTCCTTAAATAAACAAAATACTCCTTAGAAACTCCTTAAATTATCACAAAGTATAATTTAGCATTGAACAATGATGTAATTGAAGTATACAAGAGTAGAAACTGGAAATATACTACACAGTGAATAATACTGCTTAAGCATATATGACTTAGAAGAGATTCACCTTTAAAATTAAAATATTCTTATGCTTACAAAGGTAAAGTTCATGTGATTGCTACCATTCTAGTAAAAAAAAGAAAGTTCCTTTTTTTTTTATCTTGTTGGTTTTCTTTAAAAATTTCCTTTTAAAGTCTAGGTGCATGTGATACATGATGAGTATTTGGGATTTGATTGACCTCTGTATATACGGCCATTGGTCAGTGCATAAAATAGTTCACTGGTAATTTTATATTCAAATTTATGAAACCAATAGAATGCCCTGTGAATACTTTGTAATTTTAGACTAGTTGTTACATTTTAAGAGAATAAAATCCATTTTCTCTCTAAATGAGGTATTAACAATTAGGGTGGATGTGCGTTTTACACAAGGGCATGGCATACATGAAAAAATATGGTAAATCCTTTAACATTCTTGTACTCAGAATTTTTCTAGACTTCTTGGATTTTTTCTTTTAAAGTCTGTATGAATCCTGCTATATGTTTGAGGATTTTTTTTTTTTTCCACAGAAATAAAAGGTTGAAATTGTGTAACAATGTTTTTTATAATATTGGAAAGTATTTCATAATTTATATATGACACACCATTTTCATCTTTTGTTTATGCTTTAAAAAAGTCATTAGGGCAGAGAAATGGTTGATAAATTATTTGAATGCCACCATTGCTTTTAGTATACTTTTATACATAAAAACAAAATTTTTATACTTAAACTAAGAGAAACAGGTTAGAATTTTACTAGCTAAATATCATTAGTGTCAAAATACTTTTGTCTGTATAATGTAAGAAATAAAATTGCTGGTTAATTTATTATATCTAGGTGTACAACTTTTGGCATATCAAAATTACATTTTCTTAAATTATAGTTTTAGAACACATTTTATACAGATTAACAAATGTAAACAAATTGTTGTTGTTTTTTCTATTTAGGCACACCTTATTTTGCTGTTATTTTGATTGATCATATGAGACAGAAGAAAAAGTACTGCAACATGTTACTATCATGGGCCACAGAATTGGATATTCTAGGCTGTCTTCTTTTTTACCAGAAGTGGATATTCCTCCTTTTACAAGGTTCTAGAAAGCAAATAAAGGTAATAAGCTTAATTGTTCTTGCATCATTAATAATTAGTGAAGATCTATAGTCAAACTAAATAGATATATATATTTCACATACATTTTAATCTTTCCAGAAAAAAAGAAAAAAAACAGAATTGCCATTCGACTGGAAATTTATATCTTTTTTCAATATTATTAATCTTCTTTCGTATGTTAAAAAAAATAAGCTTAGAGGATCATTTTCATATTGAAATTGTACCAAACTCTGAAAATTTCAATTTGGATTTTTCAATTAATTTTACCTTACGATACCCAGCAGAAAGTCATTCTATCAAATGGTTTCCCTCTATATTAAAAAAAAAGTAACGATTTGGAAATGGACCAATGAAAATCTGCGTAGATCTTCCCGGCTTTTTTTCTTTTCTTTTCTTCTACAAAATAAGGATTGCTGTACGATACTGATCAGTATCATGAAGCAATTACGCGGGTAGTTGGAGAGTGTAACGAGCAGTGGGGCGGAACCCCCCCTTGTAGGAATTACAAAAATTTAAAGTTTGGAACTCTTTTTGTTAAACTCATTCAGAGCCGTCCTTAGGGGTGTGCGACAGGTGCGGCCGCACAGGGCCTCGTGCCTAAGGAGGCCTCGCGCCCGAAAAACAAATTAATACACAATAGCTAAATAATTATTATTTATTTTGTTGTGAGTTATCTATTTCATAATAAAATTTAGAATACATGTTGCGTCGATGCCATTTCGCCCCCCCCCCGCCCCACCTATAGCTCAGATTGTAATTGTCGTAGGCCCATCAGACGTTGTATGGTTCAACATCATGGGGGCCATTAGCATTTTCTTATCAAGCCCCTGAATTTTATAAAAAACTGAATATAAGAGCCCGACAATTTTAAACTCTTATAACTCGTGATCAAATTGTCACAGCGCGCTCAAATTTTGCGTGCGTGAACAAAGTAACATAATTTTACAGGAGACATTGTCAGTTTTTTTAACAGAAGATCCTAAATATTATGAAAAGTTCAATATAAAAAGAGTCCGAGAAATTTGGTGGGTTTTTTAACAGAAGCCCCTAAATTTTAGTATAGTGCAAACATAAGGGCTGGATAATCATAAACATTTATAACTCGGATCCAAATTTCCACAGCCCATGCAAATTTTGTATGGTAAACGTAATCATTTTAAGTGGGGGAGGGGTGTTTCAGTCGATTATTTATCGAAGCCGCCCATATTTTAATGTATTATAAATATAAGGTACTTCAAACACTTATAATTCGAGCTGTAATTATCGTAGAACATCCATATTTTGTATGATAAACTTAATTATTATAAGGGGGGGGGCTTTGTCAGTTTTTTTTAAATTGAAGCCCCCTAAACTTCAGTATAGTGTGAATATAAGGGCCCGATAACCACAAGCACCTACAACTCGGATTGAAATTGTCACACTCCACACAAATTTTGTATGAAAATCGTAATAATTTAAGTTAGTGGCTCTGTCTATTTTTTACATACCCCTATATTTTATTTTATCATAAATATAAGGCATTAACAACTTGAAACATTTATAACTCGAGCTGCAATTATCGTAGAACACTCTTATTTTGCATGGTAAACGTAATCTTTATAGAAAGGCGAGTTTGTCACGTTAATATAATAAATAACAAATGCCACACAAAATATGAGTGTACTATGACAACTACAGCTCGAGTTAAGTGTTTAATTTGTTACCACTACGGTATCGTGGTCACACATATATAATTAAACATGTTAGTTCGTATTAAACGAAAAAGTTTTATTTAAAAACAACAATTGTAAAAAAAAAACATAATAGTACAATTTTAGATGATATTACAAGACATTTTGTACATTCAAAGAACCCTAACAACAAGGTCCGTCCCCCAGAACGCAAAAAAGGTCTGCTTCTCAATGGCGAAAAACTCCATCTCCTTACCCTCTGCGTAATCCTTAAATCTTACTTGACTGACACACCCTTTTTCCATTCTCCTACCCCTTCTTATCACAGGGTTCTTCGAAAACCATTTCTTTTGTCATGCTATTCATACGAATACCTTCCCGACACATTTTAAACCCTTTCAGATAATCTTCTTATAGAAAAAGTTCACGCACATTTAGCAAGGCTATACAAAGCATGAAAGTCTTTCATACTTACTTGAAATGAACAAAGATCTTCTCCCTAGGTTAATCCTCTTACAATAGGTGCCAATCAAGACCTATCACTTTACTTTATTCTGGGATTATTTTAATCCTATAAGAATAAATTATGCTAATGGACCGCAAGCCATCACACCATCTTATATTTATAATACGCTAAAATATGGCCAGTTTTTATAAAAAAAAAAATTGACAGAGCCCCTACCCTCTTCCTAAAAGGTTTACCATAGAGAATTGCTTTCAGCCGCAACAATTTGGATCAATTTTATAGGTGTTTTTGGCTAAAGAGCCCTTATATTCGCGTTATACTAAAATTTAGGGCTTCGGTTAATAAAACCGACAAAGACGCTTCTTTATAAAGATTATATTTATCATACAAAATATGAGAGTACTCTACGATAATTACGGATCGCGTTATAAATGTTTTAAATTGTCAGCAACATATATTTATTATACATTAAAATATAGGGGGGGGAAGCTTCGATAAAAAATTGACAGAGCCAGGGAGCTAACGTTTGGTTTGACGGTTGGCTGATATAATGACTCTTATTCCTAAGTCGATACCATTTTTAATATCTAGATGACTCCTCTTTCAAAATTTGTATTCAAATTAAAAAATAAACACAATTCACTGTTGAACAATACCTTTCGCATCACTCTGCGGAAATCTGACGATTAAAAAGCATGGGGATGCATGCTCTCTCTCTCTCTCTCTTTTTAACGACTATACAATATTACTAATTCCCCCCCCCCCCCACTTAAAAAATCCCTGACGGCTCGGCCTACAGGCACAGGTAGATTTCGAAGACGCAGACGGTGGGGCGTCTGTTTGTCGGGAATTGCGGAAGAAATGACCTTTTTGCGAGGATGCGGCAGTTGGAACTGCCTACTTCGAAACCTAACTTGTTTGTAAGCGGAGCCAGTAGGAATTTTTTTTTTTTTGCTATAAGAGTTGGTTCTATAAAAAACTTGTCAGTATAAAAGTTTTAGATAATATTAAGAGGATTTATAATAAATTTAAACGGATTTGAAATCTTGGGAATTGACGAAGTTATGAATTTTTTTCTTCTAAAACCCCCCTACCCCCCCCCCCCCTTAAGGCAATTTTTAATTATATCAAAAATCTGTCATACATAAATTTTCGGACCTTCTCCTAGAAGTAATAATAACTTCAAACGGATTCGATACCTATTAAAATTAAGAAATTATGGGGGTTTTACTGTTTCCCCCCCATCCCCCCCTCCTTGGTTCGATTTTGCCCATTAACGAACTTGACCAAGATTTTATGCCTCTTGATTTTATGTATCAGTTTCGAAAAGATGCGGGAGTTGGAACCGTCTACTTCGAAAAATAACTTGTTTGCAGGCGGAGCCGGCAGGGATTTTTTTTGTTTTTAATTTTTTTTTTGCTATAACGGTTGGTCCTATAAAAAACTTGTCAATATAAAAGTTTTAGATAATATTAAGAGGATTAATAATAAATTTACGTGGATTTGATATCTTGTGAATTGACGAAGCTATGATTTTTTTCTTCTAAAACCCCACTTTTTTCTCCCCCTTGGGGCCATTTTTAATTATATCAACAATCTGTCCTACATAAATTTTCGGCCCTTTTCCTAGAAGTAATAATAACTTTAAACGGATTTGATACGTATAATAATTAAGAAATTATGGGGGGTTTTCTGTTTTCACAAAAAGCCCCCCATTTCCCCCCCCGCCCTTGGTTCGATTTTGTCCATTAACGAACTTGACCGAGATTTTATGTCCCTTGATTTTATGTATCAGTTTGGAAGAGATTTATGCAGAATTTTTCCAGTTATCGTGGTCAGAAAAAAGTGACATAGATAGATAGATAGATAGATAGATAGATAAAGTTTTGAACTGGGGTGGTTTTGGGTTCTGGGAGTCATGATCGGCATAGATCTGCAAAAATTTTTCAAAATTTCCAACTTAGGTGAGAATGTAATAGGTAGTATTTCTTACGAAATCTATCTAAAAAACAGAAAGGCAGAAAAAACCGTCCCGACATGATATGGTCAGATTGAACTCTCCGCCAGTTACAAATCTGCTGAAAAAAACAAATAGACCGAGCCCAATCCGAATATTATGAAAGGAAATTGGTCTGAGTCTCTATAAACCTCTTTTAAAACATACTACCCACCCCCCCTCACCCCTAAAAAAAGCGTAATCCTCCATGCGCCATTGTTTAGGTCATGCTAGCACGAGCTTTTTCAAAAGCCGATTACGTTGTGAAAAGTAATGTTGCTAATTTAGAGGATTTTTTTTTCAAAATATCCACCAGAATTTCGGAATAACCTTCGTTTTATTTAATCACATAATATCTGTCATTAAATAAGGCAAAATATACTATTAAAAATTTCTGGTAGATGAATAAAGAAAACAGCTAAATTGGCTACATTGGTCGGAATGGAAGGGCCTCGCAAAAGTTCTTGCACCCGGCCTCGCAAACGCTAAGGACGGCTCTGAACTCATTTGTAATTGTTGCAAAACAGATTTCAATGCAGGTAGCTTTTAAGCATAATGAGAGAACTACTTGGCAGAATGAGCTGTAATTTTGGATTCACATATTTGAAGCTTCTAGAAATCCATTTCTGTTAAAAAATTCATAATTTTTTGTTCAAAGAAATTTTTTTAATTAATAATATTAATAATAATAAAAGAATTGTTATCTGTGAATTAAAAAAAAAATTGATTTCCAGAATCAGAAGAAATAGAAAAATTCAAAATTACTACTCATTCTGCTAAGTAGTTTTTGAGTTATGCTTAAAAAACTACTCTCATTGCAATCTGTTTTGCAAAGATTACAAATGAATTTAACATTAGTAGTTTCAAATTTTAAACCTTCATAATTCCTAAACTACTTGACCGAATAACTTCTCATTGGGTATCCTAGTAAAATTTACTGAAACAGACAAATATGGCATCTAAATTAGGTTGCTCATATTGAAAATTTCAGAGTTTGGTATAATTTCAGTATAAAGATAACCTCTTAAGCTGATTTTTTAAAAATATAAGCTGAAAGAAGACATAATTTCCAGTCAAATGTCTTTTCTGTTTTTTTCCTGGATGATTTGAATATTAAAATGTTCTCTGTCTCCCTGTCTCTCTTTTTTTTTCTTTTTGGCCTACTATACATAAAATAGAGGAAACAATCCTAATAATATTATAAATCCGATTGTGTGCAAATGTTAGGCTGAAGCCAGCGTCAAAATGGAGCATTTAATTATCCTGTATCTTTGCATATAGGTTGATTATAACCCTCAAATGAACATAGGCTGGTTTCTGTTTATTTTATTCAAATATTTTTCTTAATAATTCAAAATTTCGTTATTTTCACAGAGAATAAATGGACATTTTTTCGTATAATATTTTAAAATGGTTAAATTTACTTTACCGTTGCTAATACTTTATCATTGCCAAACCTAAATCAAAATCCGAAATAATAATTTTTACTCAACAATTTAGTTTCAATTGAAAAATTTTCATGTGAAAAGTGATAATGAAATAAAAATAATTAAATAATTAAAAAGAAGATTAAATAATATTATTAGAAATAAAACATACTTTTTTTAGTTTTTGATAATAATACAGGGTTTCAATATGCGTAACCATAGTGTAAGGAAGACTTGGGGCAGGAGATAAAGTAAACAGAGATTCTTAAAATGCCTAAATATAAGACAGAAAAATAGAATAAATGTTCACTCTAAATCCTACTCCAATTCCTCAATACAGGTCGCGCGTATAGTGGAAGCACCAAAATGCGATGTTGAACTAAATACTCAAAAATATCTATAAAACTTTAGAAATTAAAGATTAATCTAAAAACATTATTTTATATTAGATTATGCTTAAATGAAGAAATATTTAGCTGTATCAAAATCTGAAGAATAAAATAAATACAAGACTCACCCAAGTAATAATGATGACAAAGAAATACTTTAGCAGAAGAACAGAAGTTTATTGTATGAAACACAAGACATTTTATCTTCCATATCATAAATCATTTCATATATATATATATATACACAAAATAATTATGTTAATATAAATCGTATTAATCAAATCCAGTTCAAATCACCATAAACTTCAAAGTCCATTGATCGTTCATTTTACTGAGATTGTTTTATATATATATATTTAACATAAATCTTTACTTATTACTCTATTAATTATATCTGAAGAAATGTTAATAGGGAATGAATACTGTTCTTTTTAAAGAAAGTTAATTAATTAATCAGAATATCTTGCAGCATTCGCAGATACATCAACTACGTCTGAGGAAGAACATCGACGAAAGTCGTTGAGATTCTTGTACTTTTAGCATTTTGATCAATATGGTGATTCAAGGGGATAATATTGTCTATTGAATAATTCGAACTTAAATCTTTGTAATAGCACCAACAAAGATAACATTGACTAACATGAACTGAACATCGCTGTAATTATTGTGCATTTGGATATCTCGTTGAGATGAAGAATCGGGGCTGTAGAGAAGAATCTAATGAATTAAATAATAGGAACTTTAATACTTATAGTAGTATCCACGGAAATGAAAATTTCCAACACAAATTTAACATCATAGAAATCATTCTGCATTAGGAATTCTCGTCGAAAGTGAAGCATCGGATTTACAGAAATTCATCCATTGAAAATGAAGAATCGGAATTGTAGAAAATAATCTCTTGAATAACCAGATCTTAAACTCTAGATTCATGTTCATCTGCCAGCATAATTTTAACTCTACATATCCAAAAATTTTGTCATTGTGTCCAGCCTTACGGCCTGACACTGCGTTATTCTTTTTCGACTACATCCAGAAGAGAGAAGCCACAGACCGTCTAAATTTGAATTCAAACTCTTCCAAGTCTAACTGAAAAACCAGACAAACGAACCAATCAGAAAAGGCGAAAATTCCTTTTCTTCATTCTGAATCGCTTAACTATCAACCGTCGCTGCTAAAAAGCATTCCCGCGACAACTCAACTCTACACGCGAACGATCCTGGTGAAACGAAAACAACTATGCCCTAGCAACAAGCAGTAGAAATTAAGATCGTTCGTCCGCGAATGTTCCAGAAAGAATTTCAATTCCCCTTTTTTTCCCACTGAAAAATGCACCCCCTAACCTTGGAAGCTCACTCGAACGACCCCTAAACTAACATGGTTGACAATTGACCACTAAGTTGTTGTTTCAACAACGCGCTAAGCTAGAATTCAAAATGGCCAGGCGTCATTTCGAAAATGAACAATGTAAACATTGGGATTAGAAAAAATATTTAAAAATTCATATCTGCCAAGATTTAAGTTGAATCTTGCTAGAATTTTGGCAGACTGCATAAACAATTTTGTTTAATCTTTTAAATAAGGTTTAGAACAAAAATTATTAATATTAAAAAAGTGGAAAATATATATTTTAACTTAAAGAAAATACACTATCTTTGACAGAATCAATGTAAACAAACGGAAATCTTTTATACTTTTATCCAGAGATTTAAATGCATGATTATACTTTAATTTAAAAATGATTATTGATTTTAAAAAATGATTTAATTATAGAAGTTAATTTTAATTAATAATAAAATATCTTAGAAGAAAAGTTAAAAAGATTAATTTTAAAAGATAGAAAATATTGACTGTTTAAATAATAACTTTTAAGTAATTAATTTAAATGTTGATTAATATTATGACAACTTATAAATAATGATTAATTATGATTAAATATTTAATTTAAATAACTAAATTAATGCAAACTATTGAGTTTCAAAGTAGAAATGGAATATATCATAACATTTACCCCTAGAATATGGGAAAAAAAAATTGTTGCCAAAGTGGAGAAACAAATCAAAATGTAGAATTGAACTGAACACAAACAATTCACAAAAAAAAAAAAAAATTCACAAGGTGAAAACAAAATTTAAAACAGCAATTGTTAACTCCATTCTTACAGTTGGCTATGAACAATTTTCATACCCGTAACAAAAGAGTTAACAATAAATCTGAAATAATAACTTTAACTTACATTCTTTAAAAAGATATCAATAATTTTAGAGTCCAAAATGTTGCCACGCAACCACAGAAAGCAATTCTTAGGAACTACATATACCTATCTTAAAAATTTCTATTTTTTACAGATTCAAACAATTCGACTAAGTACATACAAATGCAAACGCTAAAATTAAGAATATGGATGCAAACAGTAAAATTGAAAACATGATGCAATACAATAGAATATGAGCACAAAAATAAATTCAATTGAATAAGATATGATGCAAGTACAGTTTACAAAATACAAATAAAATATATACAAAACAAGAATAGGGTGAGTTTGTAAAATTACAACCTGAAACTAAATCTATCTAACCATTGCACTTAAAAAAACTGAAATATTCCTACCAGCAAAAAAATTATTGGATATCCATGTGCAGATATAAAAAGTGAAATTCAAAATACCTTTTAAGAGATGTAAAACAGCAGTAGTACAACATAGCAAAAGAACATATTTATAAATATGAACAAATCGTTGAGATGTAATGTTTAGACAAAAGAAAAACTGAAGTACACTTCATGTAATTTGTGTACATTAAATAATTCCTGAAAATTGAGAGTCAAAGATAAACTTAAAAATTTATTAATTTGCTAGTACCTATCACAAAATATTAATTTTAAAAATTACCATATTTAAAAGAAATAATAAAAAAAATTATATTAGCTATTGTCTTTTACTGAACTTAAAATAAAATTTAAAGAGAATTAAAAAAAATAGTAAATTTTAAAGTAAATATTAGGAAAAATGCTAAATTAAAACCCTTCACAAACTGGAACCCTTCATAAACCAAATCCGGATTAGAAGCAGATAAAGAAAAAATTAAAATTCAAACATAAATCCCAAATATTAATAAAATTTACCCTGCCTGATAGTCCTATGCATCATTATCGGGTACTTTTTAGCAACTAGCAAGGAGAGTACCACTTAACCAGGATTACATGGTGTCTATCAATGAATAATACCGACCAAGGCATTATTTAAACAAAAAAGAAGTTTAATTGGAGGAAGGATAGCTATGGCAAAAAAAAAAAAAAAAAATTACATATAAAGATTGAAATTAGACTTTGTTGAATACCTCGCTCTCAAATAGACAAAATTAATGTTAAATTTACCTATAGTTAAATAAATGGTTTTACAGAAGTTAAAAATCATGTTAAAGTTTAGAGAAAATTGTACCATAAAATCTTCTACACCTCATGCAATTCTAAAACACTTGTAAGTATTATTCGTATTACATAAATATTGCATAATTTCTCATTAAAATGACAACAAAAATAAGAACCAGATTGATCATGTCTAGTGATAAAATTGCATATCATAATTGAGATATCATTTTAAAATAATTAACAAATCTAACCATATATAATAAGTTTTTTGATATTGTATTTGATAAAGTGATAAATTGACACTTTAAAATAAAGAATATATATTTCTTAACATATATAAATATTTAAAATGCAAAATGATATATTAAACCAGGTAAGTAATTTATACATATATATATATCTATATAATATGACCAATAATAAATCAAGAAATTCATTTGTAAAAATAGAAGCAATGTAAAATAAAAAAATTCTGAAGATGAAGAGCTTTTACTTTAAATTTATCAAATTTTTGCACATAATCAGATCCCTCCAGAGAAGTTAATTGGGCCTTTATGTATAACATCTCTAGCATTTTTTAAAAAATATATCAAAGAGTTATCAAAATATGTACATGAAATTTGGAAAACATTTTTAAGAAAAGAACAACATTATCAAACTTTAAGAGTATTTAAATATTTTTTATCACATGAAAGTTAATATGCTGAGGAGACACCAGACCTAAAAATTTTGAGACCAATATCAATATATTGCATAACACCAATTGTTATTTGGCAAAAAACGAAGGAAGTTTCCTTATTGTATTGCCTAACAATGGTGCAAAAAGTAGGGCATGATTTTGTACTAATATATCTATCTATATATCTACATGTGATTTTATTAAAGTGTGCACACTGTGAAGAAAGGGTAAAAAAAAAATATTGTATGTTCAACCAAAATTCAGAGTAGCCTGCACATGCTATTGATCTCTAAATCTAGCAGAACTAACAAAAATTCCTTATTAAAAAAAATAGTAACTCTTCCTCATTTTGACAATACTATCCGAACAGACTAAAGAGATATATACTCAAGAGAATGCAAGATAGCCTGAGGGCAGAAAAAAAATTTAAACAAATCATGCTACTTTTATCATTTTTCACTTTTTTCAACCATTTCTATATTTATTTCTATATTTCATTTATTTTTTATTTTATATATATTTTTTTGTCTCAAAAATAAACTTTTATCATTTGTTGTTGTTTTGTTTTTATTCTTTGAATAGGATGTTAAATGAGTACTCTTGTGATAAAAATTTTTATAAATGATTTTGCACACTCCTCAGCAATAAATTATATCTATTAACGTTAATGAAAAATTTTGACTCATAAATAGTTGCAATTCTCTCTGACTGTGACATCAGACAAAAATAATTAAAACTATTGTAAAGGTTGAAAATCAAATAAATACAACATTGAAGATTAACTATAGCAAAAAAAAATTTTTTTATAATAAAAATTCTATCAAAATTCTACTATGCCACCCGAAAACTGGAGAGCTCCAAGAGACATTATGCTCTTTTTGTGCGGAAACCCATGCAAGCCAGCTAGAATGCAAGATTCTTACATCTGAGTCCAAAAAAAAATTGTGCCTTTATAGTGGCCAAATATCTAGGAAATTTTTCCACCTGAGTTATCAAATGATCAGTCTCAAGGAACACAATCTAATTATAAAAACTCTTGACAAAATAAAAATGTCAATAAAATAGGTAATTAAAATTTTATCTATTTCATACAGAATCTTTTAGAAATTTCTCTCCGCCTGCATTATCACAATGATCATTCACAAGGGTACACAGTCAATAAACTGAGCCTTTATAGAGGAGATAGATTAAAAAAAAATTCCTAGTAAATTTTAAAATTTAAGGAGGATATTTAAATTATTGCTATAGTACAAAAAATATATCTAAGGGGAATTGATGTCACGAGAGATTTAACTCAAAGTTTATACATAAATTTTGAAATAAATATAACTCTTAATAAATAAAATTTGCTTTGTAAAAGATATGAAATTTTTTGTATAAATGAATTTTCCTAAAAATAATTTTAACTGAAATATATTTTGCTCAAGATGAAATCAACTGCAATAAAATTTGTAGTCATTGAGAGGATACAATAATTTTCTAAAATTCTTATAAAAACACAGATATTATCAGTTATTTAACCAAACCTTTAAAGATTTATACCAAAGCATTCAAAAATTCATATAAATATATTATACAACCAGATATTACAGTATTCAATTACTTGCATCACTTTTTTAAAATTATAATAAACATTACAAAATAGGGTTTCTAAGAGAGAAAAAAAATTGGCACATGGACACCAAAAAAATATAAACTTTTGCACACAGTAATTTTAGTATTTATTAAAAATTAATTATTTAAATTTTGTGCAAATATTGTTATATTAAATTTAAGCAAAAACCTACAAAGAACGTTTCACTGAGTCGCGGTACCATTAAATGTAAGGAAGACTTGGGGCAGGAGATAAAGTAAACAGAGATTCTTAAAATGCCTAAATATAAGACAGAAAAATAGAATAAATGTTCACTCTAAATCCTACTCCAATTCCTCAATACAGGTCGCGCGTATAGTGGAAGCACCAAAATGCGATGTTGAACTAAATACTCTAAAAAATATCTATAAAACTTTAGAAATTAAAGATTAATCTAAAAACATTATTTTATATTAGACTACGCTTAAATGAAGAAATATTTAGCTGTATCAAAATCTGAAAAATAAAATAAATACAAGACTCACCCAAGTAATAATGATGACAAAGAAATACTTTAGCAGAAGAACAGAAGTTTATTGTATGAAGCACAAGACATTTTATCTTCCATATCATAAATCATTTCATATATATATATATACACAAAATAATTATGTTAATATAAATCTTATTAATCGAATCCAGTTCAAATCACCATAAACTTCAAAGTCCACTGATCGTTCATTTTACTGAGATTGTTTTATATATACAGTTGAACTTCCCTTTAACGAAGTTTTCTACTTAACGAAATTTTGTACAGAACTTTGACTTTGAACACCATTAGCATGTAAATTAATCTCCATATTACGAAAAATATATTCTATATAACGAAGTTTATTTCACTTTTTTACGTGTGCAGAATCCAAACTCAGAGGTTGCTGTTGCAATGGATATGCGAATTTATTTCAGCAGATTGTTTGAAAATGAACACATTTAAATAATTTCCATTGGTGCTAAATAAAACAATTTTTTCACACTCAGAAAAAAACTTGTTATCATTACTCTCCCACACTGAGATTCCAGCGCTGACAGTTGGGAGAAGTCAAAATCCTCTTTCCACATTCAATTATGTAGAAGATGGTATCAATGGCGTCAGATACATTGAAACAAAAAATATCAATTAGATTCGGACAGTTTCTATTCTGGCCTTTCATTGCTGATAGACAACTGCTTTGTACATCCACAAGAACGTGCTTCAAAATTCAAATCAACGAACATTTAAGTTATTTTTGTTCCTGCCAATACAACTTCTAAACTTCAACCATTAGTCTAAGAAATAATAAAAAAAATCTTGAAGTACATTATCGAAAAAGACAGAAAAAAGACAATGTTGTGAAAACATTAGTTTGAGAACCTGTGTATTAGAGCTGGTGAAAGCTTGAGCCAAAGCTTGGGAATGAGACTTAATTTCATCGACCGTACACAACTGTTTTGTAAAAGACGGCTAAATAATTGAAACTGAATCAATTGCTTCTGAATCCAATATCTGTTTGTCATATTTGAAGGGAACTTTAATGAATTTAAGTTTATTTCTATTTAACGAATTTTCTTCATAACGAAGTTTTTAGGTGTAACGATGAGACTTCGTTAAATGGAAGTTTCACTGTATATAGTTAACATAAATCTTTACTTATTACTCTATTAATTATATCTGAAGAAATGTTAATAGGGAATGAATACTGTTCTTTTTAAAGAAAGTTAATTAATTAATCGGAATATCTTGCAGCATTCGCAGATACATCAACTACGTCTGAGGAAGAACATTGACGAAAGTCGTTGAGATTCTTGTACTTTTAGCATTTTGATCAATATGGTGACTCAAGGGGATAATATTGTCTATTGAATAATTCAAACTTAAATCTTTGTAATAGCACCAACAAAGATAACATTGACTAACATGAACTGAACATCGCTGTAATTATTGTGCATTTGGATATCTCGTTGAGATGAAGAATCGGGGCTGTAGAGAAGAATCTAATGAATTAAATAATAGGAACTTTAATACTTATAGTAGTATCCACGGAAATGAAAATTTCCAACACAAATTTAACATCGTAGAAATCATTCTGCATTAGGAATTCTCGTCGAAAGTGAAGCATCGGATTTACAGAAATTCATCCATTGAAAATGAAGAATCGGAGTTGTAGAAAATAATCTCTTGAATAACCAGATCTTAAACTCTAGATTCATGTTCATCTGCCAGCATAATTTTAACTCTACATATCCAAAAATTTTGTCATTGTGTCCAGCCTTACGGCCTGACACTGCGTTATTCTTTTTCGACTACATCCAGAAGAGAGAAGCCACAGACTGTCTAAATTTGAATTCAAACTCTTCCAAGTCTAACTGAAAAACCAGACAAACGAACCAATCAGAAAAGGCGAAAATTCCTTTTCTTCATTCTGAATCGCTTAACTATCAACCGTTGCTGCTAAGAAGCATTCCCGCGACAACTCAACTGTACACGCGAACGATCCTGTTGAAACGAAAACAACTATGCCCTAGCAACAAGCAGTAGAAATTAAGATCGTTCGTCCGCGAATGTTCAAGAAAGAATTTCAATTCCCCTTTTTTCACACTGAAAAATGCACCCCCTAACCTTGGAAGCTCACTCGAACGACCCCTAAACTAACATGGTTGACAATTGACCACTAAGTTGTTGTTTCAACAACGCGCTAAGCTAGAATTCAAAATGGCCAGGCGTCATTTCGAAAATGAACAATGTAAACATTGGGATTAGAAAAAATATTTAAAAATTCATATCTGCCAAGATTTAAGTTGAATCTTGCTAGAATTTTGGCAGACTGCATAAACAATTTTGTTTAATCTTTTAAATAAGGTTTAGAACAAAAATTATTAATATTAAAAAAGTGGAAAATATATATTTTAACTTAAAGAAAATACACTATCTTTGACAGAATCGATGTAAACAAACGGAAATCTTTTATACTTTTATCCAGAGATTTAAATGCATGATTATACTTTAATTTAAAAATGATTATTGATTTTAAAAAATGATTTAATTATAGAAGTTAATTTTAATTAATAATAAAATATCTTAGAAGAAAAGTTAAAAAGATTAATTTTAAAAGATAGAAAATATTGACTGTTTAAATAATAACTGTTAAATAATTAATTTAAATGTTGATTAATATTATGACAACTTATAAATAATGATTAATTATGATTAAATATTTAATTTAAATAACTAAATTAATGCAAACTATTGAGTTTCAAAGTAGAAATGGAATGTATCATAACACATAGGAAACAGGCGAATATGACGTCATACATCGAAAATAAAGCGGATATGCTTTTATGGTGAAATAAAATGATCTTGGGTATTTTTTTTACTTTTTTCTTTTGTATGGTAACATTACTTGGTGTTTTACTGTCTGCGCACAGCTAATATAACTATACCGTATTTTTTACTTAAATTTTAAAAAAAGTAAAAAGAAGTTTGAAAAGAAAATGATTAGCAAATGTCAATAATATACTTCGCAGAATTATCCATGTTGAAAATGATGTCATAGATAGCGAAAAATAGTTATTTTAATTCTTAAAACTAAAAGAAATAACTCGATTACCTAAAAAAAATTATGAATGTTAATAGTTCCATTTTTGTTGATAAAATCTAAAGATTTAATATTATTTCGTTAAAGTAACATAATTTTCCCTATGCCAGTATTGAAATTAATTGCCTGGAAAAGAAAATTAACAATTATGTCATTAAAAAGGGATTTCTCTGGGGAAAAAGAGACGTCATATTTGAAATAAAACGGGAATTTTCCAATATGTTTTAAAATGAATGTGAATCAATTCCTTATATTAATAATACAAGGATCAGTAAGTATAGAAAGTAGATGAGTTTCACGCCATATTTATAACGAAAAATTTAAATGTTTTTTTTTTTATCTATACTGAATATTAAGCATGAGTATCCATTATATACAGATGAGAGTTTTCTGCTAAAAATCACATCATAATTTTAAGAAAAGGAAAATGAACACGAATCTATTATATTAAAATCTGACCGTGTGTTTGTATTTCGCAACTACTTCTAGACTATCGAACACAACGCAATTTACTTAATACTGGTTATCATTGATCTGAGGATGTCACACAAACTCTCAGAATTAAAAAAATTAAATTAAATAATTAAATGCCAATATTATTATTATTATTATTATTATTATTATTATTTTGTAAATTTTAACGAAGTTTCTCCAAAAACGGAAAGTAAATTACTTCATATTTGTGTATAAAAAAGGAGAAATAAAACAGATCAGTATATTTTTTACACCATTTCCTCATTAAAACTGAAAAATAGAATTTATTTTCACTTTGAATAGATGGTGAAAACAAAATCCTGATTTCAGTAAATTATCCGAAAAATAAAAACATATTTTCACATATTCAAACTTCATGAATCAATTTATTCTGGAGAACAAAAATTGCCTGTCAACATACTGTCATTTAGAAAACAAGATTTGTTTCAGCTATAAATTAAACCAAGGAGGCAGAATTGAATTTAAAGAAAAAGCACATCTATTTCCAATTAATGTTTTTTTGAAGGATGGCTGTTAAAACGTTTCACAAAGGCGGTAAAAGTAAAATTGTTTATCAGGTAAAATTGACATTTGTTTTTACCCAATTCGTCTACTTCCACGAATTTATTTGGCCCTCCTTTTTGCATTGGTTGCAATTTCATTTTCACGATTATTTGGCACAAAATTTCACTTTTTCAAGACTGAGTTATGTCAATGTGCCTATAATAAAAAATACCGTATTGTCTCCTATGAAATATGATAAATAGTTAGTTAATTATTAACGTTTTTAATTATCGGGAATGAAATATTTTGCTTAATTAATGTATTTATTCCTATTTTAATGTTGCGTGAACGAAGTCACGGGTAACAGCTAGTCAATTATATGTCTTATGCAATTTATATAAAGACACATTAGAATATTATAAATTCTTTCACTTAAAACAAACAATAGCCATATTTCATAAAAGTTATACAAAAATAAAAAATTATTTAGCTTGTAATTAACTATATAGTTTTTTTTTTTTTTTTTTTTTTTTTTTGAATTTTTTTAAAGATTTAATTTGGAATTCGATTTAAAAAAAATCTACATAGTTAATCACAAACTAAACAAGCTTTTTATATTTTTGTATAACTTTTATGAACAACATGGCTTTTGTGTTTGTTTGTTTTAAGATAAAGAATTTATAATATTCTAATGTGGCTTCATATAAATTGCATAAGGCGAGTGAGTGAATTTTAATCTCCAAATCGTCCATGAAAAAAAAACAGAAACATTTGACTGGCAGTTATGTCTTCTTCAGTTCATGTTTTAAAAATCCAGCTTAAGAGGTCATCTTTACAATATAATTGATTAATTATTTTATGTACAGTAGCCCCATCCCCACCCCACAAAAAAGGACAGAGAGTAAGTGAGTGAGTGAATTTTAATCTCCAAATTGTCCATGAAAAAAAACAAACATTTGACTGTCAGTTATGTCTTCTTTCAGTTTATGTTTTAAAAATCGAGTTTAAGAGGTCCCTTTACACAGAAATTATACCAAATTCTGAAATTTTTAGTAACATGTAATTTAGGTGAAATCTAGACTTTTTTCAAGTCTAGACTTAGTCATTTTAACCATATGTTTACTTTACTACATCTTTTACTAAATCATTTTTACAGTATTAATGTGTATTTTTCCATGACAAAATATTTTGTTGCATTTTTCTTCAAAAAAGTGGTGGGTAAATGATGTGCCAGTAAGGATCATGTGACCCTTTAAAGGATCTCTTATTTCTAGCAGTCTATTATCATTCAGGAACCAAAACCACCCTTAAATCTCAAACACAACCTTTTCCGTAGAACTTCATACGTTCATTCACTATTACCCGCCGAACAGATGTTTCCTTTATTCAACCCCCACTCCTGGAAACAGAAATTCAATGACGTACTTACTGGCGTATTTATTGGCTAGCATTATTCAACCACCCAAAGCAAGTTATCGCTCTGACCATCGCCAAGACTTTATCGCTTTCTTAAACCTGTTTTATCGCCATATTTGGCGGGGTCAAGCATAGGTAAAGTCGTCCCGGATCTGACCTATATCTTAAGGTCTATTTTAATTTATTCTTAATTTTCTTTTATTTAAAAATACATTTTACAGTAGATGATTTCAAGTTGTTCTGCAATCAAATTAATTTTTGCTTATCCATACATAAACATTAATATGTTAATAAATATGATACATCTTTGATTATATAACTTTTTGCTCTCTTATTGTAATTGTATTTATGGTTTTAGTTTATAAAATTTATACATAAGTGTAAAAAAGTTAATAGTTAATTCTTCACAGCTAATTTGTATTATTTTTTGTATACTTACCTCATTCAAATAGCTGGGAGGTGCAGATAAGGTAAGCTTTCTAGAATTTAAAAAAAAAAAAAAAAAAAAAAAAAAAAAAATTCATTTGTTTTGAACACAAATTAGAAGATGAAACTTATCCATGGATATATGAAAATTATTTCATTATTGCCACATGATTTCATTTCAAACTAAGTAGTTTTTATCCATGTTTGAGTTTGCAGTTTTAAGATATTAAGTTATGTTTATACCTTGTGAATATGTGGTTTCAAACTTTTATTTACAGTCGAACTTGGTTAATATAGGAAGCAAGGGAATTAGAAAAGTACTTATATTAAGTGGTCGCTTCACTGAAACTCCTAGATCATGAGATTCTATGTTAACCTTTGGGAAAGTTTAAAAGTACGATGACTCATTACTGAATAAAATTATTAAAATACGGTTTTCACCATCAGAAAGTAGACATCAGGTGCTGACGATGTACGTTTTTTAAAAGTCTTCAATTTTAAGTATTTTAAAATCCCTATAAACTTTGAAATTTTATCATTTTCTTAAAAATGCTTAAAATTTACACAGAGAATTTTTAAAAATGCACATCGTCGACATCTAACATCTACTTTCTGATGCTGAGAACCATATTTTAATAATTTTATTAGGCAATGAGCCATCGTGGTTAACATAGGATTTCACAATTGGGCAGTTTTAGTGAAGCGGCCCCTTAACTGTTATTCGTAATACCCATGAAGATATTAAAAATCTTAAACACATGCCCATAATTAGTTTAATTATGGGCATATGTTTAAGATTTTTACTACTATGCTGCCACCACTAATTATCTCAATGCTCTAATATGCTATATATGCATTAATTTTCTTAATGCTTCAAAAAATGTAAACTTGCTTTAGTCAGATTATATACATTTGAATGTTGTTTTTTAGCAAATGCCTAATTAAAGCATAGTTACCATTCTTTTAAGAAGTCCATTTCTTTATCTACTGCATTGTCGTAAAACAACAATTATTTTTTGTAATGCCTAAAAAATGTTTATAATGTTCTAATGATGTCAAACTTGGTTAATACAAGAAGCAAGGGAATTATGAAAATCTTCGTATTAACTGTTACTCATAATACCTATGATGATAATAAAAATCTTAAAATTACATACATATTTAAACTAATTATTACTATTTACACTAATTATCTTAATGCTAAAGTTAATTTAATATCATAAAGCTAACAAAAAATATTCAGTCTTACCTTTATGTCATTTTTTTTAGACTAGACTTTTCTTATATAAAAGTACAGTACTGAAGTCAAATCCTCTAAAGAACTAGTAATTCTAAAAGATCTCAATGACATACAGTCCTTACATTTTTCCGAGAAAAATCCGGTTAACATTACAATAATCACTCCAATTTCCGAGCTATTGATTTCACATATTTTTTTCATTTTAACAGTGGAATGAATAAAAGAGATTAAAAGGCCAATTAATATTACCCAGAGTTTTGATTTAACAAAATAATCAAATAAAGGTTTTTGCCTATGCTCCTTCATTTCTATGGTTGAGTTGTGAATCTTACAAAGGGGCAGTATTTGAAATGTCCCTTACCTCTCCATTCTTTCTTTTATTCTTTCAAGACCTCAGGGCATTCCTTTGCATTTTCTTGGGTTGTAGGTGGCTCTCCTTGAAGGTTGAAATTCTGTCTGGTAAAACTGATAAATTACTACGTGTTGACAGGCAGTTGTAATGTAGTAATGCTATCGCTGAGAAAGAACAATGTTTGATAATAAAGGGATTTTTTTCCTAATTCTAACCTATATTTTGCCGAAAATCACATTGAAAAGAAAATTTTGCTCGTATTAGCCATGATCTTGTTTTTGTAGCTCGTGAAAAGCATGAGAATATTAATATATTAGACGCATTCAAAAAGGAAGCTACACTTGAACAATGAGGTTAAAAAACACTTTATTCAGAAGTGCCCTACAATACAATATGACACACATAGACCACTATTTCTCTACATAATCTCCCAGTCTCTGCAGAGATTTGTTGGAACATTGCACTATTCGTTTGATGCCCTGACAATAGAAAATCGCTCCTTTGTCCTGGAGCCAGTGTAGAACAGCTGTTTGAACCTAGTCATCATTGGAAAATTGTCTTCCACTCAAATGTTCTTTGAGCTTGCCGCAAACATGAAAATTGCATGGCAGCAAATCGGGACTGTATGCTGCCATACCTCCCATCCAAAACTGGGAAGCAAACCCTGTGTTGTGCATTCCTTCTGAGGTTGTGCAAGGGGACAATGCTTTTGCTTAACTTTCTACATCTCTGTACTCGTGAAATGTTTTGCCCACAAAAAATGTTCTGTTCTGTGTACTTTAATGTTAGAATAAGTTTCCAGCTGATGTGCCATTTTTCCCTCATACTCTGCAGCAACAATTGCCACTATCTGAATGAAATTGCTACCATTGGAAGACATGGCACTCAATTATAGTTTGTGCAAGCTTTTCTCTTGTTTCGCAATGCTGCCATCTGTGGGGGAACAAGTGTACCTTACTTTTTGAACGCCCATTGTAGTTTAAATGATGAACCATCCTTAACATGCAAATTGCTGTTTTAACTTTCCCCCTATTTTAGTTGTGCTCGTATTGAAGGAGTTTGCCCGTATTTAGTCATTAGTATTGGAAATTAAAAATGTTAGAAATGATTCTCTTTTAGGAAATCATATTGTATTTTGTCTTTGACTTTACTTTCATGTTAATAAATGAATTGTTTGGTGGTTTTCTTACTTAGCACAGTTTTTAATAAGTTACCCTCTTCATATTTATTCTTCCTACTCTTGTAGGAATTCACAATGCGCCATCGGACTGTATGTATTGACGTTGATTCAATTGGCAAACCATGCAAAGAGAAAATGGCTAAGACATTGTTTGAAGGATCCACTTCTGGGAAGTAAGTTATTCTTATTAGTCTTTTCATCTCCTCTCCCCCCCCCCCCCCCCAAAGTTTCCAGTTCTAACGCTAAAAATAAACAAATAATCTATATATATATTATGCTATCATACGTGGCACAGAAATTGCAATTATTTCTTTTTTGCCGGTGGCAAAAAGTGTTTTTTTTTCACTAATTTCCAAATATTAAGAAAAGTATTTGAGGTATCGATTTAAAACTCATCACACATTATGTAGAAAAATTTTCTGCGTCAAAAATGCGATTTTTGTAAAAATAGGGCTGTATTTTTTTCTTATTTTTTGCAGAAAACTAGCTACTTTCTAAAAAGGAAAGAAAATAAAGTTCGAAGTCAAACCAAAAAACGAGCCATTTTGTTACCAATTTAAACATTAGCTCCATTGTTTACCTTATGCAATTTAACCTCATTGTTGTCCGAATCTTTATGACGTCAATGTTACTGATGCACATACTTGGGATTTATAATATAGAATCGATAATAATAAATGAATAAAATAATATTATAGAGTGTAGATTTCCGTCATGTCCTACCTCTCAGTTTTAGAGATTCAAGATCGCTAACAGTTTAGCGTTGCATAAAGATGCATAGACTTTGTTCTAAATTTTAAATTTTGAAACTTACAGAAAATATACATACCCTTAAAACAGAGAGAGAGTTAGCAAGGTGGCTGTTACAGTTTGACGAATGTCAAAGAGGGTGGGGAAACTATTAAGTTGCCCCCAATTTGTTATCCAGATATACATGATCCAGTGCATCAACTTTTCAGTGACATCGGTTTTAGGACAGTGACATCTCAAAAGCTTAAAGGAAGAGCCATACTAACAGCGACAAACAATTTGTCACTTGAAATTAAAAATAGTGTTTTACAATGTATGCTAGGAACGGAAAGGGTTTATGAAAGCATTGACATGATCATAAATTATGATCCACAAGATCAACTTGCATATACTGGAGAATTTTTTAACAGTTTAACACCAATTGGAATTCCACCTCATAAACTGAAATGAAGGCCAGGGGCCATCATAATGTTATCAAGAAATTTAGTACCTTCTAAAGGTCTGTGCAAGACTGATAGTTAGTAGTAACTTGCAGAATAATGATATTGAAGCAAAATAAATTGATTTCAATATTAATTAAACTTTTCTTACCCCTCAAATACCACTTATTCCATCAGAGAATAACATGCCTTTTACATTTAAGCGTATACAATTTAGTATCCGATTAGCTTTTTCAATTATTATAAATAAATCCCAGGGTCAAACTTTTGAAAGAAATTGCTTAGATTTGTCAAATCCAGTTTTTAGCTAATGGTCAGTTGTATGTTGGTCTTTCAAGAGTTAGATCTTTTGATTCAGCTACTGTAGTATATGTGAGCTTTGAAATTTACAATTGTGTGCATAAAGAAGTTTTCGATGCTGAAAAAAAAAAGATAAAAATATTTTGATAATTGTGAATGGTATAGATACTTTCAATATAATATGTATACACTTTTTTAATTTTAAAGAGTATCCAGTAACTATTGTGTGCATACAAAAAACACGTACATTTTACGTGTACATACGTTTTTATATGCATGATGCTGAAAAAGTACCTCTGTTTTCATATTTCTAAATGGCGTCTGTATCTTATGAAGTGTATATATTTTTTAATTTCAAAGTACCCAGTCCTAAATGAAGAAGTTTTTATGCGTAGTATTTATACATATAATGCTAAAATTCGTATTCTAATATGCTTATATTTAAAAGAGTAGACACTAGAGCGCAGATGCTCTGCGGGGGATCAACTAGTGATAATATAAAATCTTTACTATTTCATTTTGGAAAAATGTCAAATTTAAACTATAATCATATTTGTTCCAAGGAATTTCATGTTTTAAATGCTTTTTAAGCACTTTCTATTGATGAAATCTGAGCTCTTTTTTTTTTTTCTTTTTCACTTAAAAAAAAAAAAAAAATGAGAATGACTTTTTCTCAAAGCTTATTTAACTATACTGTCACAATAGGTGTCATTGCCTTTTCAATATTTCAGCTTTTAATTAATTTTATAGGTCATTTATCATTGTTTTTACATTGTGTTTACCTGTAACTGAATTCTTTTGTGCGTCTCTGTAAATGAACTATAAATGTTATGAACACCATTAATCTTTAGAAAACATGTAGTGCACCTGGGTAATCCTTTCTAATTTCATTATGTTTGAAATATCATAACTTCATTAAAATGCACTGCAAATATTTTCCCTATAAATCATAATGTAATGGAATTTTTTGTCTGTCTTTGTAAACGAACTATAAATACTATTACTTAGTCTAAACTCCTGATAAAGCATTTTGTAGTCTACCTCAGTGATGCATATCAATCTCATTATGTTTTAAATACTGTAACATTAATCCAATGCACCACAAACCATTTTATCCCATAGACCATACTGTAATGGAATTCTTTTGCATGTTCCTGTAAACGAACTATAAATGTTACACATTTCATTTTCAATACCTATGCTACTCTAGCCAACCTGCCTTGTGTAGTGGGGTGTTAGAGTACAGGCAGGGGTCAGGAAAACTACTTTTTTATTGTAGCCAACTACAACTACTTTATCGAAAATGTAGTTAACTACAACTACTTGTTTTAAAAAGCAGTGACTACAAACTACTTTTCACAAGTAGTCACTACTTTGCTACTTTCAGATTTTGTCAAAGGGTTCCATTTACACTAGAAATGAAGACACAAATTAAATAATAAAGTGACCCTCATTATATCGCATCTGCCGGGATATAATTAAATAAATGTAACATAGAGGGCATTAAAAAAGATAACATACAAGAAAATGTTTTGTGTTTGTCTCCAAAATGTTAATTTATACACACATTAAATCTCGTAGCAAAATTAAGAGAGACATTATAATTTAGAAAATTACAGAAAAAAAACTCTAGATGAAAATAATAAATAAATCTGTAAATCAAGAAATTCCGAATATTAAGAAACCGGCGTTAAAACATGAAGACTTAATAATGAGTAAATAGACAAGTGTTACCAGAAAGAAAATGAATTCATTTGGTGGATTAGTACATGATTTTAGTAGCAAGTGTCAATAGAGAAAATCTATCACTTCTTGCGATACGTTGTTATATGCTGCAGCTGAGATTTGCAAATTGTTGAGCGGAACAAATTTTGCACAAAAGAAGCGAATTTCAGAAACGTGATTTGCAGAATGGTACATTTTGCACCCCTGAAGTAGCATTAAAAGTAACATCGGTTCTTACTACAAACTACGGATTTTTTGTATCACGTTACTTGCTACACTATATTATTCAAAATGTAGCATGCTACACTACAAACTACCGTAAAAAGTAGCAGCTACAGTAGTTTCGCTACTTCCGACCCCTGAGTATAGGCTGCTAGACAAAAAGGGTGCCAGGTCGAATCCCTTTTCGGGCATGGATATTTGTAGTGGGTCGGATTCCACTTTAAATGAAGGTGGCAGTTTATTTTAGCCTTTGTATGCAAAAGATGACCGTAGTGTCTGCAACCAACCAACAAACGAAACATTCTTTACTAAACCTCAATAACACATAAAAATTACATGGCAGTCTGAATATTTTTACAAGAGGTTAGAGGACAGACAGACAGAAAAACTGAATTTGTAAACACTTTTTAACTACATTGAAAAGTGTTAATAATAATTACTTGTTGTATGATGAGATTTATATAGTATTACCTTTCAAAATCAACTGATATGAAATTTCAGTGCATTAAGCACAGATTACATTGTTGCCCTGATTAATTACCATTTTTTTCTGATTGCTGTTGAAATAAAAAGTAGTTAAAAAAAATTGTTTTGTATTCTAATGGTAAAATATGTTAAAAGTGAATCAGGACAAATAACTTTATTGGCAGTGACTATATTGTCTGTAGTACATATAAATTCAAATTTGGTATTGATGACAATATAATGAGAGTATATAATAAAAGTGTAAGTCATATGACTGTCATCAACAGTTCCGGGATGTCCACCTCACTTTTTCACATACCAGGCGGCCATTTTCATTCAAAATTATTTTTTGAATTAAACTGCATAAAAGTTACATTTTTAGAAAGATCGTTCAAAATAAATTAATATTTGAGAGATGACTTACGTTCAATTATTCAATATTCTGCAATAACTTCAGTTGAAATTAGGATCGCAGTTCAAGTTCTCTATCCATGAAAGTAAACAACAACAAAAAAAAAGATTTTTTTGCCGTGAACGTTTAAAATATCAAACCATGGAGTGTAATAGTTCGTAAAGCAAGTTCTCCGCGAATGAATTTTTGGACCGCTGCTTGGATGTCAAAAAAAAAAAAAAATCGCATTATTGAGACAAAGTTTACCATAATTCTGCGTTATACAACTCAACTTCCTTCAAGATCTTTTCTTGACGTAAGATGTAATAATATTTAATGAATGAAATTTCGAAAAGAATTCTTAGTTAATTTGGTTTTTATGTATTATACTTGCCAGGAAGAGAGATCATGGAAAATTATTGGTAATTGCCAATCATATTTACCATTGTTATGACCAATCGCGTTCAAAATAGTAATTTAATATACATTTATAAAATACATAACATCATAAGTACATTTATGTTAATTTGTGCAAATCTCGCCAATACCATTTTTTAAATCGCGGATACCAGCTTTTATTTTTCACGTGTGCAAATTAGAAAATATATTGTGACTAGCCGCTACTGGCGACCAGTTTGGTCGCCTATAAATGTATGTTAAGCATTGTAACAAATTATTTTTATTAATAATTTAATTTCTTCCTTAATGCTTCGCCAAACCAGAAAATTGTAATAGACAAATCAAGAACTTTTGCGATCGTGGTAGCATTTCACGTATTTTTTGTTGTTATGTATTTCATCTTTCTTGACAAAAACCGCTTAACCCACTTTATAATAAATTAATCATTGTGTGTGTTTTATAATAAAATTGTGTGTTTTTTAATATAAAATAAACTATTTCATAATAAAATAAATGTACATGCTGTTTTAGTAATCTCTAATAGGTACCTGAAAATGGGACTTTCTCGCCAAAATGGCACAAAACAAAAATCACGCCAACCCCAGTGCGTCCGTGACAGCTGTTCCAATTTAAAATGCATGACGTTCATATTTTTCTTTAAAATAGAAAATAGATAAATAAGAAAAAATATCATAAATCAAAACATTTGATTTCAAAATTAAAGTATCGTTTCTAATTTGCACACGCGAAAAATAAAAGCTGACAATTCGTTTCAAAATTTTATTCATTAAATATTATTACATGAGTTCAACTTACATCAAGAAAAGATCCGGAAGGAAGTTGAGTTGTATAGAACAGAATTATAGTAAACATTGACTGTCTTACTGGTGCGGATTATTTTTTTTACACCAGGCAGCTGTCCAAAAATTCATGGTTTAATATTTTAAACGTTCACAACGAATGAATCTTTTTTGTTGTTGTTGTTGTTGTTTACTTTCATGGATAGAGAATTTGAACTGAGAACCTAATTTAAACTGAAGTTATTGCAGAATGTATACATAATTGAACGTAAATCATCTCTCAAATATATATATTTTTTTGAACGATCTTTCTAAAAATGTAACTTTTATGCAGTTTTATTAAAAAAAATTTGAATAAAAATGGCCGCCTGGCATATGAAAAAGTGAAGCGGGCATCCCGGAACTGTTGATGACAGTCACATGACTTACGGATTTGTTATAGAGATTTTGAAATCAAATATTTTGATTTATGATATTATTTCTTATTTATTTTCTATTTTAAATTAAAAGTGTGTGAACGACATGTATTTTAAATTGTATGTAATATAAGTATTTTAAATTAAAGCTAAGTATTTTAACTGAAATGAGTGAGAGATTTATAATTTAAAATTAAATTGATGCAGTATGAATAGTGGTGCTGGGAGCAATATTTGGTGATTTATCATTTGCTTCCGGCTAATAAAAATACCCATCATTAAATTAAAAATAGTAAATAATATGGAATCAAACTAAAATAATACAAAAATATCAATGTGTGTTTCAATGCTTAACATACATTTAAGGGAGACCAAACTGGTCGCCAGTGGCGGCTAGTGAGAGTATAAATCCTGAATATGCAAATAAAAGTGATGATATTAGTAGCATACTCTGGCTAGGATAAGAAGGCATGTTACCTTGAAAAAGTTCACTATTATGTGGTGAAAGAAAATAGCTAACCAACACAAATTGTAAAAGAAAGTGTGCTACTTAATGAAAAACTAGATTTTACTAGTTGCTAGTTTTGATCTTAATTAATGAATAAATTCATCTAAAGCTATTTGTCAACCAATATATTGTGGACAGATAACACTGAAATTATTCTCCGAATAAAACAAACAGTAAATGCTAGGTCATGATTATGAAAAAAAAGACAATTTCATGTGGACAACTATAGCAAAAAATAATAAAAATTGATTTGGGATGGAATTTTCAAATAGTTCTAGGTTTGCAAGAGCCCAATGATATATATATATATATATATATAATCATCAACTGTTTTCAGTCCACTGCTGGATGTAAGTCTCCCCCAGATTTTTCCATTGTTTCCTGTCTAGTGCTGTAGTCATCCAATTAACACTGGCCACTTTTCTGATTTCATTACTCCATCTTACTTGAGGTCGCCTTCTTGGTCGTTTTAGATCTCTGGGATACCAAGTCAAAACACTTGGTTAAACACCTTTCTTTTCAAACAAGAGGCCTGTTACTCTTCAGAATAATATTGTTCTTCCCAAAAGCACTCCATCCATTTCTTATTCTTCTATTGATTTCATTCATGATACTGTTGTCTGATGATATTTCCTGTCCAAGGTACACATAACTTTGCGATTTTTTTAATCTAAGTGTTGTAGATGATTTTCTTTCTTGATGCAAATGAATTGAACATCACCTTAGTCTTTTCCTAATTTATTTTTAATCCCACATTAATGCTAGCTTCTGCCAAATCTTTTAGCATATTTTCCAATTCTTCAGGGCTATTACTGAAAATTAAAATGTCATCAGCAAACTGGAGATGGCTCAAATATTTTCAATTTATTCTAATCATTTTGTTTTCCCAATCCAGCTTCTTGAAAATATTTTCTAAGACAGCAGTAAAAAGCTTAGGAAAAATGTTTTCTCCTTGTCTTACTCCTCTTCCAAGCTTGATCTTCGCTTTTCCTTTGTCAAAACAGATGGTGGCTGTTGCTTTCTTATAAATCTTCTTTATGATATTGATGTAAGGTTTGTCTATGCCAATGTCCTTCAGAGAATCAGCTACTGCATATGTGTATACCGAATCTAATGCTATATATATAATGCAACATACTTCTTTTTTAATTAAAAATCCTGTTTGGTGATGGTTATATAAATTTTCATACTTTAAGGTATTGTAAAATTACTGTTAGCAATTTATTTAAAAATAACTATATTTTACTATTGTGAAAAAAATCTTTTTTTCACCTCTTTCTAATTTTTTATTAAAGTGAAAGGAAGATTTTATCCTTTTGTTGCTTTTTATTCCACAGTCTACCTTTTATTAAACTATATTTGTTGTTTTCTCATGAAATCATGAATAATATTAAACTAAAGATGTAATTACTGCTTAAAGTGATAAAAACATTATGCAAAAGGCTTAAAAATTACCTTTTAATATAAAGATGACATGTTTCATACAAAACTTTATATTAAAAGGTATTTTTAAGCCTTTTTACATGTTTTTTATCACTTTAAGCATTAATTACATCTTTAGTTTAACATTAACAAGTGATTTTATTATATTATTTGTAATTGATTTTTATTTAACATTTTACAACTATTCAACATTTTATTTAAAAAAAAAAATTCTGAAATATTTTGTCAATGCTTCTGTGTCTTTAAGATTGTTAGCACGAGAAAATTTATACAAAATTTGTATGTAAATTTCTATACTTTTTTTTGATTATTGTTAATTGACACTATTCTTCATTTGGATTAGAGTTTATAAAAAAATCAGTTGTTTAGGAGAATATTGAAATAGCTCTAATTGAAATCATTATGTTTTGAAAAAATGACTTATTTTTTATCCTGCTACAGAAATGATAAAAATACCGAACTAATCTGAATAATATAAGAAATCTTCATTTAACTTCAGAATCATTGTGTTAATTAGCAAATTATTACTATAATGTCAAAATAAATTAGATGATAACTAATGTCCATTGAAATGAGTGAAGTTTCAATTTACTAAATTGATTATTTTCTGATAAACCATGTAAATAAAATTTATTTCACTTAAATATGTTTTAGCATAATGATTTTAATGTTATTTTTTAGTAATTTGGAAATTTTTCATTATTTATTTATAAATGATCAAATATTATATATTTATTTTCATTATGTTTTTATGCTCATAAATGTGTCAATAAAATAACATGACTGAAAGAAATAGCAGAAAACTTTCAAGAACACAAAGTGTAAAGATTGTGCTGCCATATTACCTTCTGTGATGTTACAAGAATATCATCCATTTTCTGATGAATATATATATATATAATATAGTTGTATTATAGTATGTTTAATATGTAGTATGAATAAGTTAAATTTACAGATTCCTGCCCCCTCCCATCTTCCGAAATGAATTCAATGCACAATTTTAATTTTCTTAAAAACGGGTTTGTAATTTTGACCAGTCAAAACTAATTTAACCAGGACAGTGATTGATTAATTGTGAGCACTACAGTAATATTTTATACACAAGTGCTAAACAGACTGCGGCCTCCATTTAAAGTGGATTCCGACCTACTACAAACACCCATGCCTGAGTTGGGAATCGAACCCAGCACCTACCCTAACCACTAGACAAGCAGGGGTGTACTCAAAAGTGGTTGAAACAATTAAATAACTGAAGCTTACATAAATTGCTCAAATTGAATTTCAATATTATAGTATATCTGTATTTAATAATTAATATTTTAATAATTATTAAATATGGATAGTTTTTTTTTTGCCTTATGTAGTAGTATTTTAAACAGAAACACATATTTTACAAATATTATTTTTCTTAAAGTGTAACTAATACATTACAATGACATTTGGTGGGTAATAATGAAAAACTGGAAAATATTTATTTGAAATTTGTAGATTTCATAATGCACCTCATAAACGGTTGTGCAAACTGCAAACTGTTCAATAGTAGAAAGATTATTTTCAAAGTTGGATCTTATCCAGAAATAATCTATAAAATCTTAGCATAAAATAACAACAGTTAATAATTTTTTTTAGTTCTAAATAAAATTTCAAAAAAAATTCTTTTGTGTAGTACGATTAAGTTTCCTTCACTTTTTATATAAAATAAGGTAAGTATTGAAATAATTTGATTCCATATGATAATTCCTTATCTTTAGAAATTTTTGTGCTGTTAAATTTTAAAGTAATTAAAATTAAAGTATAGTACTGAGTAAAGTGTTTGCAAACATTTCCAAATGTTAACTATTATTTTGACAAGCCCTTTCAAATGTTGCATTAAATTTATCATTTAACAAAATTAATTTTAATTTATTTTCCCAGTCAAAATAAGTTTTGATCAATACAGTTAAAACAAATACAATATTGCTTAAAAAATAATCAATCATTAATTATTCTTTAAATTATTTATTCCATTATGTTTCTGTGTAATGTTAAAATTAAATTTACCTTACATGAATTTCTATTTCCAGTTTTTCAGATTTTTCTCTGAAAGAAATGTCATCTCTCAATGATGTAGAAATCTTCCTTGAAAAATCAAATGTTATTAATATTTACAAAGACATTATACAGCCTCTGTTAGTGAAAAATAAATCTAGTCAATAGGTAATTATCTATATGTTTTACATGTTAATAAAATTTATAGAATTTTTATAACCTATCTTTATTTAACATAAAAAAATTACACAACTAATAATAACTGAAATATTGAAGCCTGTTATATTCACACATACAGACACCCCAGTAGCAGAAAGTTATGGTTGTGTCTGCGACAGCAATTTACTGGGATGAAAATTGTCTGCAGAAATCGCGTGCTGCAATTTTCTTATATACATTATAAGTGTGTTAAAAAAATATGGTTCTTACTGATTAATAATGTTATAAAAATATAACTATATTATATAGGTCATAATTTTATAGCAATGACACCTTGAAAAACTAAATAAATATTATGAAAAAAAAAATCTGAATGAGAATAATTTTTTACATACACTGGAAGAAAATCTAATTTCATTGAATAATATGCGTAACATAATATCTTTCTTATTAAATCAAACCAACAATATAAAACATAAATTAAAATGAACTGTAAAAATTACTCTGAAAACCTCTATATAGAAATGCACAAAGAAAATCATTTCAAATCACATTTTTTTTTTTTTTTTTAATGTGCCATATTTTTAGACATACAGTTTAAAACAAGGTAGACATTCAAAATTATTCATAATTTTTGAAATAACATTTGATACAATATTTTTGCTAAATTGTGCATTAATGTTGGTTGACACCTTGAAAAACTAAATTATGTAAATTAAAATATTATGAAAAAAAATGTGAAAAAGAATAATTTTTTAGATACACTGGAAGAAAATCTAATTTCATTGAATAATATGCATAACATACAGGTATGGTACAAGCTCACCAAAAAAAAGCTGAACTTTCACGCCCTCACGCAACTCTCTTGACGGTCTTTTGACGAAATTCACGTTTTTCAGCGGCCCTTTTGACGAAATTTGAGTTTTTTTCGCGATCTGATAACGAAATTAGCCATTTTCCGAGAGATGGTTTGATGGATTTCGCGTTTTTTCCGCGATCTTTCGACAAAATTCGCCGTTTTTTTTTTTCAAGATCCTTCGACAAAATTTGCCGTTTTTCCAAGATCCTTCGACAAAATTCACCGTTTTTTAGAGGTCCTTCGACAAAATTTGCTGTTTTCCGATATCCTTCGACAAAATTTGCCGTTTTCCGATATCCTTCAACAAAATTTGCCGTTTTTTGAGATCCTTCGACGAAATTTGTCGCTTTCTGGCGATCCTTCAACAAAATTTGCCGTTTTTTTCATGATCATTCGACGAAATTTGCCGTTTTTTTCGAGATCCTTCGACGAAATTTGTCGTTTTTTGGTGATCCTTCGACGAAATTTGCCGTTTTTTCACGATCATTCGACGAAATTTGCCATTTTTTTTTTAGATCCTTCGACGAAATGTTTTTTTTTTTTGCCGAATCTTTGACGAATTTGCTGTTTTTTTACAATCGTTTGACAGAATTTGCCGTTTTTAGCGATCTTACGACGAAATTTGCCATTTCTTCAGATTCTTCGACGAAATTGCCCATTTTTCCGTGATGCTTCGACAAAACATATGTTTTTGACGGCCTTCTGACGAAATTCTTTTCCACGACCCTTTGACGAAATTTGCGTTTTTTTCGCGATTTGTCAATCAAATTAGCCATTTTTCACAATTCTTTAATGAATTTCGCGTTCTTCGCTCGGCCTTTGGCCTAAATTCGTGTTTTTTCGACGAATTTTGCCATTTTTCACGATCCTTCGACGATATTAAAGTGTCTTCAGCGAAATTAGCTGTTTTTTCGCGAGCCTGCGACGAAATTCGCCATTTTTTCGGATTCTTCGACAAAATTTGCCGTTTTTTCTCGACCCTTTGACGAAATTAGTCTTTTTTCTGCAGCCCTTTGAAGAAATATTTCTTCTTTCAGTGATTCTTCTACGAAATTAGGATTTTTTTACGATTCCTCGACGAAATTAGGCTTTTTTCAGCGATCCTTTGAAGAAATTCGCCATTTTTTTCACAGTCCTTGGACGGAATTCGCGATTCTTCAAAGAATTTACGCGTGTAAAAACGGATGGAACGGCATAAGAACAATTTGTTTGCATCCCAACTCAAATTTTTTTTTTTTTTACAAGTTGGTAAATTTATCTGCAAGGTCTAAAATAAATCTGCGCCGCGCGTCGCACACTTTCTGCTACCGGGACAGACACCTATACATTTACAATTTCTTTGAAAATGCTGTGTTGATTCAAATAGAAGAATTTGAATCTGTATCTAGCTTTTAAAACTGACTAGCTGACCCCTGCCCGGCATTGCCCTGGCCCGTGAGAAAAAAAAAATCAAGTTTTTATTATTTTATATTTTTAACCCAATTTTGTATGAAATTGTATTTTAAGATGAAAAATTCACGAAAAATTGTTGATATTTACTGATAAAAGCACTCATTTTCTTGTTTTTTTATGTAGGGTCGTTTCATAGTTTTAAAATAAAAGGTTCTTTTTGTCCGAACTCTTTAAAATCTTTATTGGTGATAATATAATATTGGTGGTCTGTGATCACTTAATCATATTATGCATCTCCAATGTCCATCTCCCCACTTTGCCCCCCAAGCGATACTTTTCTAAATTTTGTTGACACCCCTCATGTCATATATTGTTGGAAAGGTCTGTGACTGCTTAATCATATTATGCATCTCCGATGTCCATCTCCCCACTTTGCCCCTCCCCCCCAAAGGGTACTTTCTAAATTTTGCACACAACCCTCATGTTATAATCATTGGAAAGGTCTGTGGTGATAATATATATATGTGTATAATATATATTATTGGTGATAATATAATATTGGTGGTCTGTGACCACTTAATCATATTATGCATCTCCAATGTCCATCTCCCCACTTTGCCCCCCCTCCCCAAGGGATACTTTTGTAAATTTTGTTGACACCCCTCATGTCATATATTGTTGGAAAGATCTGTGACTACTTAATCATATTATGCATCTCCAATGTCCATCTCCCCACTTTGCCCCCCACCCCCCCAAGGGATACTTTTCTAAATTTTGTTGACACCCCTCATGTCATATATTGTTGGAAAGGTCTGTGACCGCTTAATCACATTTTACATCTCCCCACTTTGCCCCCCCCCCCCCCCCCCAAGGGGTACTTTCTAAATTTTGCACACAACCCTCATGTTATATATCATTGGAAAGGTCCGACTTAATCATATTATGCATCTCCGATGCCCATCTCCCCACTTTGCCTCCCCAAGGGGTACTTTTTTAATTTTGCACACAACCCTCATGTTATATATCATTGGAAAGGTCTGTGACCACTTAATCATATTATGCATCTCCCATGTCCATCCCCCACTTTGACCCCCCAAGGGGGTAATTTTCTAAATTTTGCACACACCCCTCATGTGATATATCGATGGAAAAGTCTGTAACCACTTAATCATATTATGCTCCCTACTATGAAATTTGTCAAGTTAAAGCAACTATAAATTTTATTTTTATGGTACTATCAAGTTGTTTGCCGTCAAATTTTGACGGGTTCCATCTAGTCAATCATTTAATACAAATACCTCTTAGTGTAAGTGCAAATTAAAATTTCCCAGTAACTTATGGATGAATAATTAAAAATATTTATATATGCTATTACTTTAAACTGTAAAGAATATTGTATGTTAACGCCTGAAAAAAAAAAAAAAAAATCCACCTTTGAACCCTTGTTAATGAGTCTCCACTTATCTACGGTTAATGAGGACAGTTTAATTCCATAGTTTTCTATTTGCAATTAATGTTAAGGACATCACTTAATGTGTATTACTCATCAGATAATGCAGACAATTTTCTCACAAAATGACCAGGAAGAATCTAAATACATTATTTCTTCCAAAGCAACCTTGATGCAATTTTGGTTATTGAGAGGTCAAGAAATTGTTAGTGACAATGATGATATTCAACTATCACAAATAAAAGTGAGAGATTATTTTAATTAAAGTAATAAATATAGTCAATTTATTTGCATATTTTGTTTGTCCTAAGTAATTTATTCTTTTGTATTAACAAATTAATCAACTTGCTTTTCTACTAAAATGACTAAATTACTGGGTTGTTCGGAAAGTTCTTTCCGTTTGGGAAAACAAATTTGTACCGGAAAATTCTGCTCATCAATTATTAGACATTAGATATCAGAATTAATGTCTAATAATTAAAAGATATAATTTTTCAGTATGAACCAACTTTCCCAAACGGAAAGAACTTTCCGAGCAACCTAATAAATAATAAGTTGTTCCTTTTACCATAAAGTTGGTAAACGAATTTCTATCATAAATTGAATTTGATTTATTCAATGCAAAGAATTATTTTACACCATTGAAATGTTTACATCGCTTAATGCGGTTTTCAGTATGGACAAAAAATTGTTTCCCTTGGAAACCCAATTATTTGCACTTAAAATCTTCTGAAGGTCATCTTGCCCATGAAAATCGCTGGATAAGCGATCAGAGGGTTAACCCATTTCACATTCTAAATGTTAAGATTGGAATAAGGAAAGAAAATCTTGACTGTAACTACATAAAAATATGGAAATGTCACTTATTTAATTGAAAACATGTTGCAAAATGTATAAAATAGAAAAATGAAAAAAAAAAAATCCCAGTTGTTATCAAAGTTTTCAATGTATGTCTATCTCTGTGATTATTAGACATCAATAAGAATTTAAAAAAAATAAAAAAATACCAAAAGAAAATAAACAAAATTTAAATAATTTCTTTTATTTTATAATTCTGGCACTGACAAAAACAAATTTCATTAAAAACATACTTGCTATTTATATTTACATGAATATGATTAAAAGAAAAATGCAAACAAAATACATAAATAAAATAAGTTTGATTCCCTTTCATTTAACATTTTCTCAGTTGAAATTTTACTGGCATAGTTTTAAACATGAAAATTTGATTCCAGTTGTTACAAAGGAAATCATAATGTAGCATATTACATTCAAATTGTTATTTCTACTATAAATGGATTAAAATGTACTAAATCAGTCATTCATACAATTAAGTACTGAAAACAAAAATTTCATATTTATTCACTATAACTAAATGACTAGTATATCACAATTTCCAAAAACATGTCTCAATTGAAATAATTTTTCTGCTTACAAACTCTTTTTATACCTAAAATTCCATGATGCAAAACATTTACATTTCAGTCATTAAATTAAATAGATGAGTACGACAGTATTTATATACAGGGTTGTGCAAATTCTTGCAATAAAGAAAGCAGAGTGAATACACAGACAAATTTACCATAGAAATGAAGTTGCAATCTACTTATTCAATCAAAAATACAAAATGTGTTTTACTTTAAGCTGAACCCAAATTTTTATTCACAAGTTCAACAACAACAATAAAGATATTTTAATGACATTTTCAACAGACTTACTTTGTTTTGTGAGAAATATATGAAAAATGATGGAAGTACACAGTTATTCAGTAAGATAATATGTGTACTTGCCAGTTGCAGCTTAGATTCTAAAATATGGAACATCCAGCTCAGTATTATTTGGAAGTGATCATGGGTGCTTACAGGGAAAGGTAATTGCCACTCACTGGATTTACAAATTAACTAAATTTTCTGTTTCTCTGATGATTTCAAAAACTATTTCTTCTCAAGTAGCTTAAATAATTAAACACTAAAAGAAAAAGGAACCAATTTTTTTTTCATCAGGATTGTGGAAGGGGGGGGGGGCTTCAGTTTACTACCCCAAACTAAAATAAAAGTGTTACTAATTTTTTGAGAATTTCTTTTTTACACAGTTTGTTAAAACCACGTCAACTCTGTTTTTTCGCCTTGTTTCGAATATCACTCATTTTTTTTTTTCTATGCAAGAGTTTACAGACACACTGTATATAAGTATTTTCAGAATGATACAATTATGAAACTTGCTATATAGTGTAACTAACTCACTGTTATATTCAACAAAATATCACTATTTATTAAAAAAAAAGTTTATATTCACTGAAATGACACATTCCCAGCAATTTGTAAGAATTGGGAGAAAAAAAATTACAAGTGCTGATTTTCTAGTTCTATTACATTGCAAGAAATTTTTTTAAAAATGGCAGTTCACTCTGAAAAGTTATGAGACTGAAAATCTAAATGTAAAAATCTTCATTTGAAATGTGTTAGATTATTTGTATGAATGTGCGTCAATATTTATTGAAATTAGAAATCAGTTATGATAAAATTATGTTTTACACATTTCTTCTAATGATAGCATAAAATTAAAATATCAGAATGCAGATAACAATAAGCAGATGTTTTCATTTAATTAGCATTAAACATACATTTTTCAAAAACAAATTAAGACCAAGTATATCACAAAATAGATTTTTAATTCCTTTCTTCTTGAGAAATAAATAAAATGCAAAGACAACCAGTCTTATAAAGTCAAAGAATCAAAAATCTTTTCAAAAAATATGCTTGTACTTTCACAAATGAAAACAAAAATACTGAAAATACTCTCTTCTGATCACTAGTGCTATGCAAAATAACCTCTCTTTAACACTATTTTTTTTTTTTTTTTTTTTTTCAGAAATAATTTTATCAACTCAAATGACTTCTACATAAAAAATTTGTAACAACTGAAACATTTTTATTATTGCGAAAGTATTTCTGATAGTTAAGAAAATTACATAAGCGCATGTACTGTGTACAAATATAAAATTAGGTTAAAATGTTTTATATTTTCTAATGCTGTTCATGTCTACTTTATTACTACTTGCTAAAATATGAAATTGAGAATTTGTATAATCAGAAGCTTGTTAGAACCATCTAATATCCAGAAGAAGATGAAGTCTATAGCTTAGTGTCACAGTAGGTCAATGGTCAGAACAATTCCCTTGAGAGAAAAGGTGCAATGATAGATTTCTGGCTGGAGCAGAAACATTACTGCAGCACTCGAAATTTCAAAATACTTGGGCAGACGGGGGTATAAGTGTAAAGAAAAACAAAATTAGAGACAGCACTAAGATCTTACTTTATGCTGCCTATATCTAATTTGGGTAACTTAAATCGAATAAGTGTGGTAATTCAAATGCTATTTGACTTGTATAATATTTGATTCTTTTAAATGAAGGCTGAGTTGTGTTCATTTTCCTTTCAGGTAGACATTTAAATACACAATTCATAATTTCCTTATTATGTTTATTGTAATTAGAAGAGAAGCTTATTAACATACACAAGTTTTTGTTTAATGACTATTAAAAATATTCATTAAAATTAAATCTGCAGCTCAATAGCCAAAGTAACTTTCTAGAGAGAAGAAACCTGACATCAGTCTATCTGAATCAATACTATTTTACAAGCTTTCCATTTTTTTTAATGTCCTTACAACATATATTTACAAATAAAACATTAAAAAAGTATGTAATGCCAGCACTCACTTCAAAACATGCTTGAACACAAATAAAATACTTTAAATACATTTCTTATCTTTCATACACATGCAAAAGTGCTATTAAGTTTCATTTTGGGATTTAACAGTGCATATTAAAGATAAGTTTCTCAAAATTTTTTACAGTGGAACTTTGGATAATTTGACGCCCGACAAAGAATAAAAACAAAACATTTTGACTTAAGCAGATGTCGAGTTAGTGGGGTCCTATATAAATTTACGCTTAAAATTTTATTTTAAAGATCGTTTATGTACTATGATTTTAAAATTATAAACTATATATAAGGATGTGCTTTTAAATATGCATTAGATATTAGAATTATTAAAACAGTTGAATCACTCAATTTAATAAATTTATTTCCTTTTATTTCTAGATCAGAATCATTTAATAAGCTCAGAAAACATTTAATGAATACAACAAAAGTGGTTTTAATCTTGTGATAATGGTTTTTATCTCAAATGAAACCAAAACATGTCAGTGGTTTATTTTTTTTTTATATGTATATTTTGTGTGACCCTTACTCAAGTAAAAGACAATTTTTATGTATTTATGAAAGGGTGAAGTTATCTTTTAAATTTTAGGATTTCAAAAACATTTATAACAAAAGTGGTTTTGAATAAAATAACAGGTTAAGTTAGATTATAGAAAAAAATAATAAATTTTAAGTTGAAAGTACTGATCAATGAAGGAGTAATTTCTAAAAATCAATTGTAATAGAAAAGTTAAATTGTAGTCGACTTAAGTGAATTTCTGCTAAAATTTGTTGGGTTAGCAAGTTTCCTCCTTATTGAAGTTAACATTATACACCAATCATGTGAACAATAATAATTGTCGAATTAACGCGGTTCCACTGTACATATTTATTGCTTTTAACATTATAAAAAGCAAGTCCTACTTCACATTTACATCCTAGCAGACTATACATAAACAAGATAATAAGAATGTATGGCAAATGTAGCACCTTGACGATGAATATTCACCAGTTCGTAAACACAACAAATCATAACAAACACATACACAGAAGTATGATGAAAGCCTATATCTAATCCAAGAAATATGGAATTTTTTTTTTTAAAGGTCAGTCACAAGAGTCTCTCTAAATTAATATCACAACATTAATTTACAAAAATATAAATTGCTAAAATCATTCATAAACTTTATATACAAATAATTCTGGGTTTTGTTTTTTTCAGTAACTTTTGGACCCTTCTTCATAAAAAGGCACAAACAGTAAGTCACAAATAAGAAAATCCTTTTCTGTAGGCAGTGGTGAAATCATTTTACATCGATGATAGATTTATGAATAGAACAAATAACAATTTAAGGGTTTTTTTGTTTTAAATGGAAAATTTTTATTTAATGTAACAAATAATTGTCACCAATTCCATATTAAAATTTAAGGGAAAAAAAAAAGATTTTAATGTTTAAAAAAAGAAAAAAAACAGACAAAAAGAATAATAACAAAAACCAGATTAGCTTAGTGTCAATGATATTATTTGCAAATAAGACTATAAATGCATAGATAACACCTTTCTCCATTAAAATTTGTTTGCTAAGAACATGCACTGGGGAAAAAGGGATTAATAGACCAACAAAACAATCAAATTTTAATACAAATGTTTTTCCTTATCCTACATTTTGTCTGTTAGCCATAAAATGTTAATACATTGGGGGAAATAAAAAAAAAACTTTTAATGCCTTTCAATTGATAATATTGTTGGCTTCAGGTTGTCGTGAAAGCAATTAGCCCCATGCATAGAGAAAATGCACCAGGTAGTTACAGGTTTTGAAAATATAAATATATTGATCAAAAATAAAAATTACATGCTTAATTTTTATGTTAAAATTTCAGTATTTAAATAGAATAACTGTAATCAGGTGCAGTTTATATAAATATTTTGATTATTGTCTTTTTAGCATGTACATAAGGCGGCTTTGATCAGTTTGGATCTTTTTAATTAAAACAGCAAAACAAATAATAGTTTCCATTTCATTTTGTTTTTACCAAAGACAAAATAAAGAGAAGAAATATAACTTTGAATTAAATTTCAAGTGATTTTAGAATTGTGAATAACTTTTCACAAGAGAGGAAAAAAGAAAAAAGAAACTATTGTGAAAGGACTAGGAATAATTGATGTAAAATTTGCATAAATATGCTCCCCCCCCCCTCCTGTATTTTTCAAATAAGTCTGGTGTAAAAAAAAATATTTTACTAAATGAAAAAACAATTTTTGTTTACTATGCTTATTATTTTGTGTTCTCAAGTCATGTTTTCACGAAAACAGTGTTAATTTTACACATGATATGCAACAATAAACAATTATCATTTTGTTACGGTTTACCCATCTGCTTTTTTATACTGGTTTTATATATTGATCTTTTAAAAAAAAGTTTACATTCTGTCTTTCTTTGTGAAAATCGCATAAATGGTTCACATTCCATAAAAAGTTCAATTATTTGAAGATATGAACACATTGATGAATAAACCAAAGAATTGTTCTCTATGCATATAAAAAAAACTAAAATATCCCAAACAATAGTTAAGAATTAGTAAAAAATGCAAATAGTTATAACAATGGTCCATTTTTTGAGATCATACACATGCATTACACCCCCCCCTTTCTCCCCCAAACACATATATTAATATTTTCCAACAATGTTGAAAGAACAAGACCAGGTAGCACAATAAACAATTATTATGGAAGAAATCAATACTGATTTTACCCATACTTATAACAATAAACAACATTTTCTTTCAACGATTTGAAATGCTGACAATACACCAGATATTTCATTTTTGGGAAGCAATTTGTAAAATTCAAAAACAATAAAACAACAAATTCAACAGGTAATTAAATAATATACTGGACAGATACTATCCTGGTGATCCTATATGAAGTCAAGTAATACAGCATCACAATGAACAATAGAAACTTGTCAATCTTTTTTTGTTTTTACATCAAGTCAATCTTTTTTTGTTTTTACATCAATCCAAATCTATCAGGCACTGCACACAGGCCACAACAAAACTAAATTCTGGCCATCTTTTTTGAATGCTGGATCGATTGTGATGTCTGTTGACTCAACTGCAAGAGTTCTGCTTTTATTGCCTAACATGCACTGAAGCTGGGGATTCACAATCACTCTTAAATCTTTGCCTTGAGAACTGAAAGCATCACTTAAAATTAATCCATATTATCAAAAAACAATATTTTTACACTTAAAAAGTATTGTAATACAAGTCGAAACTGCTTATGTGCACAAAATATGAAAACACCATATTTTCTCCTATACATTTAATGTTATATTAAGAGGATACGGATAAGTGCACAAAATATTGGTGCTGCATCAATGGGTACTTAAGGGGTTTTTATTTACTATTTATTTTTATTTACTTACACAAGGAATTTTAAAATATCACAGGTCGATCCAAGGAAAAATTGTCCCCTACCAAAAAAACTGAACATATCCCTGAATCTGGACAACTTTTGGTATCAAAATAAAAATAATCACAAGTAAAAATTGTTCTTTGACCACTAATAAAACATCAGGGAAATTAACTGTAATTTCAGTAATAGGTAATTAAACTCATTTTGTGAGGAGTAGAAGGGGGGGGGGATAATACATGTCTATTACAAGGATTTAACCTTTTAACCCTTGTTTAGTTCTTAAAATTCCATTTCATTTTAAAGCGAAAGAAAAATAAATGTTTCTAACCCTTTTCCCTCTGCGCAGGGAAGATATAAACCGGTACACTATTTTTCCCTCTGCGTAGGGATAATAAATTTTTCTTTTCCTTTTTTATTCTCAGTTGAGCATGTAAGACTCGACGTGTTGTTGTGAATTATTCGCCTGAAATGTGTCGGGCAAAGCAATGTGATTCATTCAATTTTAGTACAGATTAAATACCTTTTACCAAGCAGAACGACAAATTTTTTTGTGTTTATCAAATCCAGCTTACAGTCCATAAAGAAATTAAGTTCAATCAGTTGAATCCAACATATGGTCCGTCTTGAGCGTGAGGTGTGAATTTAAAAGGTACTTCACTTTCGTTTTTCTGCTTTGTAAGTGTTCTATTATTGCGCAATGTCACTTCATGTGATAATGAGGAATTAATTTTTTCTTCTCTTGGATATTTCAAACAATAAGTGAGTGGTTTTGACTCGTTTTATTCTTTATTTCATGTTGTTGTTTATCCGAATTCGTATTATTCGTTTCATATTGTGTTTGTTATTCATTCATTAGTTCAGTTTTAAGGAATATTTTTGATTTTTGATTTCTGTGTTTGAGATTGTATTTCTGTATTTTGTTTATTGTAATTCATTATGGATATCAAAGCATTTTTAAATCAAAAAAAGGTTGCAAAATCGGCTCTTACCCGATTAAAGAATAAAACTACGGAAGAATTGGATAGTTTAGATTCAGCTAAATTAAACGTAATTCGAAACAGATTTAGTGATATAGGAGAGGAATTAAAAACTATTTTCAGTAATATTTTTGGGTTATGTAAGGATGATGAGATTGAGAAATTTAGTAATGAAAGGGAAGAACTTTTTGAAACTTTAGATGAAATGTTGGCTACTATTGATAGAATCAATTTAAAGAGTAGTGATAAAAGGAATGAGATAAACAATGTCAATTCTAATTCTAATTCTAATTCTAATGAGATTAAATTACCTACGTTATCACTTCCAATTTTTTCGGGTATTGTAGATGAATGGTTGACATTTTCCGATTTGTTTAAAGCTGCTGTTATAGATAGTCAAAAACTATCAGGGGCTCAGAAGCTACAATATCTTAAGGGAGTTTTAAGGAATGATGCACAAAAAATAGTGCAATCACTTTCGATCACTGATGAAAATTTCAAAATAGCTTGGGACCTTTTGACACAAAGGTATTTTCATAAACGCGAAATTTTGTGTTCTTTGATGAAGAAACTCTTAAACATGCCTCAATTAAATAACGAATCGCATGCTCACATTTTAAATTTAGTTGATTCGACTAAAGAGTACGTTAGATTGTTAGAAACTTTAGATTTAAAAATCGAGGACACAGCAGACACCATGCTTATGTTTATCGTGCAATTTAAGTTGGATCCAATTACTAGAAGTTGGTGGGAGAGATCGTTAAAGGGCGATGAACTTCCAAAATTAAACGATCTGCTGGAATTTCTTTCTAATCATGCCAGATCAATTGTTTCAGGTAATCAGGCAGTAAAAAAGAATGTTTCTAAAAGTGTGACATTGTTAGCTTCAGGATTTCAAACTCAGTGTATTTTTTGTAAGGGTTCTCATTCATTAAATAAATGTGATTCGTTCTTAAAGTTATCCGTAAATAAACGAGTGAATTTTGTGAGGTCTAATAATGTTTGTTTTAATTGTTTAACTCCATTTCATCGTAAATCAAATTGTAAAAGTACGGCTAGGTGTCACAAATGTAAACAATCTCATCATACTTTATTACATTTTGAGAATAATTTTGAGCCAAGATTTGATCGTGATCAATCAGTGACAAATTCATCAAATGCTAGTAGTTTATCTGCAACAGCTAAGGTGTTTCAACCTGCTGCTTCTATCGGTTCCAATAGTGATTCTAATTCAATTAGTGAAGTTGTGAAAAACTCTAGTATTACTTCATGTTGTTCTAATTTTGGCTCAGATGCCCAAGTGCTACTCTGTACAGCAATCATAAAGGTGAATGATTCTAAAGGAGGAGTTCAATTGTGTCGAGCTCTTCTTGATCCAGGCAGTCAAGCCTGTTTAATCACAAATGATTGTCTTAGAAGGCTTGGTCTACCAAAAAAGAGAGCAAATGTGTTAATTTCTTGTTTAGGTGCTTCGGATACCTATACCAATGGTGTTTCACAAATTAGTTTTTCTCCCCATTTCCCATCCAATTCTTATTTTTCTACATCTGTTTATGCAGTACAAAAAATTATTGGTCAACTTCCTCATGTTAGTTTGGATTCTGCCTGGTCTGAACCCTTTGGTGATTTAAAGTTAGCGGACCCAACATTTTATAAAGGTTCTACAATTGACATTCTGCTTGGTGTTAATATTGCATTACCTATTGTTGTGAGCTCGGGGTTCGAAAGGACTGATGCCAATATATAAGAACAATAAAAAGGCTTTATTCACTATAAACAGTGCAATACGATGACAAATATCTTCTGAAAATTACAAGATATTCAGTAATCTTCAAATCCAATAAAAGCGCAGCAAAATTTCACACAGAAACAATGCGTTCAATACGACGTATCAACGACAAACTCGATCAGAGAAACACAGTTCTCAATGCAAAGCCTCTCGTATGAATTCAATCGCAGTTGACAGACAACTCAACTGAACTGGTGGAGGTCCCTTATATAGACTTCAGGGATCTTTCCAGATTATTCCAGGACTTTCTAATGCTAGAAATTACCAGAAGGTCCTCCAACTCTCGATAGAGTACTCCAAACGTGAAAGGATCCCAATGTAAATGTATAAGGGGGGGTTGCACAAAAAGTCGCCAAATCCGTCGCCAACTTGGCGACATTTGGCGATATATCGCCAAATTTGGCGACAAAAATAAGTCGCCAAAACCATCGCCAACTTGGCGATAAACCCATTCCTTGGCGATTTTACCATAGACTTCCATTATAAAGATGAGGGTGTAAGGTTGTTTTCCTTGCAAACCATCTGAGGCCTTTAGCATTGAGTTACATGATGCTCAATAGGAAATACATTAATAATACTGCAATTTTCACAATAATAAAATAAAATAAATTTAAACAAAAGGAATATTTACAGATATATACAAAATTCATAACATTGCCCCCCTCTCAAGGACTGCACGTCCCGGGCAGTTCAACCTTTGATCGGAAAGCAAACCCGTTACCAACAAATGCTATACTATTCAAAACACATTCATAATGCTGAATTATACAAAATATACACTTATTTAAAAATAAAATAAAATTAAAGCATAGACATTATTATATACAAGTATTTAAATAATAATAACAATAATAATGATAATGCTAAGCAAAATAAATAATTACATTAATTTATATACAAGACCATGGTCATACTAATTTACATTACTTACATTACACTATTTACAATCAATGAACTAAGTACTATGGCCATAGTATGGAGCCAGCCTGTCGTAATGAACGACTCTAGGCTTCGAACTTGGTGACTTTCGGATCCGAATTACGACATCGTTCAGTCTGTTTAGGACTGTATAAGGACCGTCCCAGTGCGATTGCAGTTTGGGAGAAAGTCCTTTACGTCGAGTCGGATTATAAAACCAAACCTTGTCACCTTCTTTGAATTGATGTCCCGTGGCTTTCGTGTCGTACCTGGTCTTCATCTTCTCCGTCTGTATATTGATCCGCTCTCGAGCCAAGTTGTGGACGTCTTCAAATAGTGCCTGGAGATTCTGCACGTATCCCTCTGGCGATGAAGGCGCATCTGGAGGGCGACCAAACAGCAGATCACAAGGTAAACGAAGATCACGACCGAAAAGCATCTGAGACGGGGAATAGCCGGTTGTTTCATGGACGGCGCTGCGATAGGCGAGAAGAAACAAGGGAAGTTTTTGGTCCCAGTCTTGTTGGTTTCTTGAGACTAGCAGTGAGAGATTGTTGAGGATGGTACGATTAAATCTCTCAACCATGCCATCCGATTGTGGATGTAAAGGCGTCGTCCTAGTTTTCTCCATTCCGAGAAGTTGACAGAGACCCTCAATCACAGCAGAGATGAAATTTCTCCCCTGGTCAGAATGCATTTGAAGGGGGACTCCATACCTTGATATCCACTGGTGTACCAAGGCATCCGCAACCGTAGAAGCTTCTTGATCAGGGATGGCATAAACTTCAGGCCATTTCGTGAAGTAGTCCATGACAACAAGGAGGTATTTGTTGCCATCAGCACTTCTTGGCAGAGGGCCTAGGATGTCAAGGGCGATGCGTTCGAAAGGTGCTCCTACATTGTAGAGATGTAGTCTTCCTCGGCTACGTTTCTTTGGTCCTTTCCGAGCTGCACATGCATCGCAAGATTTGCACCATTGTTCGACGTCAGCTCTCGCTTTTCCCCAGAAGAAGCGCTCTCGGACTCTATGTAATGTTTTCATGACTCCAAAATGGCCACCAGTGGGACTGCCATGTAATTCCTTGAGGACCTCTGGTATTCGGGATCGAGGAAGTACCAACTGCCACCGAGATGTCTTCCCATCTTCCGATTCGAATTTTCGGAACAGGACACCATTCCTGACGTGGAGAGAGTTCCAAAGAGCCCAATATTGCTTCATCGTAGGACTGTAAGTCGAGATGTCTTTCCAACTGGGCTTCGTGCTAGAAGATTCTAATAATTCCAAGATTGGTTTGATGTCAGAGTCTGCCATTTGATCTTCTCGAATCTTCTCATCACTCCAGGGATCTGGTGGCGTTGATAGTGAAGTCTTCGTCTGGCGTATGACATGTTCAGGATTATACTTGTTCTCCGCTCTGGAACAATAGCGACAACTTTCGGGACACGGTCTTCTTGATAAGGCATCAGCATTTCCATGCGATGAGTCTTTACGATGCCTGATGTCAAAGTCGTATTCCTGGAGTCATTGTATCCATCTGGCTACTTGGCCCTCTGGGTTCTTAAAATTCATCAGCCATGTTAGGGATGCGTGATCAGTACGAAGGAGAAATTTCCTGCCATAGAGATAGTGATGGAAGTGTTCTATGGCTTTTACTATAGCTAATAACTCCTTACGAGTGACGCAATAATTCCGCTCTGGTTTCGATAAACATTTGCTCCAGTATGCTACGACTCGTTCTTGGCCATCTATATCTTGGGAAAGTACAGCACCGACACTTTCATGACTAGCATCCGTGTCCACAATGAATTGTTTGTCGGGGTCTGGATAGGTAAGGACTGGAGAGGATGTGAGAGCTTCTTTCAGCCGCTGGAATGAATTGTCGCATTCTTGTGTCCATAGAAACTTCTGTTTGCTTTCAGTGAGCCTATGCAAGGGTCTTGCGATGTTGGAGAACCCCTGTACAAACTTTCTGTAATAAGTGCATTGCATAGTCCCAGAAAGCTTCGCAACTGATGGACATTTTCCGGACGTTTCCAGTGCTTTACTGCAGACACTTTTTCAGGATCTGTTCGAACACCTTCAGCTGAGATGATGTGTCCTAAATAGTTTACTTCTCGTTGGAAGAACTTGCATTTCAAAGGGTTCAGCTTTAAATTCGCCGCTCTTAGTTTTGTTAACACTTTTCGAATATTCTCTAGATGTTCTTCAAACGTGCGGCCACCAATGATGACGTCATCTAGGTAGATGAGACAAGCTTCAAAAGTCAGACCTTTTAACACTGTCTCCATGAGGCGCTCGAACGTTGCTGGAGCATTGCAGAGCCCGAACGGCATAACTTTAAATTGCCAAAGTCCTTGTCCAGTAGTAAATGCAGTCTTCTCTTTGTCATCAGGATGGATCTCTACCTGCCAATATCCACTCTTCAAATCCAGTGTGGAAAACCATTTATGTCCTGAAAGAGTATCTAGTGTGTCGTCTATTCTTGGTAGCGGATAGCTGTCCTTCTTCGTGATATCGTTAAGTTTTCGATAATCCACACAAAACCTTGTGGAGCCATCTTTCTTTCGGACCAACACGATGGGAGAGGCCCACGGACTTGATGACTGTTCGATGATGTCACTATTCTGCATCTCTTGTAAGAGCTTAGAAACCTCTTCTTGTTTTGCGAACGGCAAGCGTCTTGGATGCTGTTTAATCGGTGGATGGTCGGCAGTATCAATTCTATGACGTGTCAGAGAAGTGCGACCTATATCATTCTCGTTTTGTGAAAACACATCCTTAAATTCCTGGAACAGTCTTTCTGCGGCATGTCTCTGCTCAGGAGATAAATTCTCATTTCGTCCAATTTCAGGTGTTAAACTTGTAGGCGGCTCCGACAACGTCAAGCTCGGGTCTTTGCAAACACAGGTGACTGGAGCACAGGTAGCAAGCACTTCACCCTTCTGGATAATTCTAGACTTTTCACTTACGTTTGCAATTCTCACGGGTATCACATCTCTCGACAGATCTACTAGCGCTGATGCTATTAGCACTCCCTTTGGGCTCTTCTCAGGATATCCAGTCAAGCCATACTGGAAAATTCTTTCGTTTCCAATTAATCCAGGTATCATCATTTCGGTCCGTGGAGGGATGATAACATCTGCCTTGGCTGTGATCCGTTGAATAGACCCGGACTCATTTCCAAGTTTGAAAATAGTGACATCTTCTTGAGCAGAGCGTAACTCATTATTCTTAAAATCCAGTGTAAATCCATGCTCTTTTAAAAAGTCCAGTCCAAGTATGAAAGGGTCTGAAATATCGGCCACATAGACTGTATGGTGGTAAGCGGCGTTCCCAAACTTTATTTCCAGTGTCATTCTTCCAAATATGTCGATCTTATCTCCTGTCACAGTTTGAAGGATTACACGTGGCGGGGTCCAGGAGAGTTTTTCTTTCAGCCGCTGAGCTAGATCTTTCCGAATGATGGTCACATTGGCTCCTGTATCGATGATCATATTACAGGGCAAATCATTCACACTTCCGACTAGAAAAACTCCGTTCTCGCCGCAACTTCTTGCAGAAATTTCACATACTTGAAAATGAGGCTGCTTAAGATCTGGAAACCTCCGTCCCGCAAGATGGCCATTGATCAGTTTTCCTGCTCCACCATTAGTGGGTGAGCTATTACCTTCGGTGCTGGGTCGCCTTGGGCAGTCGATTTGGATATGGCCTTCTCCACCGCATTTCCAGCACTTGATCTTCCTGTAAGGTTAGTTGGCCCTTAAGGAGTTCATCTTTCTCATTATGTCATTCATCTGCTGCTGTAAGCGCTCCACAGCTCTATCCGACGTCTCAGGCAGGTTGGCTACTCGCACAAAGTGTCGATCTTTCCTTGTAGCTTGCTGGGCTGCCTCGAATTTCAGGGCATAAACTAAAGCCCCTTTTAAGTCACTGAGATCTGCAATCCGGAGTTGTTTCTGGATCTCAGAGTCACGCACACCATCAATAAAATGCTGCAGAGCCAAGCTTTCTCTAATTTCAGTCAGACAGCCAGGATAAGCAAGATGGGAAAGTCTCTCGACATCCATAGCAAGCTCTTGCAGGGATTCAGTGGATTTCTGCTGTCGAGATTTGAGCTGGAGTCTGCTATATTCCTTCATGCATTTCTCGCCAAAGCGTAATTCTAAGGCACTGACGAGCGTTTCAAAATCCAGCGGTTCATTTGCAGGCAAAGTCTGTAGGACGTCGGCAGCATCAGCTTGTAGAGAAGCAGCTAACTGGCAAGCCTTTGTCTGGGAATCCCATCCATTGGCGTCTGCTACGATCCCAAATTGTGTCTTAAAAACTGGCCATGAGGATTTTCCGTCATAGGTCGAGAGTTTAATAGAGACCCGAGGAAGCATAGCTTGATACTTGACATCTTCGGGATAGTTTTCGGCAGTTATCTTTTGTTTCTTCACATTTTCCAACTCCTTTTCTACACTCTCAATCCTTTCTTCTACGGTTTTGGCTGTCCTTTGAATTTCTTCTACCTTTTCTTCTACGGTTTTGGCTGTATTTTGAACTTTTTCTTCTATTTCTTGAAATCTTTCTTCAACTTTGTTTTCCACGCCGTCAATTCTGTCATTTAAAGATGTTATTTTATCCTCTATTAGTTCTTTCAACTCACCAAGGTTGGTTGACATATCCTTCTTCATATCATCTTTTAACTCACCAAGGTTCGCAGTCATTTTCTCATCCATCGCTGTCATATCTTTCTTCATTTCTTCTTTCAACTCGCCAAGGTTGGTTGACATCTCAGCCTGATTCGCAGTCATTTTCTCATCCATCGCTGACATATCTTTCTTCATTTCTTCTTTCAACTCGCCAAGGTTCGCAGCTAATTTCTCCAATAATTCTTTCAGTTGACCCTCCATTGCTCTGGTGATCGGCATTCAACCCCACTCCTGACACCAAATGTTGTGAGCTCGGGGTTCGAAAGGACTGATGCCAATATATAAGAACAATAAAAAGGCTTTATTCACTATAAACAGTGCAATACGATGACAAATATCTTCTGAAAATTACAAGATATTCAGTAATCTTCAAATCCAATAAAAGCGCAGCAAAATTTCACACAGAAACAATGCGTTCAATACGACGTATCAACGACAAACTCGATCAGAGAAACACAGTTCTCAATGCAAAGCCTCTCGTATGAATTCAATCGCAGTTGACAGACAACTAACTCAACTGAACTGGTGGAGGTCCCTTATATAGACTTCAGGGATCTTTCCAGATTATTCCAGGACTTTCTAATGCTAGAAATTACCAGAAGGTCCTCCAACTCTCGATAGAGTACTCCAAACGTGAAAGGATCCCAATGTAAATGTATAATGGGGGGTTGCACAAAAAGTCGCCAAATCCGTCGCCAACTTGGCGACATTTGGCGATATATCGCCAAATTTGGTGACAAAAATAAGTCGCCAAAACCATCGCCAACTTGGCGATAAACCCATTCCTTGGCGATTTTACCATAGACTTCCATTATAAAGATGAGGGTGTAAGGTTGTTTTCCTTGCAAACCATCTGAGGCCTTTAGCATTGAGTTACATGATGCTCAATAGGAAATACATTAATAATACTGCAATTTTCACAATAATAAAATAAAATAAATTTAAACAAAAGGAATATTTACAGATATATACAAAATTCATAACACTATGTTAAAGGGTCAAATGCTATCATCGGGTGAAGGAAAGCCTTTTGCTATTCGTTCAGACCTCGGTTGGATCATTGCAGGTAATGTTCCTGCACCTGAAGAATCGCCTACAATTCATGTGAACAATATTAATTTAGTCAACGAGCAACTAATAAATAAGTTCTGGGAACTGGACTCCGTTCCGACCGCCGATTTGCAAACAACTGCCGAAAAGGCATGTGAGGAACATTTCGTATCAAATCATTCCAGAGATGAAACTGGAAGGTATATTGTGAAATTGCCTTTCCATTCTTCGCCATCACAATTAGGTGATTCTAGACCGTCAGCCTTACTTAGATTAAAATCTTTGGAACGTTCATTAACTTCTAACCCTGTGAAATATGAACAGTACAGACAATTTATGGAAGAATATCAGGAGCTAGGACATATGGAACTTGTTCCTCAATCAGAGTATGCTATAAAAGAGGCATATTACCTCCCGCATCATGCTGTCTTAAGAGAATCTAGTAGCACTACAAAACTACGTGTAGTGTTCGATGCTTCATCTAAGTCATCCACCGGATTTTCACTTAACGATTTACTGATGATAGGTCCACGCGTACAACAAGATTTATACCCTATTCTACTTCGTTTTAGAACTTTTGTAGTGGCCGTATGTGCCGATGTAGAAAAAATGTTTCGTCAAGTTAAGGTACATCGTGATGATATCAATTGGCAACGAATTCTTTGGCGAAATACTCCTGAAAACACAGTACTTGAATTTCGACTGCTCACCGTCACTTATGGGACAGCTTGCGCCCCATTTCTTTCTACTAGAGCAATGCAACAACTAGCATTAGACGAAAAGGATAATTATCCTTTAGCCTCTCATGCTGCTTTGAATGACTTTTACGTAGATGATCTTTTATCTGGCGCTGCATCGGAGGAACAAGCAGTTGAGCTTGTTAATCAACTAAAGAAAATGATGAACCATGGGAGATTTAATCTGAGAAAGTGGAAGTCTAATGTTTCTACAATTGTTGAAGAATCGTCTGAAAAGCAGCAGATCATACCCATTGATTCTGAAAGTGAAGTGAAGGTCCTCGGTATCAACTGGAATCCAAAAACAGACAGTTTTAGTTTCTCGGTACTGCCGATGGAAGAGAAGGTAGATAATAGCAAAAGAGAAATATTATCTGAAGTTTCTCGTATGTTTGATCCCTTGGGCTTAATTTCGCCATGTGTAGTATTTCTGAAAATATTACTTCAAGAATTGTGGAAGCATAGGCTTACGTGGGATGAACCAATTCCTAAAGATCTCAATAAAATGTGGATCTCATTTAGAAAAGAGCTGCACCTTATTAAACAAATGAAGATACCAAGATGTGTGCTAAATCCCTCATGTGTTCAGATAGAGTTGCACGCATTCTGCGATGCCTCTGAAAAGGCATATTGTGCTGCAGTTTATGTGCGTTGTATTTTGTCAAATTCTGACATTTGTGTCTCCTTACTTACCTCCAAGACAAGAGTTGCTCCCTTAAAGACCCAATCTTTACCGCGCTTAGAATTGTGTTCAGCTTTATTACTGGCTAATGTTTTAGAAGTGGTTATAAGGGACATCCACTTACCAATCCAAAGCACTATGGCTTGGACAGATTCCACCATAACACTAGCGTGGCTGTCAACCGAACCTTATCGCTGGCAACCATTTGTCGCCAATAGAGTTTCTAAGATACAAACAACTATTCCCTCAGTGAAATGGTATCATGTTCCTGGAACTTCCAATCCAGCTGATCTTGGTACAAGGGGGTTACTACCTTCTCAACTTGTGACTAATGACTTGTGGCTTCATGGACCTGACTGGTTAAGTCAGCCTTTAAATGGAATATCGGAGTCTAACATAACTGATGCATCATCTCCGTCAGAAAGTGATTCATCTTTCACCAATCCAGAATCACACTCATTTAGTGGTTTGTGTGATGAAGCTTTACGAGAGCAAAGAAAAAATTATTTTTGCGCTACTGCTCAGTTAAATGAAGAAATGCCTATTCTTTCACAGATATCGTCATTTACCAAATTAAAACGTGTAATTGCTTGGTGTTTGAGATTTCTTGCGAATTCTCGTTTACCTGTTTCTCAAAGAAACTTCGGTAATCTTATAAATTCAGAAATTCAGTGTGCTTCAAGGTTCATAATTAAACAAGTTCAAATATCATCTTTTAGTGCAGAAATTCAGTGTTTAACTTCAAATAAGTGTTTACCTCGCAACAGTAAACTTTTGAACCTATCTCCATTCCTTGATAAGGAAGTAATACTCAGGGTGGGAGGACGTCTTCGTCATTCAAATCTGACTCAAGATCAAATGCACCCAATCTTATTACCCAAAAGTCATCCAGTAACTGCTTTAATTATCCGATATTTTCACTTGTCCCACTTTCATGCTGCCCCCCAATTATTATTGTGTGTTTTAAGACAGAGATATTGGATATTAAGTGGAAGAAGTGTAGTAAGAAAAATCGTCAGAAGCTGTGTTACTTGTGCTCGTGCTTCTGCTTCCATGTCTAAACAGATCATGGCTGATTTACCCTCTACTAGAGTGAAACCTTCACGTGCTTTTCTTTTTACAGGAGTTGACTATGCTGGACCTATACTATGTAAACTTAGAAAAGGTAGAGGTGCTAAATCATTTAAGTGTTACATTTCATTATTTATATGTTTTTCTACTCGTGCAATACACATCGAATTAGTTTCTGAGTTATCAACTCAAGCCTTCTTGGCTTGTCTCAAAAGATTTGTAGCCAGACGAGGTAAGCCAAGAAAAATTGTAAGTGATTGTGCAAAAAATTTCGTTGGTGCGAGCAAGGAGTTGAAAGAAATGTACAAACTTGTAACTTCTTCTCAGCATAATGAAGAAGTGGCAAAATACTTAAGTTCTGAAGAAATTATTTGGCATTTCAATCCTCCCTCAGCTCCTCACTTTGGAGGACTTTGGGAGGCCGGTGTTAAATCTATGAAATTTCATTTAAAAAGAACCATTGGTAATTCAGTTTTAACCTTCGAAGAACTTTCAACTCTTTTAGCTCAAATCGAAGCATGTTTAAATTCTAGACCCCTTTGTCCTTTAAGTTCTGATCCTAATGATTTAACGGCCTTAACGCCTGGCCATTTTTTAATTGGGGCTCCTCTTACTTCAATACCTGAAGGTGATATTTCAGAGGTACCTGAGTCAAAATTGGCCAGATGGCAATTAGTACAACGAATGCTTCAGCACTTGTGGAAGCGATGGAGCAACGAGTACCTCTCTAATTTACAACAGAGAGGGAAATGGCTAAAGGAAGAGCCTAATATAAAAATAGGTGATTTGGTAATAATAAAGAATGAGGGCCTTTCCCCTTTACAGTGGAAATTAGCTAGAGTAGTTAAAACTCATCCTGGACCTGATCAAAAGGTTCGTGTAGTAACTGTGAAAACTGAAAGCAGTGAATTACAAAGGCCGATTACTAAATTGTGTAAATTACCTTTAGAATAACTGTTGAAACCCTTTCGGCTTTCAAGGCCGGGAGAATGTTTAGTTCTTAAAATTCCATTTCATTTTAAAGCGAAAGAAAAATAAATGTTTCTAACCCTTTTCCCTCTGCGCAGGGAAGATATAAACCGGTACACTATTTTTCCCTCTGCGTAGGGATAATAAATTTTTCTTTTCCTTTTTTATTCTCAGTTGAGCATGTAAGACTCGACGTGTTGTTGTGAATTATTCGCCTGAAATGTGTCGGGCAAAGCAATGTGATTCATTCAATTTTAGTACAGATTAAATACCTTTTACCAAGCAGAACGACGAATTTTTTTGTGTTTATCAAATCCAGCTTACAGTCCATAAAGAAATTAAGTTCAATCAGTTGAATCCAACAACCCTCTGACTGCTTATCCCGCGATTTCCACGGCAAGACATTCGTAGAAAAATTTATGTAATTTACAATTTTTGAAGCAATTTTTTATTAAAAATTCCACAATCAAAAGGTTGAAAATAAAACGATAAATTTATTACATTTTTCATATACAGGATGATTTGAAATATGTAATAGTATAGGAGATAAAGGTCGATTACATATTGGTCGAAAAGATTTTGAAAAAAAAAATTAAGCAGTCAGAGGGTTAAGAGTGTAGTAAGATCCCTCCTTCCTCCCAAGTATTAGAAGAATCACATTAAAATAGTGAATTATATATTTAACTGTCTATTTGAATGCTAAATGAACTTAATTCAGCCCTTACATAAAAGAATCAAATAAGGTACAAATCAAATTGAATTTGAGTAATCGCAAATATTGCTCACTTGATAATCATACTGTTGCCTGAACTGGGTTTGTGTAATACTGGTAAGGGATTAAATGAATCTGCTGATTCACCTGTGTATTTTGCTCTACTCATTTCCTGCTTTATTGTTGGAGGTCAAAGAAGAATTTTTCATTGGACATCAAATTTGACATATTTGTGTCTTTTTATAAATTTAAAAGCATTATATTCTTATAACACAACAGTGAGAGATAGTATATGACTAAATGCGCAATAATAATTTATCTGTATTTATTAAAATTTCTCTACAGAACATAGCCTTACATTACACATAGAAATACATTGAATCAATGCTAATTTCGATTTAAGGGTTACACTTAAACTGCATTTTGCTCTTAAATTTTGTGAAAACAGAAAATCCCCCATAATTTCTTAATTATGATACGTATCAAATCTGTTTAAAGTTATTATTACTTCTAGGAGAAGGGCCGAAAATTGATGTATGACAGATTTTTGATATCATTAAAAATGGTCCCAAGGGGGGCGGGAAAGGGGGGTTTTTACAAGAAAAAAATTCATAACTTCGTCAATTCACAAGACTTCAAATCCGCTTAAATTTATTATAAATCCTCTTAATATTATCTAAAACTTTTATATTGACAAGTTTTTTATAGGACCAACTCTTATAGAAAAAAAAAAAAAAAAAAAAAAAAAAAAAAAAAAAAAAAAAATCCCTGCTGGCTCCGCCTGCAAACAAGTTAGGTTTCGAAGTAAGCGGTTCCAACTGCCACATCATGGCATAAAGGTAATTTCTTCTGCAATTCCCAACAAACAGGTGCCCCACGGTCTGCATCTTCAAAATCTACCTGTGCCTGTATGCCGAGCCGTCAGGGATTTTTTTTTTTTGGAGGAATTATCAATATTTTTATGTTGGTATTGCATTAATCTTTAACCGTCTGACTGTCTAGCAAAAGGGCAAAATTGTAATGTTTTCTCTGTATTTTATTTTAAATGCTAAAAAAAAAAGATTTAAAAAAAAAAAATGTTGGAATAATCAAACTTAACTACTTATTTGAGTTTAATCCTTGAGAGCATTAATCATTACTCAATGTATTAAAACTGCATTATATCCGTAGAATTATATTAACTTAAATAATGCTTATATAGCAGTGAAACCTGGAGCTTAGTGAACGTATTAACATGGGTGTATTGATGAGTGTGTTAAAAAGCGACTTCCAAAGTTTATTATTCTTTTTAAAAACTGTACACATCCAAAAAAAAGAAAGGAAGGATGTCAAGTTCAATTAATTTAATATATCAATCAGGGACTGAGTTAAGCATTCACCACCTTGCTAAATATAAATAAATATAAAAAATGGCGACAAAAATTCAATTTTAGCAAAATTTTGGGTGAATGATTATTTTGGCATTAGTTGTTTTAGAAGTAGAAACACATTTCATCAAGTTTTCTTAAAATATTTAAAAAATAAAAAAGGTAAATTTGGAATCAAATCTACAAAATGAAATAGATTCATAAAACTGAATCCAGTAGCAACTCGAGGCTCCATTTACAACTTATCCATAACTTGAACCTACAAGGCTTCAGAATAACAAGAAATCAATTATTAGCTAATGATGTTCAAATATAGAAAATGTATTAACTGAATTTATTTTTTAAATTTCTTAGTGTAGTTCCTGTTAATTCAGTGGTGAAAGAACAAAAGAATCCTCTTTACATATTAGACACAGTGGGGAATTATTTAAATCTACTTGCCAATGATGAGTATTTTCTGATGCAACAAATGAATTTTTAGGCAGTTTTTAATTACTGCAGGCTATAAAGAATATACTAAAGACTTTCATATATTTTTACTTGTTGGCCATGTTTTGTATTTTTACCCAATTGTTGCAATGTAAACATAGCACTTAAGTTTTATCCTACACTAAAATTTTCTTTATTGCATATCTTTCTTAATTTAATACAATTTTTAATACAAAAAGTCCTTCCGGCCTGTACCGGGAGGAAAAGGTAGCTTTCCTATATCTTCGTTTTAAAATTTTAGCTAATGTTACACGAAAACAGCAAGCTAAAATGCAAAGAAACGTTTACAAAAGATTCGTTAATACTGAATTTGAATAAGAAATTCGCCAAATTATTGAGCAATAGCCAAATTGGCTTCATTTATGAAGACTTATTTTGATCGCCAAATTTGGCGATATTTCGCCAAATGTCGCCCAATTTTGTCGCCAATGTCGCCAATTTTGGCGTTAACGGATATGAATATATAGTTTTATGCGTATGATTGGGAAAATTATTACAACAATGAAAGAAAATAATTTGCGAGTAATCGCGTTAATGTGCTGTTTTGTTTCAAAATGTCAGCCAACCTAGAATTTCAAACTGCTCTATCTCAGCCATTTTTTAAGATAGAGGTAAACCAAAAAATGCTCTGGAATCCTTGTATCAAGGCCTAACACGTAATTAAAAAATAAATTTGAATTTTTAAATTTTTTGTATATTTATTTTAGATTTTAAGTTATTTTACATCTTTAAATGGCCGCCATCTTGAAACAAGATGGCGGACTAAGCTGGCCAACGAACTCGGTCGAGACATTAGTGACCTTAATACACACAATTAGTTTCATCAAAATCGATTCATAATTACGGGCGTTATCGTATGACAAAGGTCAGATATATATATATATATATATATATATGGATATATCTATATATATAAATCAACATTTGGACGGAGGGTGGTTTTGGGGTCTGGGGGTCATGATCGGTGAAAATATATCGAAATTTTCCGGAACTGCTTTCCTCCGAACGGCTGCAATAGGTAGCTTTATACTTTTTTGTATTGAAAGCTACCTAAAATGCATTGTAGTAATGAGTTATTTTTCAGTAGTGTAAATTTTGCCATAACAGTTTCAGATGTATATTACATCTTGCTTGCTGGTAAAGACAAATCTTTGGCTGATAATATTTTATGAAAATTCTCTGCCCTGCATATGAGTAAGATTTATACTTACATATACCATTGATGCACAATAATGCCGACCAATTCTCCAACCCTATCTTCTTCGTGGCGAGAGGTTAAGGCTGTGACCAAGTCATTTCCGCCCCTTAGATGAAGGATAATCATTTGATCTGGACCAGGCGTAACACTCACTCCTGTCAACTAAGGAAAATACTTAGATTAAATTGGACTTTCTGCCCAAAAAATTTTTGGATTTCTTTCTTTAACAAACACTAAAATGTGCAAAAAACTACAATTTATTGCAATATCAAGTCATGAATGTGTTACAAAATTAACAGTATTTTTTTTTATAGAGGCCTTAGCATAATTCATTGTTTAGACAATGCAATTTTTTGCCACATATTATAAACATACACCATAAGCAAAATGGTGACCAATATAAAAACCCCTAATTTGCACATAATTTGCTTTCCTTCAGATCACAAAATCTTCTAAATTAACACCCCCCCCCCCCTCCTCCGAATTTTCCAGTATGTTTAGTATTTTTAATTTAGCAGTGATAGAAAGTAATCCTATAATTTTTTTCTAATGGAAAGGTATAAAGCATCTGGAGATACAGTATAAAGTTGCAAACAGAAGAAAGGCTATTTGTATGGCAAACCAACTCTAAAACATCTTTCCTTATAGCATTGCGATTCATGTATTATTATATGGCTTATTTATGCTTATTATTAGGTAAATTGCTTCTCAATTTATGTAATGGCATAAATATCGAACTAATTGTTTGTGTTCGATACACTGTTAGTTATTTCATAAAGATATAACAATCTGATGAGATAAATAAAGGTTGCCAGAAAGTACTTTTGAAAATTTTGCTTTTCCTGCCAATCTAGCTTTTTCTCATCATGCCAAGGACCCTAAATAAAAGAAGTACCAAATTAACTATTTGTTTAAGATAAGGAAAGCTATGTATTTTGATAGAATTGATCATTTATATGCAGAATAAAGCAAATTTTAAACTACTATTATTAGAAACAAAAATAGTGATAACTAAACATAAGTTAACTCACTGCCATAATCTTTTTTTTTTTTTTTTGGGGGGGGGGGGGGGGGGGAGTAATTTTTTAAACTATTCATTCTTTTAAAAACACATAATTTAACTTTATGAGTGCTAAGCCAAAAAAGTAATTCATAGATGAAAAAAATGTTACTGAACATTTTTATGGATTTTTCAATTACCGATTTATAATTCAGAATCAGAATTATAAACTCATCATGCACTGTCATTATTTTATAACTTTAAAAAAAAATGTTTTTAGCATTTTAAGTTAATGAAATAAGGAAGCAAACATTAAAGGAAATTCATGCGATCCGTAAGAGATTTCTTATTACATGGTAAATAACTTACATCTGAAATAGGAATTGCTGAACGAAGAGGTTTGAATCTTTTGCTGTCTAATTTGTATATGAACTTGTCTGTCACTACAATTGCTCTTTCTGCACATTTGTTGTGTTTATTAACCTAGAAAATTAATATGAAGATAGATAATCAATAGACATTTAAAAAAAAAATAATTTCAACAGTTTAGAAAAAGAACAGCTAAATTAAAATAACTAAATTTTAATGATGCTTTATTATACTTTAAAATAACTTTATTCCAGTTTTTATTACAAGAGTAATAAAAACTTTCACTGATTTTTGACAATCTTGAGTATATATTTTGGTTAAAAATTTCAACTGTTATGAAAAGGGGAAATTAATACAAATAAACAAAGCAGCAGTAGCATTTGTTTTAAATTTATTAATTTATGATAAAATATTACAGAAATATTCCCATGCAGCCAGCACAATAGAAAGTTTAGAATTCTTCATTTCAATCAAATTATAACAAAATATTCAAACAGATCTTACAGAACCTGATTTAAAATGATAGAAAATAGAGAACTACTATAGAAATAAAAGTTAGTAAAAATTAATCTTTACTTTTGGAAATTATTATTAATCCAGTACTAAAAATAAATGGAAAGATAATGCAAAGTGCAAAAACTATTTTCATATCTAAAAAGAAATGTATCCAAGAATGAATATTATAAATAGTCAACATTAAGTTTATTTTATTATATTAAGTAATTAATATTAATTAACATTAAAACAAATATTTGTGTCTTACTTTCTTAATATAACTTGAAAATAAAATTCGCTGGAAGTGATCTTTCGATCTTAGATTTCCCATTGAAGAAACAAATGCAGCAGTGTTCTCATTTTCTGATGTCTGTTTAAAAGAAAGATGAGAAAATATGTAATTACAAATGTTTTGTTTGTCTAAAAATTAAGGGAATTTTTTCAAAAGATGTATGTAGTAATATAACTCACTGTTGCCAGGTAACTGCCTTCCCATTTTCTGTGATAGCCCCAATTCTGACGTCGACCTTTGAGAGCATCAGCAGCAATCACTTTCAATTGAAGTTCTGGCCATTTATCACGAGGAATTTTCTGCAGTACCATATAGGCTCTCCACCTATTGCATACAGTGACAATAATTCATATATTGAACATTTTTAAAAGAAAAATAAACATTCAATCTGATGCAGACTGTCATGCAATTACAAGACGTTTGAGAATTTTTGTAATAAAAAATAAGGAGGGGTTTATAGTACATAGAAAGATGAACAATATTTACCGTAAATCTTGCAGTCACAATCTACTTTAGTAATAAAAGCATATGTAAATATTACACTCTTTACTTTTTATTTATATTTTATTTTTTACTTTAGTGTTTAAAATATTTCATTATTGCAGTTTCAAAGACCAGCTGGAATATTTGGCACTCCATTGTTGATGTAGCTCGTAAACAGTTGTAACCATAAAGAATATTTGACAATTTATCATCTCCTGCGCCCAACTAATGGAAAAATGCATTAAAATGCTATAAAATTTATAATATTAAGTTAAATTATTAAAATGTTGTATTGTCATTGGAAACACAATTTGTATACTTAATTTTTATAATTCTAGCCTATCAGGAATTAAGTGGAAATTAGATTTAAAAAATTCCGTCGTAATGACACACATGAACCAAGTTAAATAAAAGAATATAAAAAATACAGGGTGTCTCATCATTCAAAGACGAAACCATTTTCTTCGTAAATTTAATGTTAATGAAAATATTTTGAAAAAAATTTCCTACAGATTTACTTTACTTATGTAAAATGCACCAGTATTACAAGAAATCCTGGTAGTGGTCGTCATGTTTGTCCAAACAAATTTGATAATGTAGATCTGGAATGTAGCTGTAGCAGTTTATGCATTGCTTTGACAAAATTATTCATTTTTCTAGCAAGCAGTTCTTGTGATGTCATCTCATTTCAAACAAAGAACAGTAAATTTCAAGGTATAATTACAATATCTTTATTAGTATTAAGGTTAAGAATGAAAATCTGGTATAATTTCCAGTGTATTTTTCGCAGAATATGAGGATTGTTAGATTAAATTTTAAATATTGTTTATCTTAATGTATACTACTTTTTATGTGGGGAGAAGAGGGGAGCAAGAGTTCATGTATCTAACTTTAATATTTTATTAGATGAAACTGGCAAAAAAGTAATATATATTTGTCAAATATATTTCCATGCATATTTTTTATAGCTTCAATCTAAAATATACACACTATTAATGGTAGTATAAATGAAGGAAAATAAATATATGTATATAAAATAGTATACAGTTTTAATCTAAGATAAGAAGATTATTACCTTAATTGTTGAAATCTGGTTCAGTAGTACACAAATTGCACAGTTATAAAACACTAGTTAGTTCTCAATCAAACACAACTGATATTGTATTTTTATACTTTTTAATATAACACCCACAAATGGACATATTTTATACAACACTAAAACAATAAACACAATTTTACACTTAAATGAAAAATGCTGAACTATATGTTTGATATATTTTTAAGCAAGAACAGGGAACTAAAATAAGTTCATTTCAGAGTTTATTTTTGGACGATGCATCACATAAAACGCAGAGTTAGATGTCTTTTTCAGAAAACATCATATCCAGCAATTAATTCCATTGTGATAAAACTACTGAGCTGTATGCTAACAAAGATTTTGCAGCCTGCTATGATTAGAGTATATCTTTAAAAGGAACAGGTAACCCAATATCCAAAGTTATGGGTTGTCTACAAACTTTGTTTTTTCTTTGTTTTAATATCTTTTTAACCTTCCCTCACTTTACTCTTACACATTAAATTTTTGACAGACCTACTTAAATATAGATATGACTTATTTCTAATTTTCTTACTATTGATTGTTGAATATGGTCAAAAATAGGTAAAAATGCTTTGCAATTATTAAAATGTACATAAAATATTTTCATACTTCAGATTAAGTATTTTTATTTGCATTAGAAAAATATGCTAATAAACTATTATAAAAATTGTACATAAAATAAAAGCAAAGTTGCATATTATGTAAAATATATTTCAGTGAAAAATGCATGCATTAGTATTATATATAATATAGCAAAGGAACAACACTTCAACTTAATATTTATAATCTTGGTATCAATGTCCCTGGAAAAGCATTATCAGCATATGAGGTTAAAACAACACTTATTTGAAAGAATGTTAATAAATGTTTTTAAAGCTGCAATTTACATCCTTATAACATCATAATTAATGAGGTATAAAATGGGGAAAAAAAAGGTAATAACAAGGATGAAAATAGTAAGCATGCAAAAAACAGAAATAATACATAAAAGACGAAAATGAATTAGCCATTTTAGTTCTACTTGGGGAAAAAAAAAAAAAAAAAAAGTTGACAAACCTAAGGTAAATTAGACAAAAAAAACTTCTAATTGACTGGTTGAAAAGGATGAGGAGTAAATTTTAAAACATAGGAAACAAAGAAAAGAAAATACAGAGTGCACATTCATTCAGTCATGGTGTATGTTCAAGACAATTTTATCAATATTTCACATTACGACATTCAATCAAAAATAAAAAGAAAGCCAATCAATTATTCTTTTCTCTTTAAAGTAAACTTAATTCTAAAATACATATATTGAACAAAACACAGATTTTAAAATGTTGTTCAAACTTAAAAAAAGAAAAAGAAAGAAAGAAAACATATTTAAATAAAAATATTTTCTGAATAAACATTTGAACAGCATATGTTTCACTTTAAATAAGTAAATTGATTTAATATTGGCTACAAAAAAAATTTATCATTTTTCAAAGAAGGTCATTGTTCTTCACTACTAAACTTTACAAATTACCACCAGAAAGCAATGGACATAACTCTGAGCAACTTTTCCCAAACACATTTGAGATTACTATGTAAAATGGATAAATTTCAAAGCATTACATTTGATATCATTTTGAATGATATTTGATCTAAGTGACTTATTTATCAATATTTGCTCAACAAAAAATAAACAAGTGGGTATGTGTGATCAAAGATCTCTCAAAGGATTTCGTTTAATATTCCTTTCAAAACACTTTATCCTTTCTTTAATAAATTCAAATAAATTTCATTTAGCAAAAAAGTAATTTTTTTTATAAAGTAAAAATTTACCAGTCTGTTTTTTCGTTTTTTCGAATGTCTAAGCCAGCTCGATAGCGGGCAAAGCCCACTATTATATTCTGTCATAATAATATCAGTCATGCGGACTAAATGCGATATTTAAAAAAATAATTTCAAAATTAAACAAATTGTACACCTTCAAAATGTTAAAATATGCGAATATTTCCATAATCTGAATTTTATCACGATTCAATATGCTTCTCAAACTCATATATTTACTATTCTCTATTACTCATATTGATACTCGCTTTGTATTATTCTCAAACTCATATATTTACTATTCTCTATTACTCATATTTATACTCGCTTTGTATTATTCTCAAACTCATATATTTACTATTCTCTATTACTCATATTGATACTCGCTTTGTATTATTCTCAAACATCTGAAAAATTCGTTAAACTTCCAATAGGACGTCAGATTTTCTTTTTAATTCTCTAATGACGTGATATTAATCTGCTTTGTGTACATACACATACTCCTTGTATTATTGAGAAATCTTTCCGTTTTATGTTTTATTACCACTATGACGTCAATCAATTTTATTTCATATTTATCTTTTTTTCAATTGGTGAAACTTTTTATTTCATTTTTCGTTGTGGAAATCATCTGATAGAAAATTAATTATTGTGGAAAGAATTTCATCGTGGATTTTTAATTTTTGGCATCTAGTTTAACGAAAAATGTTTAAATTTAATAGGAAAAGGCTGTTAGAATTTTGTTTTTTTCATCTCTATTTATTAAAATAATACGAATTTTTCAAATTTTAATATTTTGAGCTCTTCATAGCTGCTATTCAGCTATATACACAAAGTTTCAACTCTGTAAGTTATATAGTTTTTGAGAATGGTTCTGTGACAGACAGATAACGGAGCGGGAGTAATAGGGTTTCGTGAGATGAACGAAACCCTAAAAAAATAAGAGTATCTCTTTGAAAATGAGAGAGTTGGCAAGCATGCATATAATAAAAAGAGTTAAAAATTTAGAAAAATAGAACAGTTAATCAACCTTACCTATCATGCATTTTACGAAGATTATTTGCGATGTCATGGAACTGGCGAGGAGTTGGTGGCCAAGCAATATGTTTTCCAAAGTCTCTCATATTTTTTGCATTCCTAAAATAACAAAGATTAAATATGGCAAATAGAAAGACATAATACATAAACAAAATAAAAGCTGCTGAAACAAAATTTGGATGTTACAAAACTAGTCTAAAATAACTTGGTAAAAAAGTAGAATTTTAATTGTGAATAATTTGTTAAAAAACTAACCTAGTTACAATGTAATTTAACCATACTTTTACAGAAATAAATTGTAAAAATAAAATTATTGTGGGAATAATATATCCAACAGTAGAAAAAAAAAAAAAAAAAAAAAAAAAAATCATTTGTCACAAAATGATAAACATCAACTTTTTACTAAAAAATAGAAACTCTGATCATTTGCAAATTTTATGAAAGAATAAGCTCATGCTGCTTATTCCTCAGCTAGGTCATTAATGCAGTTGACCAAGCTTCCGATTCAAGTAAATAAATCTTAGTTACTGCATACAGCAGGGATAAATGCGATTTTAGTTTAAAAATTCTGAAATTACAGGGGTAGGGGGAGGGGGGAAAGAATGTAGGACATAATTATAATTTTAATGATAATATTTTATTGTAACTAGTCAAATACACAAAAATGTACTGCAAATATAAAAAACACTACTAATTATTACAGATAGTTTCTAAAAGTCACTGAAAAATATATTTTTTAAATTTTGAAATCAGGAAACACAAAAGCTGAAAAATCTTGTAACAGGATAAATTCATAGAAACAATCAATCCTGATAAAGTAATGAAAAAGCAGAACTCTCTAATTTGATATTTTAATTTAATAAATTTATAAATGTTTGAAATTATTTCAAGCTGCTATTAGTATTTCAAATAATTACACTTTAATTTTAATTTTGGTAAACACAAAAATAAAATATTTGCTTAAAAAAAAAAAAAAAGAAGAAGAAGAAATAACAGGTGTTGAAGGGGGGGGGGGGGGGGGGTTCTAAATTTATCTTATTTAAAAATCATTTAACTAGGATAAAATTTTTGAGTGATGTCATGCTTAACAATTATTAGATAAATTTAGTAAGATAATTTTAGGAATTAGTTTGCACTTTTACTAAATACAAATGCTGATTTGGATGCCTTTCAACTGACAATAAAACAGTTTCAAATTTCAACCACAGCACATTCAACAGTATACATTATATATATATATATATATATATTAATTAATGTTAAGAAGGGATGGCTGAAATTGATCGACTGATTGATTGATGCTACACAGTTGATTCATTATAATTCTAATAAATAGATTGAGTTACGTAGGTTCTCCAATTACCACTACCTTTGTAGTCAGGCGAGTGGGAGTAGTGACTTATGCTTTACTACACTCACTGCCAAAAGTTAAGCATGGAGAGGAAAATGTTAATTTCCAGAAGACAATCTGAATTGGAGATGCTGCAATTCGCTACGGAGTTAAATGGAAGTATGAAAATATGTTATGTAACAGCCACTCATGATGTCAAGAAATATGCAAAAAAGGCAGTCATGTAAGAAGCCAGCATTGTGAAAGGTTGCAGGAGTTGCATGTAAGTGCTTATAAAAAGTGTTTAGAACTTTTGTTTTTCAAGACAGATGTCTTTCCATGTCTTCCAAAAGACAAATGGAAGATTCTGAGCTATGACGTGCAGTTAAACACATTGAAGTGGGACAATCAATCACATTATGTTGCTCTTTTCTTCAGTGTTCATCATTCTATAATTTCAAGATTATAGAAACAATTCCTAACCAGCCAAATAGTTGTCTGAAGACCTGTGGCCAGTTGTCCAAGAGTTACGACTCCCGCGGATGACAATATATTGCTGTTGTAGCCAAGTGGAATTGAAGAGCAACCTCCACACGTGCGACATCTATGGTTAGGCGAGTTTTGAAACTCACGTCCTCAAATACATAATATTGATAAAAGATAATGTGCACAGTAAAACCGAATTAAACTGACATTTTTATCGAAATATAAAGAAAATGAAAGAAATTAGAAAGACAATATGTAAAAATGACTCAGTAAATTAATTAAAGACTACATAAATAATTAAGAAAATTACTTACCTGAATGCCATATACACTTTTTCTACATATTGCCTCAATTTTTGTTGTCTGTAAAAATGAATAATTTTAAGGGCTGCAAGCATCTTTTTGTATCTTAGTCGAGCTATGGCACCACGCCACATCTAAAAAAAATATATATATATATATATATATAATTAATAAATAAATAAATCTAGTTTCCACAAGAATAAATTATTACGATAATTTCCAACTAAAAAATAATATCCTGGATATAATACGGCTGGGATGTTGTTCCAAATGAAAATTTAATACCGCTATCAAATCTTGTTTTGTATACTTTTTACGAAATCCCATTTCATAAAATTAATCGTTTGATAAAATTTTTATTACAGAATGATCCAAATTCCATAATTAATACAAATTGCAATAAGCTTATTAAAAGAGAAAACAAAATCTCTTGTTCTGATAATTTCTTTTTTTTTTGTCCCAAGTGGTAGACATAATGAACATTTTTAATTAATAAGAACTTCTCATTAAGAAGTCTCATTAAGAGAACTTTTCATTAAGAACTTCTCATTGAGAAGCTATCAGCAAATGTGTTACACACTGAAAAGTTGTACCACATGAGAGTTATGAGTTGTCTTAATGATATTAATGTCAATTAATTGCCGTAGCATGTTTTAACACTGATTAGGGCATAAACATGAGCCTCCAAATTCTTAATTTAGTTGGCTATATTAGTGATATGCATACTACAGAATATTTTGATGCATTAACATTTTTAGCATTCCAGTAAGAAAATACTGTGGTAAATAAGTTCAAATTTAAAAAAAAAAAAAAAAAAAAATTTCATTGTCAGAATTTTTGTTATGTAATACGCATGCACATCAGAGGGATATTCTACTTGCACATATGTGTAGCAGAAGTTCTATTGAGTACTGTGATGAGAAGTTAAAACTGGATCCAAGATGAGCAGGAAGTTTTTGCACAATATAACTTTAAAATAACTGACCTTTATCTGTTATTAAACTTAGGGAAACAAATTCATATTCAGGGATGAAAAGATTAATTCAATTTACTACTATGGGATAAATAAATAAATATGTTACAGAAATATAAAAACTATCTCAATATTTCATTTAATTTTCAACACATTTTTTGTTTATTACAGTAATATTCCTAGAACTTGTTGCATTGAACTGCCTGTTAAAAACACAGAAGTATAAGAATAATTATTCTTCAGCATTGCAATAAATTACTATATATATATAAACAGTAATAAGTAAGTCCATACAAGGCTTTCACACTGCAATTGTTGAGATTATTTGCCAATATTTTTCCCTTAATTTCTAATTAACTGCAATTTTTAATCAAAAATGTGTGTGTACTATATCAAAAGATACAGTACAAATTAAATAACAAATTAAATAATAAATTAAAAATAGTAGAATTTAAAAATAAAAAAAAAACTTTCATACTATACCTTATTCAGTGTTGTGCCTTTTGTATGAGCATAGAAAAGAGAATGTTGCCATCAGATCAGAAGTAATATGTGATTTTATATTGGATGTTGTTTTTACAATATATAAGTAAAAATATCCACTATCCCCCCCCCCCCCCATAAAAAAAACCTGCATCAATCCCTGTTGACATTCTATGACTATACAAAAAGATTTTATGGTATAAATGCTTCCAAGAGCACACTTATTATACACTTCAATACTTTTTGAATGTTTTACAAATTTTTAAAAATTCTTCAATGCGAACATTTGATAACAAATGACTCTGAAAATCAATCTTTTCCAAGCAATGGGATAAGCTCTTTTAATGTATTATTTCAATCAATTTCAAACCATAGGAGAAAACAAATACTACAGTCGAACTTCATTAACACGAAATCGCTTAACACGAAATAATTTTCAGGTCCTGTCAGCTGAGTCTGAAAATCAATGTTAATTCATACAAGTTGTAAATTTCCAACTGGACGAAAAATGTCCGGGCCAGGATTCGAACCTGGGATCGCTTGGCTGAAGCCGCCACGCTCTACCACTGAGCTATCCCGGTCGAATCTGGAGGGCATAATTCATCCAGTTAACCTTATTGATCAAAGCATCTGGTCTGATATTTTAATCAGCTCAACAGAAAAGATCGCAGGTAATGGAACTCCAGTAAACGCTGGATACGTGAATACACTAGATTATTTTTTAACACAATTTTTCAAATTGGCAAAGTACTCATACAAGTTGTAAATTTCCAACTGGACGAAAAATGTCCGGGCCAGGATTCGAACCTGGGATCGCTTGGCTGAAGCCGCCACGCTCTACCACTGAGCTATCCCGGTCGAATCTGGAGGGCATAATTCATCCAGTTAACCTTATTGATCAAAGCATCTGGTCTGATATTTTAATCAGCTCAACAGAAAAGATCGCAGGTAATGGAACTCCAGTAAACGCTGGATACGTGAATACACTAGATTATTTTTTAACACAATTTTTCAAATTGGCAAAGTACTCATACAAGTTGTAAATTTCCAACTGGACGAAAAATGTCCGGGCCAGGATTCGAACCTGGGATCGCTTGGCTGAAGCCGCCACGCTCTACCACTGAGCTATCCCGGTCGAATCTGGAGGGCATAATTCATCCAGTTAACCTTATTGATCAAAGCATCTGGTCTGATATTTTAATCAGCTCAACAGAAAAGATCGCAGGTAATGGAACTCCAGTAAACGCTGGATACGTGAATACACTAGATTATTTTTTAACACAATTTTTCAAATTGGCAAAGTACTCATACAAGTTGTAAATTTCCAACTGGACGAAAAATGTCCGGGCCAGGATTCGAACCTGGGATCGCTTGGCTGAAGCCGCCACGCTCTACCACTGAGCTATCCCGGTCGAATCTGGAGGGCATAATTCATCCAGTTAACCTTATTGATCAAAGCATCTGGTCTGATATTTTAATCAGCTCAACAGAAAAGATCGCAGGTAATGGAACTCCAGTAAACGCTGGATACGTGAATACACTAGATTATTTTTTAACACAATTTTTCAAATTGGCAAAGTACTCATACAAGTTGTAAATTTCCAACTGGACGAAAAATGTCCGGGCCAGGATTCGAACCTGGGATCGCTTGGCTGAAGCCGCCACGCTCTACCACTGAGCTATCCCGGTCGAATCTGGAGGGCATAATTCATCCAGTTAACCTTATTGATCAAAGCATCTGGTCTGATATTTTAATCAGCTCAACAGAAAAGATCGCAGGTAATGGAACTCCAGTAAACGCTGGATACGTGAATACACTAGATTATTTTTTAACGCAATTTTTCAAATTGGCAAAGTACTCATACAAGTTGTAAATTTCCAACTGGACGAAAAATGTCCGGGCCAGGATTCGAACCTGGGATCGCTTGGCTGAAGCCGCCACGCTCTACCACTGAGCTATCCCGGTCGAATCTGGAGGGCATAATTCATCCAGTTAACCTTATTGATCAAAGCATCTGGTCTGATATTTTAATCAGCTCAACAGAAAAGATCGCAGGTAATGGAACTCCAGTAAACGCTGGATACGTGAATACACTAGATTATTTTTTAACACAATTTTTCAAATTGGCAAAGTACTCATACAAGTTGTAAATTTCCAACTGGACGAAAAATGTCCGGGCCAGGATTCGAACCTGGGATCGCTTGGCTGAAGCCGCCACGCTCTACCACTGAGCTATCCCGGTCGAATCTGGAGGGCATAATTCATCCAGTTAACCTTATTGATCAAAGCATCTGGTCTGATATTTTAATCAGCTCAACAGAAAAGATCGCAGGTAATGGAACTCCAGTAAACGCTGGATACGTGAATACACTAGATTATTTTTTAACACAATTTTTCAAATTGGCAAAGTACTCATACAAGTTGTAAATTTCCAACTGGACGAAAAATGTCCGGGCCAGGATTCGAACCTGGGATCGCTTGGCTGAAGCCGCCACGCTCTACCACTGAGCTATCCCGGTCGAATCTGGAGGGCATAATTGGCGGCTTCAGCCAAGCGATCCCAGGTTCGAATCCTGGCCCGGACATTTTTCGTCCAGTTGGAAATTTACAACTTGTATGAGTACTTTGCCAATTTGAAAAATTGTGTTAAAAAATAATCTAGTGCAATGTTAATTCGTTTAACACGAAATAAAATTTCAGAAAATCCCGCTTAAGGCGAAATTTTTTTTTTCGCTTCAAAGTCAAAACATGATTCCTTATGCAATGTTTTCAATATTTCAAACTTAAATGTCACATACTCTTATTAAAAGTGGAATTTTCTCATGGTTTGAAAACGATTTAAAGTGAAAAAGGGTTTCAGAAAATTCTGAATTCCTGAATAATCCCTGCTTTTCTTTGATCTCTGATATGCACAAGTGTTCCCATATTAACAATATGAGCAATAGATTAGTCACAATGAAAGTTTGGGGAAGGAATTTCTTTTTTTGAAAGTGATTGTTCCATTACTCAGTTGACTGTATTGACAGTAACATAAACTATAAACCAGGGGTCGGAATTCTCCTATCTGTGAGTGAAAAAAGTGACAATCTCTACTTCACTACCTGACTAACATAATGGAAATGCTGTTCACAGTTGCTCTGTAGAATTCTGTGAAAGATGAGTCGAAAACAGCAAGCAGTATCTTTAAAAACCAAGCAAAAAAATTAAATCACAAAATGCGGCGAAGTATGGGATACCTACAGTTCTTCCACAATTTTAAAGAATCGCAAAAAGATTGAAGTGGTTTATGCTGCAAGTTAATTCAAACCAGTAAGAAAACGAATGTGTAGAAGAAAGAATGAATAAATTGAAATTGCTCTCTTGCGGTGGATAAAAGAGGCAATAAGCCAGAACATAGTTTTAACTTTTGCAGTTTTGCAAGAGAAAGCAGAGGCTTTTGCTGATGCTCTCGCTGAGAACGATTTCATATTTTCTAACGGATGACTGACAAGATTTAAATAGCATCATAGACTTGTCTGTAGAAAGATATGTAGCCAAAATCGGTAAATTCTTTCTTAAACATTGTTTTTTTCAGAGTACATTTGCATAGATGAAGATGTGCTGACTTCAGATGTGACGACAGATGAAGAAATAATTGCTGAAAATTAAAGATGACAACATTGAAGTGTCCGATGAAGAATTAGAAATTGACACAGAACATAAAAGTTTAGTGTCAATAAATGAATCTACCGCAGCATTGAAAACTGTGCAACGTTTCCTTATGGATCAAGAGGATACTTCCCGAGCTTTGTACAAATTAGATTAGGTCCATACGTTCCTAAAAAAAGTACTCTACAAAAATTGAAGCCAAAGTCATTAACGGACTATTTAAAAATATGATTAGCATGTAAATAAAATTATTATTGCCTAAAAAACAATAATTAATTTGTTAATGAAATTTACTATTTCTTATTAATTTATGATTTTTTGAGCAGGGATATATTTGTAGGTTAATTTATTTAGTTTTTATATCTAACATAGATGGCACCACTATTATGACGGTTAACACGAAAAACATTCCCAGTCCCTTCAATTTCATGTTAACGAGGTTCGACTGTATATAAATACACTAAAACTTGTGAAAACTGAATAGCCAGGGACAGGAAAAATATTCTGTTTTATATAGTTTTTTTCCCCCTCAGCAGGTATAATTAATTGTATGTCATTCCTTCAAACAGAACTATGTTTTTTTTCACCCATTTAATACAGGATTCTGTTATAGGCAGGTGTCATTTTCAAAGGTTTTACTGTACAAATATGAAATGTTTATTTAAGTTAACATTACAAAATAATTTAATATATTTTTTAAATGAATTTGTAAATAGCAACCTCAACAAATCAATTTGTTCTATATTAAGCACCACACTTATTTAGAAAACATTTATAGAATTAAATGTAGTGATTTTTTTTTTTCCATTCATTAGCTTCTGAATAATGAGGGGAAAAAAATTACTTTTTGTAAGAAGACTACAATTCCAGGAATGAGTTCAAGCCTAGCATATTCCAACTGAGAGATGGTTTGAGGAGACTGGATGAAAATCTTTGTAGTTCCATACTTTACATCATCTGAAAATCCTTGTTCATCTACTAAAACTCGACAGCCATCTTTCTCTGATCCACCGCGGAAATTAGGCCAGGTGTACTTCGATATCATTTTGTACCTAAAGGATATCAAAAAGATTTTAATGAAATAATCTGATACACAACAAATTTATTCTGTTCAAATATACATAAATTTAAAATAAATATGAAAAATAGAATGTTTTATCAAGGTATAGTGTCATTGTGTGAAAATATTTCAGTTGGTTGTGGGCACTACAGTTATTTTTGCACACAAGGGCTATATAGAACAGGACCTCTGTTAGGTAACTTTCAATACAAAAAAGGATAAAGCTACCTATTGCAGCCATTCGAAGGAAAGCAATTCCGGAACATTTTGGTATATTTTCACCGATTAGGACTCCCAGACCCCAAAATCACCCTTCGTTCAAATGTTGATTTATATATATATATATATATCATCATCATCATCATCATCAACCGTTTTCAATCCACTGCTGAATGTAGGTCTCCCCCAGATTTTTCCATTGTTGCCTGTCTAGTGCTTTAGTCATCCAATTAACACCGGCCACTTTTCTGATTTCGTCACTCCATCTTACTTGAGGTCGTCTTCTTGGTCGTTTTACATATATTATATCCATATTATATATATATGATCTATGTCATATGATAACACTCGTCTTTTTAAATCAATTTGTATGAAACTAATTGTGCGTATTAAGCTCACCAATGTCTCGACCGAGTTCGTTGGCTAGCTTGGTCCGCCATCTTGTTTCAAAATGGCAGTCACTGAAAGATTTAAAACTAAATTAACTATACAAAAAAGTTAAAATTTCATATTTATTTTTTGTTTAAGTGTTAGGCCTTTATTCAAGGATTCCAGAGCCTTTTTTGTTTTACCTCTATCTTAAAAAGTGGCTGAGATAGAGCAGTTTGAAATTCTAGGGTGGCTGACATTTTGAAACAAGACAGAACATTACAAAAAACCAATGATTAATTTATGAGTTTTAGTGAACGCGATTTCTCGCAAATTATTATCTTTCATTGCTGTAATCGTTTTCCCAATCATACGCATAAAACTATATATTCATATCCGTTACCGCCAAATTCTCACCAAACCTGGCGACATTTGGCGAAATATCGCCAAATTTGGCAACCGAAATAAGTCTTCATAAATGAAGCCAACTTGGCTATAGCTCAATAATTTAGCAAATTTCTTATTCAAATTCAGTATTAACGAACCTTCTGTAATCGGATTCTTTGAATTTTAGCTTGTTGTTTCGAGTAACATTAGCTAAAATTTTAAAACGAACAAATAGGAAAGCTACCTTTTTCTCCCGGTACAGGCTGTAAGGACTTTTTGAGATGGAAACCTATCCATTACAAACATCCATGCCTGAGTCGGGATTCAAACCTGTCTTTTTTTGTTTAGTAGCAAGCGCTATAACTATTAGATAAACAAATGGATGAACATATTTTAGGATTTTAACTTGTACTTTTATCAATAAACTACAGCTTTTAATACAATAATAATTTTAAAAAAATGGTCTTAATGTGAAATTTTATTTGCATGCCATAGTGACTAAAACTAAATATTTTAAAAATTTTATTTTAAAAAGGTGGGTGTATCTATAAAATTTGCAAATGTGGCACATTTTTATGTCAATAGTTAAAAAAGAAAAAAAACTGTCCCAATTCAAAATCACCTTGAACAATTTAAAAAATAATATAGATTAATTGCCGAAACGTCAGTTGAGGCTTACTGTGGAGACCCGAAAAGTTTTTGGTTTCTGTCTGTCTGCCTGTCTGTTCCGCGATAACTGCCGCAAAAATGATCCGATTAGTTTGATTTTTGATAGGTATGTTGGTGAGTTACCCGGAATTAGCTGTATAGTTTTTAGTTATGTTTGGTTCATTTGTTCGGAAAATATAAAACATTTCTTTTTAGGTCATAATGCTTTCCTATCGGAATTCAGACGATTTTGAAAATTTTCATCCACTGAAATAAAATGGCGCATTTGATTAATGTATTTAATGTGTAAGTTATGAAGGCTAAAATTTATCAAGTCAGGTCTTAAATTATTCAAATTAATTTGAAATTTTGTTAATACATTCGTCAGATTTTTTAAATTAGGTGTACAATGTTTGCTGCAATTTTATACATCTGTTCTAATAATATAATACATTTTATTCTATCATTTTTTGCAAATTTTAAAATGTATTTTTTTTTATTTTCCTCTTTAATTTAATCGTAACCTAGCAACTACATTTTAAAGAATATCAAAATGATAAAATTCAAATAACTCAAACTATTTTGCTACAATATTTTATTCGCAAAATAAAATATATAAATATATAAAATATATAAATGAGAATTTATTTTGAAAAAAGTTACCTTTTAACTACTATAGAATGATAACAGAAACATTTTTACATGAAATATTTATTTTCTGGAAGAGATATGGATTTTTCGTAGTTCAAAATTAGTATTACTTTAAAAAAGTTTAAAAGTTACTTTTAAAAAGTTTACAAAAGATTCCTTAATACTGAATTTGAATAAGAAATTCGCCAAATTATTGAGCAATAGCCAATGTGGCTTCATTTATGAACACTTATTTTGGTCGCCAAATTTGGCAATATTTTGCCAAATATCGCCAATTTTGGCGAGAATTTGGCACTAACGGATATGAATATATAGTTTTATGCGTATGATTGGGAAAATTATTACAACAATGAAAGAAAATAATTTGCGAGTAATCGCGTTAATGTGCTGTTTTGTTTCAAAATGTCAGCCACCCTAGAATTTCAAACTGCTCTATCTCAGCCATTTTTTAAGATAGAGATAAACCAAAAAATGCTCTGGATTCCTCGTATCAAGGCCTAACACTAAATTAAAAAATAAATTTGAATTTTTAACTGTTTTGTATACTTATTTTAGTTTTAAATTTTTAAGTGGCCGCCATCTTGAAACAAAATGGCGGACCAAGCTGGCCAACGAACTCGGTCGAGACATTGGTGAGCTTAATACACACAATTAGTTTCATCAAAATTGATTTATAAATACGAGCGTTATCGTATGACATAGGTCAGATATATATATATATATATATATATATATGGATATATATATGGATATATATATATATATATATATATATATATATATATATATATATATAAATCAACATTTGAACTGAGGGTGGTTTTGGGGTCTGGGGGTCATGATCGGTGAAAATATATCGAAATTTTCCAGAACTGCTTTCCTCCGAACGGCTGCAATAGGTAGCTTTATACTTTTTTGTATTGAAAGCTACCTAATAGGATATAATATCTCGAACAACGAGATGGTTAATCTAAAGAAATTAGCTTAGTAAAACGCATCCATACAGCCTGAAATAGCACTATTACTGGAAACTGAGATCATACAAAGTTATCACAAAAAATACTTTATAGCGCCAAACCATGGTTGCTATTTAGTGAATTGGCAGTGGGCACGATTATGAATGATTACCCAATAAGTTTAAAAGTTTCTAAATAAGCCTATTTTGGGGAGATTTTAGTATGCTATTGCCATCGAGTTAGATCAGGATGTACTTAGGTAAAAGAAATATTATAGAATGACCATCAAAACTGTTTCCCGAAACAAAAGTTGCAATAGCACTAGATTTCTGAAATAGATATAAGTGAAAAGATTCAGTTTACATTTCCATAAGTTGCTTTTGTACACGAGATATTAATCAACCTATTTATCAGATGCGAGTGTTTCGTGGTTGGCAGGTAAGTAAATATTGCTATTTAGGCATTAGTATAACATGAAATTATTTTCGAAAATTTTGCTTATTCTAATAAAACCACTGTGTAGAACGAAATCCAAGATATACTAGAATCATTCACACAATCAATAGTAAATCACGAATATAAATTTGTTAAATTAGGGAGGGGGGTGGGAGGTTCAGGGGAATGTATTTTTTTAATCTAAAACATAGAATAAGAAGTTCATAAGAATGTCAGAATATTATTGCATAAACAGTGTTTAATTAAACGTTTCTAATTTCTGAAACCTTCAAATTATTTTAAAAGCGTATAAATATGTATGTAGTAATTTAAAAAAATTAATTTGCGGATTGTAAGATGTTAAATATTATGAAAAGTGAGATAAAAAAAACATTGACTTTCAGAGCTGACGTTGAGGCTCCTGATCTGTAGATTTACTAGTAAGTAGTCTACATTTTTAGTAACAGATCTTTATGAAAATCATAAATTAATATTAAATTATTAAAAACATTAATTTCATCATATGAGATTTACTGGTTTAACTGCTGCAGGATTTAAAAATACCATGAAATTATCAACAATAAATTGTGATAATTCTTACATTGTTTTGTTTTACAGTCTGTCCTTCCATTTCATCTGTATACAACATGAAAAAAAGAAAATTCGACCCCTTCAGGGCTGGAATTTTAGAGGTGAAGTTTAGCCCCTGTTTAGCCTAAAATTTAGGGAAGGAGAGGATTTTTCTTTTTTGGGTGGGTGTGTGTGTGTGGGGGGGGGGGGGGAGGATAATTAAAGTTCTTAATTATTTGATTTTTCAATTTTGCATTATTAGTGGCACATATTTATTGCAATCATTACAGTGTTATCAAATCATTTGTTTTATTAAATCATATTACATACAGTACGCTCTTAATAATTTGCACTGCCTGACATTTCGATCCTGCACAGATCAGGATGTACCTGAACTAAACCTGACAAAAGTCGTAAACCCAAAATCTGAAAAACTTCAACCGAAACCCAAAATATTCAAACCCGGATCCAAAGTGAAAGAGAATAAATTCCCATTTTAATGCATTTATGGAAGAGTAGTCTACAATTTTATCGCTTGGGTACAAAAATGAACACATACTGTTTGTCGATCACAAGAATAGCTCTCGCCGAGAAGTCTGCGCCTGTCTGTTGCCGTGGAAACAAGACTCGCTCCATTTTCGACAGGGGAAACCAGAAGATAGGCATTCACAATAGTTTACTAAACGCTTTTATTATTATTGTTTTGTTTTTTTTTTGTAATTATTTTAATCGATTCATCGAGTGAAAGAAAACTGTTTCATATATTATTTATATGATAATATTTAGATTTTACAAATGAAAATAAAATATGAATCAATATGAATTAATCATGAAATTTATTACTGTAAAAATGAAATTAAATTAACTTAAATAATTGTTTAAAAATTGATATTTTCACAACCATTAATAATTATCAATGACTTTAAATTATTAATACAATGACCGAACTTCAGTGATTATTATAGATTTCAGTATGTATTTTCAAACAATTTGCAAGGACGGAAAATTTTTTTCATCATTAAAAATAGAAAAAATAATAATACCTTCTAAACTTTTAGAATTTATTCAAGCATGTGAAAATTCTCTGAATCACTCTCAGCAGTCTCGGTTTCTTCTGAATCAGAGTCGTCGGTATTAATGTTAAATGACAGTTCGTCTAATAGATCCTCTAACAGTCCATCTTTTTCCCAGTAATTATTTTCAACGTTTTCCACGTGGGAGTGGAATTAAAACATCTTTAGATGAAGCTTCACTGGAACAAAATTCCGCAACATTATATATGATTTTACGTGCTTGCGATTTTAAGACTTCACCTTTTCTAAACTGAAAGGGCATCTTTCCAGTTTAACAAATTAGCAAAATTATTTAATCAAATGGGAACAAATAATTTTAAAAAAGCAAAAGCAAAATTAAATCAAAAATAAGATAACGCAACTGCTGTAGATCCGAGAAGACGAATGACGTGATCTAACCTTTTATTCCGCCAATTCCTCACACGCGTATTCCCCATTCGAAATGACCGGTTGTTACTATAGCGACCGCCACCAACCAGACTTTATGGCGGGAGCTATTCTTGTGGTCGACAAACAGTATACACCCATTAATATTCAAATATATAGTTTTTTTCATTTGAAAAATATTAAGGACTTCTTTTTGAAAAATTGGTTTATCCTGAACCCGTCCCGAAAGAGATAAAACACAACCCAAAACGCTTAAAGTTAACCCACCCAATCTGCAGTTCAGATTTGCATAAAATAGGTTTACCGACTTGATGTAGGACTATAATTTTTCGTCAACCTGAAATTTGGCAAAAAAAGTCTTTGACCCAGCAATCCAACCCGAAATGTAAGAAAATTAATCCATATTTTAATAAAATTATGGAAAAGTTGTCTACAATTTTCTCTTTTATGTAGAAAAATGAACATATATATCCAATGGTTGGAGTATCTGGATATAATTTACCTAGTTGAATATATTTTCCTCTGTTCATTATGAACGTATATATATACTCATTAATGTTAAAATATATAGTTTTTTCCACCGAAAAAATATTTGGGGTTTCTTTGAATAATCAGATCAACATGAACCAGACTCAAATGAGACATGATCAGACTAGTGAAAGCCCAATCCAAACCCAAAACAATTAATCCGTTGAATGCGAACCAGGATTGGAGAGTATTTTTTTTTTATTCAATTGTGCCACAATTTAAAAAAAAATATCTGTGGTAGATTTCTCTTGGAAATATTCTAATATAAGTGTAGAAAAGAGATTAGTTTAAAAAAAGTGATACTAATAGAATAAAACATAGTGCACTGGGACGTATATGTTCAGACTGTAGTCAAATAATGAAAGTTAACCTGGCCCACAACGAAAAAAAGCAGCCCCCCCCCCAAGAAATGCTTGAAATGGCAGCCCTAAATTAACACTTGCAAAGAAGGAGACGAAAAAAAAAGGAAAAAAAGCTCCATTTTAGACAAGTCTCTGTCTTAGCAAGTATAATTGTATGGTGCTTTTTAGCTGAAACTTCGTTTTTTTCGGTTGAGAAAGAATTCAGCTGTATTCAGTTCATTTTCAAACGTTTTACTGTAATACACCTTGCTCTTCAGAGATGTACTATAGAAAGGATAACAGTCTTAGAACATACCTGTAAAAACAAAACCTGTCAAAAAAGGAATCCTATCTTAAACAAAGAACCTTTCTAAAATTGGAATTTTTCCTTGATCCCTTGTGATTTTTTCTGTATTTGAACATTTTTACTGTTTTGTATCCATGATTCAGTAAACGTTTCTCGTACGAAAGAAGGGGCAGGGTGTGTACAGTCTCTCGAACTCCACTCTTGGCTATGCTGCTGGCCTCAAAGAAAAGTTTGCACCCCCCTCTCCCTCTGAAATGGCACCCCTGCTTGTCTATATAGATTTTTTTTTCCTCTCTTTTATGCGATTCCATCCTAGATGATTTTACTGCAGAGCATTTTTCAGATTTTTAAGTCTCCAATCCATGGAACATGGAACGTTATTGAGCAATTGGCACACGTTATTAATAACTCAAACATTTATATACAACTAGAAATTCGTTAAAAGAATAAATATCGCAGCCTAGGGCACTTTTTAAAAAATGAAGACATGAAAAAAAGGGGTAAAATAAGTATTTTTTGTTAGAAATCCCCGTACAAGACAATTTTTAACCATATTGATGTAAAAATCCCTGTTTTGTAGAAATTCCGTCAGGCCAATCCAAGCCAATTAAATTTTTGAACAGACCAGGCCAGGCTAGGTTGAACTTTTAGATTCTGTACTGGGCTAAGACAATCCAATAATATTTTTTTGTATGAGCAGAGCCAGGTTCGGGCTGAACTTTTAACTTTTATACCAAGCTGATCTCTGAAACTATTTTTCCTACAGGTAGGGCTGGGCCCAGACCTGGAAATTTCAGCCTGTGCCCTCTATGTTGTCTCAATGAATTTACATTTGCAATTGCCAATAATTGTGCTATTTCATTACTATATTCAAACTGTATTTTATTACTATAAGCATTGTACAAGGAATTTTATCCTATCCTAATAAAATACTGACATATCTGACAACCAAGAAACATCAGCATTTGTTCCAAAATTTTCTTAAAATCCCATGTAACAAAATACATATACAAATGCAATTTTCCCTTGTAAGATTTATATCTCATTTAGAAATCCAATGTTTTAATAATTTTTGCTTGGAAGAAACAGTTTTGGTGGTTATTATAGAGTATTTAAAAAAAAAAAAAAGAGAGAGAGAGCTCTTATCTAAATAAATACAAATTTATTTTGATACAAGAAGCATGTCAATATTACCTTCCAAAAAATGTTTTTTTTTAAATAAAATATTGTAATTTTTTTAGATATCTTCCTGTGGTGACCAGCTTGGTCACCCTTTAATGTACAATATCCATTTCTACATTACATTTTCTCAATAGTTACTGTATGCTCCAACAAATCGTAAAAACCAATAGCAACATGATACTTTTGGATCATGGAAGCCTTTCATATATTTTGTATTGTTATGTACTTCAGCTTTCTAGTACAGAGCTTGACAAAAACTACTTTACTAATTCACTTCGTCAGTGATACTCTAAAATGTTCATTTGCACGTCCAACACATTCACTTGTGTGTAGATATTTAAACCTATGTGTGTAATCTTCCTTAATCGAGTCAACTGCCAAATGACAGTTTTGTAAGGACATGTATTAATATACACATACTGATTGAACTGTGAATCTCCTCTTTCTTTTGGAGTTAGTTAAAAATAAAAAATGATAAAACATAATCCTACACACATTCTTATACATATTTGATTCCATTATTTAGAGTAACTCACAAAAGTGATCAATCACTATCAGTTAAAATCAAAATTATCAAAGGATTAAAAAGCATTAAAATAATTTATAATGAATTCTGCCATTATAATAAATCATTCTCAACATCATAATCATTATTTGTAAACTACTTGTTTTTTCAAAAATTTGATTCTAAAAGTTATTCATTTGTTTGAGGAAGGTAGAATATCATGCAATTACTATTAGTTTATGCTTACTTTACATAAGATTTTTTAGATTTGTGTTTACATTATTTTATTAACTCAAAGTTAAATGAAATTAAATAAAGTTCATGCCTGAATGTATAACTTTAAATGCTGATAAAATGAAATAATTGCTTATAAAATTAAATAAAATTCGATAAATTATCAGGAATATTAATAATTCAAAACAGTGCCAATGGTCAGCCAACTTAATATTAAGAATTAAATGTATGAATTTAATTAATAAATGCTAGTGTAAATTATTTATTAATTACACATCAGTACATTTATTAAAATGGAAGATGCAAAATAGCTTTTTATTAGAAAATGCTTTATCTGCTATCGTGCAACAAAGAAAGTAGTTAAATTACAATAAATAAATTGTACTTTTGAAACAAAATACTCTTTTGTTTCAGTTATCAGACCTAACAATGTCATTAAAACTATAAATAAATTCGAAAGGTATTTTCATGAGAGAAAAAAAAAATCATACAGGAAAAATAACATTTTATTGAACACAAAGTACCTTCTTAAAAATCTGTTATAAGTCTGTCTGTATGCAAAACCAGCTCGTCTTACTCTCACATTCTCTAACAAACCTAGGTACGAGACTTGATGCTGTACCATAACATCATCAAATAAGGCTGGAGACTTCTGATCATTTGGTTTTATGCATCTAACATAATAGGGTTCCTATAATTCAAGGTTACAAAACATTTTATTGCAAAAAAATAAACAAAATTAAGATGAATTGACAATCATGTAGCAATAATCTTACTAGTTAAGAGTTGGTATAAGAGTCATTTTGAAAAATGGACATTACTATATAAACTTCTTACAACTTTACACCAGGTTCTTGAGTGTAGTCTCGCTAGTGTGCATTAGTTCATAAGTAATATAATGAAGCAAAAAAACATACCTGTTTTATGAATTCGGATGATAGGGATGAAGGATGTTTACCTAGGTAATGGTACATCATATCTTTGGCATTGTGGTGATTTGATACCTAATTAACAGACTCCGAAACTTGATAAAAAAATCAAACTAATTTTTAAGTGAACACCTTCAAAGAATTTAATAATTATTAGCTTTAGGCTATATGCCCAAGGGATAAAATATACTGGAGCATAATTTCATTTAAGTACGTTAGTATTAAATAGTTTAAGCTTTAAATAAGGGATATAAAAAAAAACTGAATTTCTCTCATCAGGAAGAGCATCTTCTTTCCCTGAGATCTAACACATCACTGACTGTCAAGCGCGCGGGAAAAAGAAACCGAAATTCCCTGCCAAACCCATCCCATTCCATCGCTTGGCGTTTACTCCTGACAGTGTCCACAGCTTGGGACGTCTGAGCGATAATTCGCCCAATGCGGCAACGCAGCTGTCCGGAGCATCGCGCCGACGATAGCGTTCTCGGCAACCCTAAATGATGTGTCCTTGAGGGATGGTCGCTGAAGCCTCCTGTCACTCACACTTCAAGATGGCTAGGGATGAAAAACCAAAAACGGATGCTTTGGCCTGAGAATTAGAATGAAAAGAAGTTTGAAATTTAAGATTTACGTTATGGGAAAATTACGTTTTGGAAGGGGGGAAAAGCATGTAATGAATGCTGACATTCTCAATACTATTTTAAAATAGGAATAAAAGTAAAAAATATTAATTTAAAGTACAAATAATTCAAAATTAAGTTGAACAAAGTAGTTCAGGTTCTTTGCAAACAAACGAAGTTAATTTATGTTATTTAAGTTAAATTTTAGCGTGATCTAAATAGGATGCGTTGTGAATAAAAGATTAATGTGAATATTAAATCTGGAAGAGTTTAATTTCCAAGAAGAGTAATTTTTAAATAACTAAATGGTGGGAAATTTTTGAAAAAGAAAAAAATGGCATAAATCATTATGACAAATCATTTAAGAGTAATATATACAGGGTGCATCTGAAAAAGTGAACAAAACTTTACGGGATGATAGAACACAGCTATACGAGCAAATTTCGTCATAGAATGTATGGTCGGAACGCAAGCAGTGAGAAGTTAAAAGGTAGTTTTCCACTGTCACAGTTAAAGAATTAACACAAGAATGAGAGGAGTTATTTCAGAAAAATTTTTACTAACAGCAATGTAATTAATGCACATGCTCAAAGAAATTGCTTAAAAGATCTTCTGCCAACTGTAATGTATGCTTCACACCTGCGAGATAGGGACATATGCACATTTGTGAAGACACCAGGCATTTCCCAAATATCCCTGGCAACAACGGCAATCCTGGCGACTAGATCCATATCAGTTTCAATGGAGCACTCATAGATTAGGCTTTTCATATGGCCCCACAGGAAAAAGTCCATACACGAGAGATCCGGCGATCTTGGTGGCCAAGCTATGGGACCACCTCAACCAATCCACCGTCCTGGGAACGTTACATCTAAAGTGTTCCGCACATCCAAGGCAAAGTGTGCAGGCGCACCGTCATGTTGAAACCACATTCTTGACCTGATGGAGGTTAGAATCTGATGCAGCAGCTCCGGCAACACCTCTCGTAGGAATGCCATTTACAATGCCACCTAGCGAGTCATGCGGCCATGGATTCTATGATGAAATATGCTCGTATAGCTGCATTTTATCACCCTGTAAAGTTTTGCCCACTTTTCCAGATACACCCTCTGTATATTAAGTAAATGGTTTAACTTCTTTTAATTACTAAAAGGTATAAAATAATACAATATGTAAAGATGCAGCATCAGTTAACTTATCAAAATCGTGGCTCAAGTTACTCCATGGTTCCAAATATGGAAATAAACACCAAAGTAAAAAATAAAAAATAACGAGTAATTTTTAAAAAGTACATGAAAAATTAAATATAGCTCAGATTGAGCCAAAGCATGTCAACAGTCTAATAAAACTTATTTTACTGCTTATAATCTTTTTATTTTACTCCCTTTAGCAATTAAAAGACTTATATAAATACAAGATGTTATAATTTATTAAATTTTTAAATTGTGTAACATTAGAATAAATGGTATAACAGTATTTTTTGATATGGTGAAAATATTTGTTTGTTTGTTTGTTTTAAAGTGATACAATGCTAGGGTTTGATTGACTATAACACGCTGACCACTTTATGATTGATTAATTATAAATTAGCTCAACCTCTCCAGCAATTTTCTTGTTAGACACTAAAATATTAAAAGACAGTATTTCAAGTTTTTTTTTCAACTGAGTAATTAATCATGAAGTGAATTTTATTCATGTAATAAAATCCCTGATGACAGCCAATAAGTTACTTATTTTTTATAATATAGATATCCAATCCATATTTATAATTCAGTTTTCAAATTTTCACAGTGAGCTCAATTTAGGAAATAATGAATATTCTAAAAATATTGAGCTTAAGCTCAATGTTTTTTGAACAAAATTTCTATTCATTAAAACTACACAAATAATGGAATAATTGTTTTTAATACCTTCATAATGGAACAAGTACATTTTCTGCAAATATTCCAACAATGTAAAAAAGATGTAATTGTAGATATTTCAGATACAAATTAGAGCAATTTTAAAGGTTCACACCACTTCCAAGTTTATTATAAAGTAAATTAAACAGTACATAAACATCTTAAAAATTCAAATAAAACCTTTAAAAAGCCACAATGTAATTTCAGATCACAAGTAATATAAATAAATGAGGGATTACAAAATCTGAATATTTTCAAGGCTTACTCAAAACTTATATATATATTTTATTTGAGGATTTGTAATTTTCTGCAACTACTAAAAACACATTGCATAGCATCTGCAAAAAATTTTTTAAAGTGTTACAAATTTATGAAAAGGGGAATTCTGGAATTTTTTCGTGCAATATAGTAAGATATTCGAAATAATTAATTTATGTTTTTGCTATTGCAAATTTTAAGAAGAGGTTATATGATTTTTATTGTTCTTGCTATTTACACTAAGTTAACAAGTTCTGTTAAGAATAATTATTCACACATAATAATAAAAAAAATATTTGTAATAAAGGTATTTTTTAAATAAATACCTTAGTTCCCAAGTTCTTTACAAGAGCAACCATTGAGTTCTTGAATATTGTACCAGCAGTTAAAGGTCTTTTTGTTACCTAAAAACAATTTATAATACATTAAAAAAACATTCATGAAGAAATAATATATTGCAAAACTTACATCTATTAATTAAAACGAGCAGGCAAAATTAGCTTTGAGTTCAACTCTATACATTTTTCTCTCTGTATTATTACTATAATGCCTTTTATTTTATAAAAATAACTTGACCCATAATCAAAATTATCCACTAATAAAATTTTCTCGAACATGCAACCACGCCCAATTGTCTTCTCGTGCCCGAAATCCATAGGATATAAAATTTAGTCAAAATAGTCAGAGCCGTTTTTTAGATAAAATTAGCTAGACCCATAGTGACCCACTAATCGGATTTTTCTGAGCATGTGACCTAGCCCAATGATTTTCTCGTGCCCAAAAACTGTAGGATACAAAATTTAGTTCAAACTGTCTGAGCCGTTTAACAAATAGCTTGACCCATAATGACCCACTAATCAAAATTTCTCGAACATCTGACCTACCTAGCCCAATAGTCATCTCGTCCCCTAAACCTGTACGATACTAAATTTAGTTCAAATCCTCTGAGCCGTTTTTAGATTTAAAAAAGTCCTTCCGGCCTGTAACGGGAGGAAAAGGTAGCTTTCCTATATCTTCGTTTTAAAATTTTAGCTAATGTTACACGAAAACAGCAAGTTAAAATGCAAAGAAACGTTTGCGAAAGATTCGTTGATACTGAATTTGAATAAGAAATTCGCCAAATTATTGAGCAATAGCCAAATTGGCTTCATTTATGAAGACTTATTTTAGTCGCCAAATGTTGCCAATTTTGGCGAGAATTTGGCGCTAACGGATATGAATATATAGTTTTATGCATATGATTGGGAAAATTATTACAACAATGAAAGAAAATAATTTGCGAGTAATCGCATTAATGTGCTGTTTTGTTTCAAAATGTCAGCCACCCTAGAATTTCAAACTGCTCTATCTCAGCCATTTTTTAAGATAGAGGTAAACCAAAAAATGCTCTGGAATCCTTGTATCAAGGCCTAACACGTAATTAAAAAATAAAATGGAATTTTTAACTTTTTTGTATATTAAATTTTTAAATGGCCGCATCTTGAAACAAAATGGCAGACCAATCTGGCCAACGAACTCGGTCGAGACATTGGTGAGCTTAATACACACAATTAGTTTCATCAAAATTGATTTATAAATACGAGCGTTATCGTATGACATAGGTCAGATATATATATATGGATATATATAAAAATATATCGAAATTTTCCGGAACTGTTTTCCTCTGAACGGCTGTAATAGGTAGCTTTATACTTTTTTGTATTGAAAGCTACTAATAGCTTAACCCATAATGATCCATGATCAAAATGATCCACTAATTGAATTTTCTTGAACATGTGACCTAACACAACAGTCTTCTTGTGCCTGAAAACCATAGGATGCAAAATTTAATCTAAGTAGTCTGAGCAGTTTTTTAGATAAAATTAATTTGACCCACAGTGACCCAAAAATGACCCACTAATCGAATTTTCTCAGACATGTGACATAGCCCAATGATTTTTCTCATGTCTGAAACTCGTAGGATACAAAATTTAATCAAAATCGCTGGAGCCCTTTTTTTAGATAAAATTAACTTGACTCGCATTGACCCAAAAATGACCCACTAATCAAAAGTTCTCGAACATCTGACCCATCCCAATAGTCTTCTCATGCCCGAAAATGGTAGGCTACAAAATTTAGTCAACATCGTATGAACTGTTTTTTAGATACAATTCGCTTGACCCTGGCCCATGGTGGCACCAAAATGACTCACTAATCTAATTTTCTCGAACATGTGACCTAGCCCAATGGTTTTCTTGTGCCCAAAAATGGTAGGATGCAAAATTTCGGCAAAATCGTTAGAGCCGTTTTTAAAATAAAATTTGCATATATATATATATATATATATATATATATATACAAAAGCACACACACACAAGATTTGCTCGTATTAGAATATACGAGCAGGGAAGATCAAGCTATGCTCGGTCAAAATTATCTTCGAGTTCAAATATTATGACCTATGACCAAAATGACCCACTAATAAAATTTTCTCGAACATGTGACCAAGCCCAATTGTCTTCTAGTGCAACTCGTAGGATATAAAATTTAGTCAAAATAATCTGAGCCATTTTTTAGATAAAATTAACTTGACCTACAGTGACCCAAAAATGACCCACTAATCGGATTTTCCTGAGCATGTGACCTAGCCCAATGATTTTCTCGTGCCCAAAAAGCGTAGGATACAAAATTTAGTTCAAATCATCTGGCCATTTTAAAGATAAAAATAGCTTGACCCATAATGACCCACTATTCAAAATTTCTCGAACATCTGACCTATCTAGCCCAATAGTCATCTCGTTCCCTAAAACTGTATGATACTAAATTTAGTTCAAACCCTCTGAGCCATTTTTAAGATAAAAATAGCTTAACCCTTAATGACTCATGACCAAAATGACCCACTAATCAAAATTTCTCGAACATTTGACCTAGTCCAACAGTCTTCTCATTCCCGAAAACCATAGAATGCAAAATTTAGCCTAAATAGTTTGAGCCGTTTTTTAGATAAAATTATCTTGACCCACATTGACCCAAAAATGACACACTAATCATAAGTTCTCGAACATGTGACCCAGCCCAATAGTCTTCTCATGTCCGAAAATGGTAGGATACAAAATTAGTCAAAATCATTTGAACCTTTTTTCAGATCCAATTAGCTTGACCCTGACCCATGGTGACCCAAAATGACCCACTAATCGAATTTTCTCGAACATGTGACCTAGCCCAATGGTTTTTTGGTGCCTCAAAATGGTAGGATACAAAATTTCGTCAAAATCGTTATAACCATTTTTAAGATAAAATTTGCATATATAACCACACACACACACACAAAAGATTTGCTCGTATTAGAATATATGATGATATATATACAGGGTTGCTACTCATACAGGAGAATGAAATTTTCTGACTTTTCCAGGTGTATTTTAAGAAAATTCCAGTATGATATATTGTGCACTCGACATGCTGGATGTAAAATAAATATTATATCACTCAAAAGCACTAAAATTTTCTAAATACATTCATTAAAAGTTCATTTTCTGAATTTCACCAAAAATTTGCTCTCAGTACTACAATAGGAATAGCTCTCCTAACTGTAAAAACTTGCAACACAATTTTTGCTCAGTATACAATATTTATTTGTATACCAAGCCAACATTCATGTCAACTGTATCTCAAAATCACTAAAGTTCAGATAAACTTTATTTTTGACAGGCAAAGAGCCTGAAGAAACAAACATTTCAGTAGGGAGGGAGATGATTAATTTACTGTTACTTCAAAATAAATAAAATACTGTTGACAAATTTTAAAAAGTGTAATAATGAAATCTTAAAATTTTAAACTGCTTGCTGTGACGGAGGGGGAAAGGGAAGTGGAAATTTTGATAGGAGGGTAATTTACATGAAATTTCATTTAACGCAGATAAAGTAGAAGATCTTTGATGGCCCAAAGATCACATTTACTTTAATATTGCAATGAAATTTTATCAAAATTCCTGAATTTTCAAGATTTTGGAAAAAATACTGAAATTACCAGACTTTTCCCTGACTTATTTGGCCCATTTCCAAATTCCATAACTTTTCCAGGTTTTCAAAGTAGTGCAGCAACCCTGTACAGTTTTATTCTTAATATTAATTATAAATAGGATTGTTCAAACTTAAGTATTGGATGCATTAAAACCCTTTCAGGGGCAAAGTACTTTCAGTACTAAAATGTTAAAATAAATGACTGGCACCGAATTTTACAAAAAAAATTATTTGGAAATAAGATAAAGGCTATATTTCACATACATATTAAATGGAAAAGGTTTTAGCAAAATTCTGGTGTCATTGTGGCGTTTGGGAATTAAAATTAAGTGGTTTCATAAACATACCACTGCCCCTGAAAGGGTTAAAAAGTTACAGGCTATAAATATGCTATAGATGTGAATTTCACAAAATTTATTTTTTCAACTAAGAGGAAATGAGAAGAAATGTGAATAAGCAATTAAATATATTTTTAAAGGCCACGCTAATTCTACTGGATATTTACAATATCAGCAACATATTGCTATAAAAGAAGTTATCCAATAACAATGAAACTAAACTAGAGATTTCACTAATAATACTACTTTTCTTTAGATTATATAATTATTGAAAGGAAACTTTTTTTTTAATTACACATTTCAAAAGCTCTTGTCTATTTGCTTATATTAGCTTCTAAAACATGTGCTGTAAATGCACAAATTTACTACATAAAATTTCATTAATATCAATAATAACTGAGATTGAAGTATAAAATTCAGAAAAGATAATTAGCATACTTGAGTAATGTCCTGAGCTCCATCTGGCCACATCTGTGATATCTGAGGATCCACACTTTAAAGAGACATTAAAATAAATTATGTACAAGTTAAATAGTAATAATAATAAAAAAAACCTTAAAGCAAAAATTAGATTGTTTTTAGTAATGCTTATATTAAAAATAAAATTAAAGTTTAGCTAGTGATCACAGAATCCAACAGAACTGAAATAGTTCATTTAAGTCCAGATAATTCTGAATCAAATATTACAAATTTCCTACATTTCTCACTCTTTTCTTTCCCCTACTCATGTAGGTTTAATGTGTTAAACTATTTTAACTTAAATAAATACACAGTAAGCACATGAATTATATTATTGAATCATTACGATATTTTTGAGACAGTTGAAAGTAAAGTCACAGTCAGGGCTCTGAAAAACTACTTTTTTATTGTAGCGAACTACAACTACAAGTACTTTATCGAAAATGTAGTTAACTACAACTACAACTACTTGTTTAAAAAAGTAACGACTACAAACTACTTTTCAAAAGTAGTCACTATTTCGCTACTTTCAGATTTTGTGAAAAGGTTCAATTTACACTAGAAATGGAGATACGGATTAAATAATAAAGTGTCCCCTCGTTATATCGTGTCTGCCGAGATACAATTAAATAAATGCAACATTAGCAAGAGCATTTCAAAATTAAGAAAGATAACATACAAGAAAATGTTTTGCGTTTGTCTCCAAAATGTTAGTTTATACACACATTACAAATTTTGTAGAAAAATTAAGAGAGATGTTTATAATCTAGAATCTGATTTTAGAAGAAAGTGTCAATGGGAAAAATCTATGACGTCATGCAATGTGTTGCTATAATTATCACTATAGCTGAGATTTGCTGCTGAGAATAGCAAATTATTGAGAAGAACAAATTTTGCGCAAAAGAAGCAAGTTTCGGTCAATTGATTTGCAGATAGCACATTTCCCCCCCTGAAGTAGCGTTAAAAGTAGCGTCAGTTTTCGCTACAAACTACTGTTTTTTGTATCGCGCTACTTGCTACACTACATTGTTCAAAATGTAGCACGCTACACTACAAACTACTGTAAAAAGTAGCGACTACTGTAGTTTCACTACTTGTAGCGCACTACTTCCGAACCCTGGTCACAGTAATGCTAATTACCTTTAAAATATTCTTTTTTCAGAATTATTTATTATAGTAAGAAAATTATTTAAAGACTTGTGTGAATAGCTAAACACTAAACTGAATTTTTTAGCCACAAATTCAAGCAATTTTGTAGCCATATCACAAACTCTAGCATATTTGAAAAATAATTTTCTTTCTACAGAAAATATTTGGAATATAATTGCTTAGATTTTCCACTTAGATAAAATTAATCAAAGATATCAGAAAAATGGCTCAATATATAATACTTTGATTGTATTAATGTAATCCATTTCTGAAAATCAAAAATAGGAATAAAGTTAAATTCTTATAATTGCTTCAAATTGCATCTGCACAGCACAATTTGAACAACATTGGTTGCTTAAATTACCAAGTAAATTGTATCACGTGGCTCAACTTCAAGCATCATTAACTTAACAGGGTTATCTACAGCTGAATTAAACAGATTTATCTACAGCCAAATTAAACAATTTTAAATATAAAGAAAGGATTTATTACCTGCAATACATAAGTCGTTTGAAATCCTGATATAAGGAATCCATGTTTTTCTCCATAAATCCAGTGATGGAATAAGTCACATCTCCAGCATAATGCCGTATACGAAAATCTCTTTTGTGCTCTAGAGTCTTATCAGTGGGAGCCACCTAAAATATAAAAAAGATAAAAATCTCAGAATTTTTTCAATTATAATATTATGAAATTGAAATAAATAAACAAGTCTTTCAGTCATTTTAAGACTAGGCACCGCTTATTGGCGTTACTCTTTCATGTTGCATTCAAAGATTTTTTCTTTATTCATACTTTGTCATGATAAGTTTCATGACATTCTCATTGCATCGCGATGTCATCATTTTATTAGAGTATAACTCCGTATTTTTATTATTAATTCTAATATTTTCCCTCAAAATTTAATTAATGTGTTATTTCCATTTTTCGACATTTTTTCTTAACGTTTATCTAACGCATACTTCGGTTCTTTCCAACGCATCGTTCGTGTTTTGATTTTATCACGACGATTGGTTGATTGGTTTCTCCCCACATCAGCTCAGTAATTCATCCGTCGTTGGAACACTCAGCGTCCGTCGGAACCGTGAGCCGATGTTTTCTCCGTATGTCACCGCGATAAGTTTATCGCCCTGTTGGCATTCGGCACGCGCGGCTGTTTGGCGGTTTGCTGGTTTTTCGTCGCCAAGACAAATCATCAGAACTCAATATAAGTCAAGTTCTTTTTTAAATCAAGGAATATATGAAAACCCTTGCTGAAATAAAGGTGATTTTCTTATATTTTAATTTATGGGAATCATCATCTTTATCATCATCAATCGTAATGACTTTGAAAGTAAAATTTAACATATTTCATGTCACTTTAATCTTGTATATAACAAAAGTAAAAGATAAGAATTTAAAGTGCTAAACAAAATTGCATCTTTATGTAACATATGAATCACAAACTCTATTTAAATACATTTGTAAACAAACTAAGTTAGACTATACTATGAAAAATATTATGTTGTTTATACAATTTCTCACATACATATTATGCAAGTTAAGATAATGCATAAACATTCAGCCCCCCCCCCCCCCAAAAAAAAGGCTTTTTTTTATATACATAACTACAACAAAATTAGATCCGTTTCTTACAAGTTAGACATTTCATCAACTCACTTTTCGGCTACTGTAATGCTTATGAGTGGCAAGTTTCAAATCCATAGCTTCAAGAAGCATCTGAAAATATACAATTTTTTTCTTAAATAAAATAGAAATAAGCTAAAATGCATCACATAATACTAAGAGTAATAATAATAAACTGAATACAAAGCAGGAGTTAGTAGGAGAGTCTACAGTAATCTAATAAAAATATTTTAACAGAGAATTTGAAGTTAAACACTGACAAAAAAATAAAAAAAAATAAAGCAAATGTAGTATAGCACAGGCGAATGTAATTTAGCACAGTCGAATCTTATGATTAGACAAAGTTTGAAGGAATCTATCTTAACCCTGGAACTCTTGCAAAATAAAAATTTATCTATTACTAGTAGCAAATGCTAATTTTTTCAAATATTTTAACACATTTTAAATGTGTATCATTATACATTCTTCACATTATACAGTTTCACCTCTATTTAACAAAGATACTAAATACAGCATAAAAGTTCATTATATTTTTTCCTTAAATAGAGACTCATCTTTTAAAATATTTTTTATATATAAAGACAAATTTCAAATTTATAAACATTAAATATCACATAGAAAACATTACATTTCTTTATAAATTTTATCCATTTATTTTAATCTAAAAAACATTTGTAAAAAAAACAGGAATAAAACAACATCACTGTCCAGGACTACACTGTATTTTTAGTTTCAATTTTATATTTTAAATTAATGAATTATTTTTTTATGATATTACTTACCCATCATACGTAGTATAGGGTAAGTCTTGTAATCGTTTTGAAAATCGAAAATTTTTTTTTGGCGGATTTACACGTTTCAGACACTGGAGATTCCGAAAAACATATTTTTAGAAAAAAAATTTTGCCGTCCGTCTGTGTGTCTGTAAACGCTCTATCTCCCGAAAAAATTGAGATAGAGACTTGCAATTTGGTATGTACTTAGTATGTAATAATGGGAAGAAGCCTATTTCATTTCAATAACCTCGATTAACCGGAACTATTTTTTTCGGACTCTCGAAATATTCGTTCTGATAAAAGGTATATAAAAATTTTCAAAATTGGTTATTTTAAGAAATGAATATAAAAGACAATAAAAAAACATAAATTTTGCATAAAGAATGAAGTCGATCGGATAATTAGTTGCTGAGATATTTGGAATCCTATTTTCCACACTCTTCGATTTTTCATGACCCTGTATTTCATTCAAATTTCACTTCAAAGATATATTTTAATTGGAAATTTGACGCTTAATCAGATGCAATAAACCGCTAGTTAATAGGATTATTATTTCTGGAGTTATAAGGATGTTTCTTTCAAGCAATTCAGTAATCGAGCCTTTAAAGTTTGTGACGTCATCAAGCCTCGATTTTATTTGAATTGCAATACATTTTATAAGTAGTTTACACAATTTTTATTTTAATATTTTATATTATGCATATCCATGATGGGTAAGTATTACGGTGGCCCCCAACGACTAGTTTATTATTGTCATGCTTATTATACAGTAATTTTAAACATATATTACAGCATGATTCTTTCAGTCTAATTATTGAAAATATCTGTTAATTTTGTGTGAAAGTGTTTTATCTCCTTATATGTCTCATCTTTATATGCTTTAAAATCTCTTCAGGCATATATTCTTCAAACTGTAATCCAGATTGGATTTTTCAGATGATTCTAACATTTCATCATGCAAAAGCTTGTTGATTTTAGCATCATAATTGTTTATACTTCTCCATAGCAATACATACGAAAATAGGAGAAAAAATATATATGAAAAAAAAAAGAGAACTGGGAAAGCAGATTATAAATAAATATAAATAGTAAGTAATAACAACAATTTGGTAAGTAAAAATGTATTTTAAAATAAAGTTAACTTACAATTTATATGGAGTGTTCCAAAAAGTGAAACCACACTTTAAATTTTTTTATCTGTTGAAGTACATAGGCAATGTAAATTGTAAAAGTGTTTAAAAAATAAGGTAGCAATTAAGATTATATGGAGGAAATAGTCTGCCATTCATTTCCAACAAATTACACTTTAAATTTTAAGATGATCTTTAAGTCCTCTACAAGATAGATTTAAAAAAAAAAAATTCTCAATGCTGTAAAAGTACCATTCTCCTACGATAATGAGTTATGAATTTTATGAAATTTCAGAGCTTTCTGGCACTAAAAACTGAAAAATGTGTTTTTAGTGCCAAAAAGCTCTGAAATTTCATAAAATTCAAAGTGTAACTCAGTGAGTTTTGATCGTAGAAGAATGAAATTTCTACCATTCTATTGTAAGGAATTTTTGTTTTAATTAACTTGAATGACCCAGGGATTATATAAAAATTTAAAAAGTAACTTTTTGAAAAATTATGGCATGTCATCAACATAATTTTAATTCCAACTTTATATCGAGCACTTTTGCAATTTATATTGCTAACATATCTCCAACATTTAAAAAAAGTTAAAGCACATTTCAATCTTTTTGCGATACCCTGTATAAAATATACAACTAATTAAATGTATGAAGTTTTTGACTGTTCAAATTTATAACTAGAAATAATAACCTCATCTGTTATTTTTCCAACACTAAGACAGGCTTCATCCGCAATAGAAAATATTCCTTTGTGTGGTTCATCCATCAGCGTGCAAATGACAGAGTTATTGAAATACTCTATGTTCTGCCAAGTGATGCCTTCCCTTCTATACTCTTCTTGCTCTTGTTTCAAAACAAGCTCAATAAACAGCTGTTGCAGTTTTTCATTGCAGTAGTTGATGCAAAACTGTTCAAAACTGGGGAGGGGAAAAAAAAAGGCATGAATTAATTCAATTTACATAAAACAGAGATAATGTAAACATGAAACAACATAGCGAAATATACAAAAAGTGGCATTTTTACATATCTACTGCAAAATCAATCCAGCATTTTATTAGATTATTTTAAATGGCATATCAAAAATAAATGCATATTTAAAATTAATTCTATTCGTTTTAAAATTTTTAGGTTCTATTGCTGATTATATATCTACAGCAAAATCAATCCAGCATTCTACTACAGTATTTTAAATGACATATCAAAAATAAATGTATATTTAAAATTATTCCGTTTGCTTTTCAATTTTTTAGGTTCTATTGCTGGTTAACCTTTTCAGTGACAAAGTACTTCTATTTGTAAAATGCAAAAATGACTGAATGACATCAGAATTTACAAAAATTTAAAATAAGTAAAAGTTTTCTTCACGTACTTAATAAAAGGAAAATTTTCATTCCAAAATTCTGGTGTCAATATGGCATTTAGAGATTAAAATTAAGTGATCCAAAAATGAACCACTGCCCTTCAAGGGATTAATACATTACAAATCGCTATTACATAATAAATATTCACTTAAAATATGCAGGGCGATCCAAAATTAACTCAGTTAGGTTTTTTTACTTACTAACTTTTTAATTAAACATTCATTAATCTTAAGGTAAATATGTTACTGGCGACTATAATTTTTTTGCTCGCTACAAGATTTTATCAAATTTGTAAAGCCATGGCCATGATAATGATTCTATCTTTTTTTCTTTTTTTGAATGTTTTCTTACATTGAAACACTTGTTGTCTTTCCTATATTTTTAACATAAATACCTGCTACATTCCCAGCTGTCATAAGCTTGGTTATCAGAGTATTTAATGCACTCCTATGCAGTGTCATGATGATGTGCCCCTATCCCAATGTTTTCTCACCAATTTCAGATGATGACTGATCACACAAATTATAATGTGCCTCAATAAAGGATCAGTATTCAATAGACAATTGTAATGGTGTCATTTTCTATAATTTTAGTCAAAACTTTTAAATTTTATCTAGCAATATAATAAAAAATATTACATGCAGCAGCTGAAAATAATCATTTGAGTCTTAAAAAATTATACCATATGCAATCACGTGTAAGGGGAAAGAAGGAGCTTCTATATGGGAGAATCAACTTATGAGACAAAACATCAAAAACATTATTAGTGTCAAAAACCTCATATTTTCTGGAAGCTACTAAGATTTTTTGCCACTATCTGCACCCCTGCCTTTTTTTACAAAAAACTAATTTATTGAATTCCATGAATATTGATTTTAAATAACTTTATTAACCTTAGTTTTATTGAAAAATAAAGGCAACATGTTTATTTTAATAATCTTAAAATTTTAGTATGGAATCATTTATCTGGAAACCAACTAACCAGAAAACCTGTTAACACATATTTCCAATACTATGAACATGAACACTTGATGCCAAAATCTAGGATTGGAAATGAAAGCATTTAGATATAGGGACATTCTGATTTTTATGCAGAATTATGTTTCCAAAGAATTGGCTTCTTTCAAACTCTGATATTTTTAACACATTCCAACATAGCTAAAAAGTATTTAGGAGTTTGGTTAGTCTGTCCATCTGCACTCTCATAAATATACTCAGATTGTCATGTAATTGATTAGGCATGTTATTGAAGTTTATGATGGCATGTTTTGTATTGAAAATGAAGTGTGTAGCATTTACAGGGACACTGAAAAGAGTTCCATTATTTTATGGCCTATGGGGTAAAATCGTTTGCAGTGTTTTTTTAATGATGTTACATTATTTCAAAACATATGGAAATTGATATACACCACTGTCTAAGAGTAATAATTACTGTAAGTGAGTTTTAAATTGTTGTATGAGTATTTAAATTTAACTAATTTTTTGCATATTACCTTATATGTATAAATTCTATAGATCCTATGCAGAACTCCACAAAAGAATTAAGAGTACATTTCCACTTATTGCTGGAAATTGCTGAAAGGGAATTTTCAACTGTGTTATGCATTTCCTAACTGAACTGTTAGGAAATGCATACTGAATTGCTAACTGAAACTGTTGCATACTATGTGGTAGATATGCAAACTATTCAGGGCGGGATTGCGGGATTCGCGTCGAAAATTTTGAAATCCCGCCCAAAAAAACTCACCATTTTCCAGAGAAATTTGCGTTATGTAATTTACTTGCAACCGAACGATAAATTTCGTGATTATTTTCCCGTAACCGATCGCCGAACTTCGCGTTTTTTCCGCGACTGATTGACGAACTTTGCGTTTTTTAAGCAACCGATCGACGAACGTTGCATTTTTTAAGCAACCGATTGACGAACGTTGCGTTTTTAAGCAACCGATCGACGAACGTTGCGTTTTTTAAGCAACCGATCGACGAACGTTGCATTTTTTAAGCAACCGATCGACGAACGTTGTGTTTTTTAAGCGACTGACCAACGAACGTTGCGTTTTTTAGGCGACTGATCGACGAACGTTGCGTTTTTTAGGCGACTGATCGACGAACTTTTCGTTTTTTAAGCGACTGATTGAAGAACTTTTCGTTTTTTCCGTGACAGATCGACGAACTTTGCGTTTTTTCCATGATGGATCGACGAACTTTGCATTTTTCCGCAGTCGATCGACGAACTTTGCGTTTTTTCCATGATGGATCGACGAACTTTGCATTTTTCCGCAGTCGATCGACGAACTTTTCTTTTTTTTCGTGATCGATCAACGAACTTTGCGTTTTTTCCCGCGATCGATCGGCGAAATTTTCGTTTTTTTCCGCGATTTATCGACGAAATCTGTTAGGGCCGTGGTTAGAATACTTGTTAAAAATTTATACTAGTTGCTGAAAATGTGTGGAAGTTTCATTAAAAGATGCCAAGTAGTTCAACAACAGTTTATTAAAAAAAACATAAGTTAGTAAAGACTTCTTGATCAAAAGTTAGTAAAACAATAAAGGTCATATTACTATCACAGGTTGCAAACTTACTCAACATAGCTTCTGCAGAACATGAAGAAAAATACTTAAGTGGATGGCTGGTTTCATATCAACTGGAGTATTACACAGATTCAAATTCAATATACTAGATGCCATCAAGAGCTGGACCAGCCAGGCTCATAATATTGCACAACACTTTTTAACTTGAGATTACCTGTGCTCACATTACTATGCACCTGCCAACTGTGTGAGAAGTCAAAGACACAAGAGCTTAAATACTGCTGAAAGTAAGGTCAAATATGCAGTTAAAAATAATTATGCAAATATTTAATACTGTAAGGCAGTGAAAACAATTAACTGGAAAAATGACTGACATGAAATGATTTTTCCTGCAACATGTCAATCCAACCATGAGAACCAACCAACCACTTTCACAATGTAAACACAGTCATATGTGAGGTGTAAAGTTGTTCATGCAAGCACAAAACTCAGCACTTTATAAAATTAAATTTCCTTGTTGCATATTAAGTAAGTAATTTAAATTTTTAAACATACATTAACTATTTAAATACCCATAACAATTCAAACACTTAGAAAAATATAAACTAGTTAACTATACTTGTTATTAGGATACCTAGTGTTAATGGTTGAGCAGAGACACTGGGAAAACTAAATGGGAAAACTATTGAAACATTTTATAACTTTATTTTACTTTAATTTAACATAACTTATAAATGCATTTAATAAACCTTAAACCAACAAAATCTACGTTTTTACCACGATCGATCGACAAAATTCGCGTTTTTTCCGCAATCGATCGACGAAATTCGTGTAATTTCTCCTTTTTTTTTTCGACAGATCGACAAAGTTCGTGATTTTTTATTTCCCTGTGACCGACTGACAAATTTAGATTTTCTTCTCTGCGATCGACTGATGAATTTCACAATATTTTCCCCCGTCTGATTGACAAATTTCGCAATATTTTCTGGTGAGCAATCAACGAACTTCACGTTTTTTTCCTTGACCATTGACGAACTTTGCGAATTTTTCCGTAACCGATTGGCGAATTATTCAGTTTCTTCTGGTGACAGATTGACGTTATTCCCTATTTTTTTTTCTCGCGCCTCACTGAAACATTTCAAGATATTTTTCCGCAACTGACTGACTAATGTCGTAGTATTTTCTGGCGACCAATTAGCAAAGTTTGCCATTTTTCCCGCGACTGATCGACGAATTTAGCGATTTTTTTTTCTATGAACATAGACATAGATAAGGACTTCTAATAAAATAATCTTTCAAAGAAGAAAATCGTTTCTCGAAAAATGTTTAAAATACAATGTCTGTGTAGAACAGTTGTATTAGTTCATCTACCTCTTCAAATCGTCTGCTTGACAGCCATCGTCTGGTAGGTATAATAGACGTATTCTATGGTATTTATCCGTATTGTTGTTTGTAGGTGTCGTTACCTTAGCACAGTTGTACACTGGCTGCCATGTAGTCCCAAAGTCGCAAATCGATATTAAAACTATTTCATTAGTGTTCTCTTTTTCACAATAAATTAACTATATTAAGCAGAATACGCAGTGGAATCTTTAAGCTTGGAAATGCATGGATGTGGAAGACTTAATAAGTACAGCAGAAGTAACAACAAGATGACTTCTATTGATGATTAATTACAAATGACAAACCAACGTCAGCTTTACTTTCGCCGAACAAACTTAAAAATAAAATCAAAATAAACTTTCATCAAAAAAATAATAGCCGCCAGCAGCCTTCAAAACGTAGCCAAGCTACGACGTCGTAAGTATAGTTACATGGCAAGAAAACTAAGTGCTGCTTTCAAGCGAGCTACGTAAGAAAAGCATGGCAAAGCAACAACAGACAAGGAAGAAAAGGGCAAAATACAAGCATCTTGATCTGCTACATATACTAGTCTGTTTTGGAAAAATTTGCATACAGTTGCTGCCATTCTGTGAAAAGAAAAACGTACACGAAACTCCATTGGCTTCACGGACTATGACGTCAAACTACGACCAATCAGAGCGGCGATCGTCAGACGAGAGCTCTGGGTCGAAAGTAACAGCAAGTAACAGTGATCCAGAAGCACAGCGATAGATCGTGGATGAATCGCGTGTTTACCCGAAAACATCGTGAAGCAATGGAGTTCGTTTGTAATTTAACGTAGGCTTGGGGATGGTAAAAACAAATGTATGTCATGTGAAAAGGGAAATATTAAATGAAACATATTTTACTCTTAAATTTAAATACATGACATAACAATCAGCCCCCTTTTTAACATCCCCAAGTCTTTACAACAACTTCAAGAAAAGACATTCAAAAATTTAAACATGAAAAATACACATACTTTATTCATAAAAAAAAGTCAGTCCAATCATAACCAGGTCGGGGAAAACACAACTCACCGGCCAGGCACTGATCAAAACGACCAAAATTTGTAGATTTTTTTTTTTTTTTTTTTTTTTTTTTTTAAACAACAAGATCTCAAAAGTTCTAACTCAAAAAATATTTAAACTTTTCTGAAAAAGACAGTCTGATCAATGTCATGTCAAAAAGGGCATGGCAATGAAAAGAGTGGCCAAAATTGTAATTTAAAAATTTTAAACTTCAAAAACTTGCATACAAAATTTCATTAATTGTTCTTTAACCTGAGGTTTTGTGAAAGGATCAGCTAAATTTAATTTACTTGAAATATACTTTAATTTAAACAATTTATCATAAACTAAATTTCTTAGGAATAAATATTTAATATGAATATGTTTAGTCTTTTGATTCTCAACAGGTGAATTAGAAAAAGCAATAGCTGCCTGATTATCACAAAACAATGAACATTCTTTAAGATTTAAATTTAAACTTTCATTTTCTAGAACATTTTTAATCCACATTAACTCTTTTGCAGCTTCAGTGAGAGTTACATACTCGGCTTCCATAGTTGAAAGGCTAATGCATTTCTGCTTAAAGGTTTTCCAAGAAATTGGTGACTCATCTAAAAATAGAATAAAACCTCCTATGGAAACACGATCATCTCTATTTGCTGCAAAATCAGAGTCTGAATAGAAAGAAATTTTTAACTCTTTAATTCTAGATAGTTCCAATTTAAAATGTTTAGTGTATTGCAAATAACCGAGTAATCTAAGTAAACTGTGCCAGTGTTTCATACCTGGGTTAGACTGGAACTGTGATAAAAGATTTACAGCATACATTATGTCTGGCCTTGTTCTACCAGCAATAAAACTTAAACAACCAATTAAATTTCTATAAGGGAATTCAGACATCTCATTAACTTCATTCTGATTTACTGGAGAGTCCATTTTTGACAAAACTAGCCCTTTAGGTATTGGGACATTACTCAAAGGAATGTTATATTTTGAATACAAGCTACAAACTTTATCAATATAGGAATTTTGATGAATGTACAGCTTGTCATTTACTTCTTGAAATTCAATACCTAATAGCTTTCTTGTTTTCCCTAAAACTTTCAGATTGAAAAACTTGCTTAACAAACTTATACCAAGTTCCAAATCACTTTCTGTTTTACCGAAGATGACCATGTCATCTACATACAATAAAAGAACAAGTTTATTTTCATAAGTATAAACACAGTTGCACCAGTTAAGTTTAATAAAATTTAGTTTTAAAAGTACATCATCTATTTCAAAAAACCATTGGCGACCACTTTGATGGAGGCCATATAAAGCTTTATTTAGTTTACAAACTTTACCTGTTTCACTAATGAAACCCTCCGGCTGCTGCATATATATGATCTTATCCAGATCTGCATATAGATAAGCATTATTTACATCTACTTGAACATTTAACCATTTAAAAAGACATACAAAAATAGTGAAAAACAATCTTATAATTGAAAAACTTACTACTGGACTGAAAACCTCATCATAACTTAAACCTTTTATTTAACTAAACCCCTGAGCTACAAGACGTGCTTTAAATCTCACAATTTCATTCTTTTCATTTTTCTTAACCGTGTAAACCCATCTGTTACCTAAAATTTGTGCATCTTTAGGTGGTTCAACAAGATCCCAAACTTTGCGGTCATACATGACCTGCATTTCCTGGTTCATTGCTTTTTCCCAGTCTGATGCTTCGGGTGTTTTAACAGCTTCCTTGTAACTTCTAGGGATTTTTAATTCAATTAAATTAGCTTCATTTGAAAAATTTGAGACTTTACCAGATTGATTATTTTTCCCCCTGAAATCAAAAAAATCATAATCGTATTTTATGTTATTTTCTGCACAGTACTTTATTGTATCATTTAAAGATCTCAATTTAACTTTAGTTCCCTCAATGCCATAATAAATATCTGTCCTGGGCTCATTTTTCCTAGGGACAGCACTACGTACCCAATTAATGGATGCACAAGGAATTAAATCTGGGCTGTCTTTTGAATTTTGATTAATTGAACTTCTAGTTTTTACAGGGCTAAGTGTAGTTTCCTTTACTTTGGCTGGGATATCACTTCTACTTTCTGACTCGATTAAATCATCTATCATAGGAAAGATATCACCATCCTCTGGGAAGTTCAAATAGGAAAAAGAACGAAAATTATGTTTTGGACTCTTTATGACATCAACCCCCCTTTTACTCTCATCAAACCTAACATTTATAGTTTCAAAAATTCGCTGCTCATCTATTATCCAAATGCGATACCCTTTAGTCATTTGTGCATAACCACACATAATGCCAAGTTTTGCTCTCATATCGAGCTTCTTTCTTTTTTGTTTAGGTATACCAACATAAGCTAAGCAACCAAATTTTTTAAGATGAGAAACAGAAGGCTTTCTTCCAGAATACAATTCAAATGGGGTTTTATTGAAATTTTTATGACAAACTCTGTTCCACACATACGTGAAACATAAAAGAGCTTCAGCCCAAAATTTCTGAGACAAGCCACTAGAATTTAAGAGGGTTTTTACACCGTCAAGGGCAGTTAAATTGAAGCGTTCCGCGCAACCATTCATCTCGGGCGAATACGGGTTCGTTTTCTCATGGGCAATGCCCTGACTTTCCAGAAAGTTATCAAATTCATCATTACAGAATTCAAGTCCCCCATCTGTTCTAACAGAGACTACTTTCTTATCTAAAAACCTTTCTTCTCTCTTTTGATACTTCAGAAATGTCTCAAAAACATCAGATTTATTTTTAAGGGCATATACAGTAACTTTTCTAGAAAAGTCATCTATTATAGATAAAAAATACCTGCTACCCCCATGAGATGAAACTGGCAGAGGCCCACACAAATCCATATGCAGCAGCTGGAGAGGAACTTTAGAACGGATTTGACCAACAGACTTAAAAGAGACCCTTTTAGATTTAGCCAATTTACAAGAAATACAATCTTCAGTCAATTTTGATAGCATAGGAAGACCATTAACACTTTCTTGTTTACCGGTGTTAATTAAATATTCACTGTTAATATGGCAAAAACGTTCATGCCACAACTCATTAACATTTACTTTATCAACTTGATTTGCTGAAAAATTGACTGGATTGTCATTTCCCTTACATTTGGTAATATACTTTGATGGCTTCAGAAAATACAGGTCATTTTTCCTTAAAGCATAAAAAAGTTCATTTCCATGTTTGTCATAAACAAAAACTTTACCATTTTTACCCACAAAATTTATCCCGAGTTTTTCAAGCTTAACCCCAGAGAGCAAATTTCTTCTTAAGTTAGGATTATATAAAACATCTTTTAAGATAATACGATTGAATTTTCCATTTTTACAACGTACCAAAAACTGAATTGTACCCTTACCCTCAACTGGGCATTCTTTCTCCCCAACTGCAAGAGACATGTGCAAGTCAGATACTGGCTCAAAAGTGAAAAATAAATTTCTATTGCTACAAAAATGCGCTGTAGCGGCAGTGTCAAAAACCCAATGGGAATTTCCATAGCCCAGTTCTGATGAATTAGCCTCGCACAATTCAGGAGAAAGCTCAATTAAGCTACATTCAAGTTCAGAGAAGGTACAATTCAAAAGAGATTTACATTCTACATTACTAGTTTCCAAAGGTCTTGAAAAATTTTTACTTTGAAAATTACTTTTATTTTGGAAATTACTTTTAGTTTTGACATTAGATTTAAAATTTCCAAAACCATATTTATGAAAATTACTTTTACGATTAACATCTGAATTACTTTTATCATTACAAGCTTCATTACTAGATTTACTTAATTTAAGTTTACAATTAGAAATTAAATGACCATACATTTTACAATAAAAACAAGGACCAATTTTACTTTTGTTTTTATAAAAATCTCTAGATTTACCTGGTTTAACAGACGATTCACTGGCAAAAGCAATATTAGAAGTGTCCTTTTGAGACAACTTTAAACGATTCTCCTCCAGCAACAACTCAGCTTCTATTCTTTCAGGCAAGAACTCAGCATCAGTCCACCTATAAATGGCTTGAACAGTAGCTTGAAATTCATCTGGAAGACTCCGAATCATCTGATAGCCCAGATAAAGTGGCTGCAGTTGATGACCAATGTCACGAAGACGTTCAGCAGCTTGCTTCACTCTACACAGGAAAAGTCCTAAGTTTTCACCAGGAACAAACCTTGTATTAAAGAACACATCAAGAAGTTGAATTACTCTTGCTCTGGTGGTTGGCTCAAAATGGTCATGAAGAATTTTCCAGGCTTTTGCTCCATCAGTGGTACTTGAAATTAAAGGCTTAAATTCAGAACTCAGGGATTGATAAACAATGGTGTAGGCTCTATTTTTCCTCAATTTCACCTCCCGCTTTTCTCTCCATGTCAGCACAGATTTTTCAGTAACCTCTGGAGTTTCCGTTTTAGCAGCATCTGGAGTTTCCGTTTTAGCCGGTGATAAACTCTTGGGTATCTCCTCTCCATCCTCTTTCTCAATGAACTCCCACGCTCCATAATGCAGCAACAGAACTTTAACTTCATGCTTCCAAGTTTCCCAATTGGTGCCGGTCAGCAGGGTGACGTTTTGATTATTTTCCATCAGCCCCCGTCTCTTTATCACGGCAACTTGAAGCTTTCAAAAGGTCAAAAAACGAAAGTTCATTTTCAAAACAGACCACAGAGAGAGAGAGTCCACAGGCACAAAATTATCACCATTTCTTCACTTCCACATTTCCTTAAAAAACCACTTAAATTCCGGTTATGAGTCTGGGCCCATAACCCTGTTCTCTTTTTCACAATAAATTAACTATATTAAGCAGAATACGCAGTGGAATCTTTAAGCTTGGAAATGCATGGATGTGGAAGACTTAATAAGTACAGCAGAAGTAACAACAAGATGACTTTTATTGATGATTAATTACAAATGACAAACCAACGTCAGCTTTACTTTCGCCGAACAAACTTAAAAATAAAATCAAAATAAAGTTTCATCAAAAAAATAATAGCCGCCAGCAGCCTTCAAAACGTAGCCAAGCTACGACGTCGTAAGTATAGTTACATGGCAAGAAAACTAAGTGCTGCTTTCAAGCGAGCTACGTAAGAAAAGCATGGCAAAGCAACAACAGACAAGGAAGAAAAGGGCAAAATACAAGCATCTTGATCTGCTACATATACTAGTCTGTTTTGGAAAAATTTGCATACAGTTGCTGCCATTCTGTGAAAAGAAAAACGTACGCGAAACTCCATTGGCTTCACGGACTATGACGTCAAACTACGACCAATCAGAGCGGCGATCGTCAGACGAGAGCTCTGGGTCGAAAGTAACAGCAAGTAACAGTGATCCAGAAGCACAGCGATAGATCGTGGATGAATCGCGTGTTTACCCGAAAACATCGTGAAGCAATGGAGTTCGTTTGTAATTTAACGTAGGCTTGGGGATGGTAAAAACAAATGTATGTCATGTGAAAAGGGAAATATTTAAATGAAACATATTTTACTCTTAAATTTAAATACATGACATAACAATTAGAAGTCCTTATCTATTTCTGTTCATGCATAAGACGAATTTCATTATTTTATTCCCTCAACCAATTGACTAAATTAACAAATTTTTCTAACGACAAATAGACGTATTTAAAGATTATTTTTTTTCCTGCGACCGAAAAGAGGGAAAAGAACAAAAAAGTGCAGTAAGAGCCACCGGTGGCTGCACCCTGTTAAATTGGCCTAGAGTCAGCATTAAACAAAAATGGGATTAGAAGAGCTGCAAAGATCTTATTACTTTTACTCCTTGAGGTAAAGGATTAAACCTTTTTAATCCTTGTGAAGGAGTAAAAGTGTACCTTGTGAAAGACGCTCCAGCACCCCTAAATTAAATAAAATCTAAATTCAGAAATTCATTTAACAACCTAATTGTTAAGGGTCCCTAACATTTGGTGGAACTTGAAAAATACACTGCATATATAAAATTTAACTTTCTACCTTTTTTTATAATAAAAATAAACATTTTACATAATCCTTCTGAGTTTACTTAATTTTTTCAATGGTATTTTGTCATGTCTGCATTAATGTAATTCTTTTAATAGCACGTAAAATAATAGTGGGATTTAAAGATTTTTTTTTTCTCCCTCCCAATCATTACAACTCCCCTCCATTTAAAAATGTTGGGAGGGAGACTCCCCTCCTTGGAAAAATTGAATTTCAAGCCCTGCTATTAATCATATACGGGGCTGCACAAAAGAATTAAGAGTACTTTTCTGACTATAGATGGTCATTGCTGAAATTGGGTTTTCAAATGCATTATGTGTTTTCCAAATTGTTTACTCAGACATCACCTTTCACCTTATTAAATGGTGAAGTTTTGTTTCAGTATTCTGAATGTGATGGAAAGTATTTTATAATCTATGCTTCATGCAAGTTTTTTCTATCTTGGTTGGATCTGATTAATCTACTATTTAATTTGAAATGAGAAACAATAGCACAGCGACACATAATCTACAAATCTGATCAAACAGGTGTTGCTTTGATGCTCACCCAGTATCCAGAAGAAAACCATTATCTAGAATACACCTAATCCCAGCTATTCTGGATAAATGGTTCTTCATTCTAATAAAATATACTCTAGTAAACAAAATAAATGTGTTTGTCACATTAGAAAAAGCACCAGAACATAGGTTTCAAATAAGAGAAATACATAATCATAATTATTTTTTAAACAATTCACTTTATAAAGATTTTGTTAATCTATATAATAAAACCGTAAGTCATATGACTGTCATCAACAGTTCCGGGATGTCCGTTTCACTTTTTCATATGCCAGGCGGCCATTTTTATTCAAAATTAGAGAGATGACTTACGTTCAATTATGTATACATTCTGCAATAACTTCAGTTTAAATTAGGTTCGCAGTTAAAATTCTCTATATATGAAAGTAAACAAAGAAAAAAGATTCATTCGTTGTGAATGTTTAAAATATTAAACCATGAATTTTTGGATCGCTGCCTGGCGTAAAAAAAATAATCCGCACCAGTGAAACAGTCAAAGTTTACCTTAATTCTGTTCCATACAACTCAACTTCCGGATCTTTTTTGACGTAAGTTGAACTCATGTAATAATATTTAATGGATCAAATTTCGAAAATAATTGTCAGCTTTTATTTTTTGCGCGTGCAAATTAGAAACGATACTTTAATTTGAAATCAAATGTTTTGATTTATGATAATTATTATTTTTCTATTTTCTATTTTAAATGAAAAATGTGAACGTCATGTATTTTAAATTGAAACAGCTGTCACGGACGCACCGGGGCTGGCGCGATTTTTGTTTTGCGCCAAATATGTTTAAGAATCTCCGCATTAGCGAACATATTGCAAGTGATAAGCAAACGGACATGAAGCATAAATTCTTAAGTGGGTTAAGCGGTTTTTGTCAAGAAAGATGAAATACATAACAACAAAAAATATGCGAAATGCTACCGCGATCGCAAAAGTTCTTGATTTATCTATTAGATTTTTCCAGTTATGCGAGGGATTAAGGAAAAAAATAAATTATGAATAAAAATAATTTGTTACAATGCTTAACATACATTTAAGGGCGACCAAACTGGTCGCCAGTGGCGGCTAGTAAAAAAATAATAATGTTAAAAGATGTATAGAAATTCAATAAATAACAATGAATAAAATTCCATAGAATTAATAAGTACATTTTGGCATGTATTCTCAAATACTTAAAACATTATATTTATCTGGAACAATTTTTAATACAAAGAGTAAATGAAATTTTCACCTGTTACTCTCAAATATTTCGAATCCGTAGATATCTAGAACACCCATAACTGTGTTGTTTTTTCTGAGGCCATGACCATTGGTTTCCACTTCTATGGCTTCATTGATGCGACTCACAATAAAAGAAAATAATCTCTCATAAATTGCCTAAGAGAAGTAAAATAAAACTTAATACATTGATTATGATATATTTAGCAATTATATTTATAAATAGAAATATCCTTATTATAGTATTTATACAAATGGTACTCCCAAAATTCTGATATAACAGCACAATGCTGAACCATTAATAACAATTATTAATACAAGACAAGTCTTCTTAAACATACAGATGAATGTTTAAAAATTTCTGAAGATTTTATATCTTCTTTCCACAAAAAGAAAATAATAAATCTTTGTGATTTTACAGTGCCTAACATTAATGGAAGTGAAAGCCTTAAAAACAAGTTTGCATTAGCTATTTGGTTAAAATCCTATGAACATTTTTTAATAAGATCACTAGAAAAACATGAGAAGATTTGTCTAGCACCAATCACTAACCTTTTTTTTTTTTTTTTTTGGGGGGGGGGGGTGCAAAAAGAAGTATGTTTTATGAGAAAAACATATGAAAAACACTATCACATATGGTTTAAACACATATAATTTCTTTTCAACACAAAGAATTTCTATCTTGTTGATAAATTTAGTCATAAAGGCATTTCAGTTTTTAACTGGTAAATTATATTTGGGCTAGGAGTGAAATTTTGAAATTTTTGGGACATAATATATAATTTTAAATAGCGATTTGATTACATTTCAAGCTTATTTTTCTAAGCCACTTAAAAACAAGTGAAAGATATGAGATTGAAAACAGAATTTGGGATGAGGTTTTGTGAGGTAAACATATCAAAGTTGTAAACAACCGATACTTGTAGAAACAAGCCCCAAACTTTATATTATGGTTTATACTCAGGTAAATTACACCCTTTGATAAGTGACTGTGTAGAGGATGGAAGACTGGCAGCATTTTGTTTGTCTGATCTGAGTTTGATCACTGAACATTATTTTTTCTTTTCTGAATCAATTAAAAATTTCACTTAATAATTCCTGTTTATTGGAGCAAAAAATATTGATCAATTATTTTTGAAAAATAAGTCCCATAGGATTATATTAGACTTATTTTTCAATTTATTAATTATTGCTGTAACTTTGGAAGTTTTCACAATATTTCTCTGGTCTTTTTATATGAGTTCCCCAATAGTATTGACTATTAAATCATGAGAAAAAAATCTTTGCTGTAGTTTGCGCATGCGCAGTTAAAATTTATTTCATAAAAATACCTATATCTCATCAAATATTCAATATATTAATATTTTAATCACAGTATATTATTTCTATGATTTTTTGTCAAGTTTTTGGAAAGCAGTGTTAAATTCGGCTGAAAACTCTGCATGCTATAAAAAAACCTTTTGAAGTTTTCACAGAAACTTTAACACCTTCACGAATATACGTGCTATGCTTACACAAATGCAAACAAATGTTGAAAGGACCTGCATAGTCATTTGCTACAGTAACATACCATTTTTACTATTTTCTGTTACTTGGGTGATCGAAAATATTATTTTATTATTAAAATTATTTCCCCCCCCTAATTGTCCTTGCAAGAAAATCTTCACTGAGAAACATGACGTGAAACATGTTCTTTACATCCCGAAAGTTCAAGGGCATTCCGGACATTTCCTCAAGAGTTTCAGTAAGACATTCGACGAAACGTCTGAAATTGGTCACTGCCCCTTAATTTCTGGACACCAGTGTATTATTTAAAAGTAAAGGAAGTTGAGTAAGCATAAATGAATTCCAAGCTATTTGAAACTTTGTTTCACCTTTTATTTTGATTTTGAACAATACTTAATAAAACAATATTTAATTTAACTTTCAATATAACAACAAATTATGACAAAATTTTTGGAAATTTGTCACTTTATATGAAAAAATATTGCTGGTAAAAGAAAAAGAGTAAATTATATATACATGGGGGGAGGGGGGGGGAAACGTGTAGTTGATACACAGAAATACATATATAAAATTTAAATTGCACATTTTAAAAAAAGTTTTACGAATATTAATATTTATTTCAGTAATTTTTTAAAGCATATTGCAATTTCATAAAAAAATTATTTTACCAAGAACATTTTACTAAGAATTTATTCCAAATATTGGACACATTTTCTCCATCATTAAATTTTAAGATAGCTTCAAACAACTTCAAGAAAAAGGGAAAGAAATGTAGTTATATAAAAATTAATTTAAAAATAAGTAACAAAAATGAAAAGAATTATTTATTTCTCTGCCCAAATTTATACAGATGTTCAATTTTACAATAAGAATGATTAAAGAAAATAAATAAAAATACACAGATACTTTCAGTTGTGTCAAATGTCAAATAACAATTCACAGGATTTAATTTAAAACTACCTAAAAAGTACTAAAGGTAAAGGATACTTTTGCAATAGAAAGGACTATAGCTTAGCTTTATAAAAGTGGAAAATAATATAATTAGAAATCTGTTCAGTAGGTTTTATTATTATTATTATTTTAACAGAATTCTATTTTGGTGAATTATTTCTGCTTTTGTAATATATACAGTGGTGGCCTAAAGTTTGGGTTGGGTTGGGTTGATTGTTGACGGCCAATTATCTACGCTAGGGATATAGGACCGGGGGGAGTGCCCTTCGTGGGGGTCTTTCTAAGGGTAACCCGCATTTACGCATGGATAAATCCATGGTTCGAAGAAAACCACGAAAACTCCGAACGATTAGGCCGACGGGCGCGATTGGGATCGAACCCAGCACCTCCCGTCTACCAGCTTCGAGAGCACAACCTCTCAGCCACTGGTGGGGCGCCTAAAGTTTGGACATTTTTTGAAAGTTTCATGTTTTTCAACTTTGTGTGCTTGTAGAATATATTAATTTTCACTTAAATACAAACATTTATATATCAAATTGAAGGTAATTTAATGTAGAATTTAATAATAAAACAGTATTACAATATCTGTATTACAAAAAAAAGTTATGCTCATTTTAGTAGAACAAACAAACACAAATCGTTTTGAATAAGGACGTGCTTTGTAATAAAAGCATACTAGCCAATCACAAACACTGTTCTGAGGACCAATCAAATGTCTGTAACTATAGTTTAGGTTATTTGGATGGTAAAAGAGTTATTGTTCTGGAAATATTTTGCGGAATGATGCATACTAGTACAATTAAATAGAGTATTGCTGTTTTTGAATCTTTAAAGTCCTTTTATTTAATTAAACTAATTTTAAACAATGTCATCAACAAGAAGAACTAATTGGACATCCACAAAAAGAAACCGAATTGTCATATTGAGAGAAAATGGCCTCTCTTATACTGAAATTGCAAGACAAGTTGGTGGTTCAGTGACTTGTTCTGGTGTACGAAAGTTCTGTTTACGTTATGAAAAAACGAAATCAGTGGAAAATAAGGCCAAATTAGGCCAAAAAAAATGCACAAGTGCTACTGCCGATAGAAAAATTAAACGGCTATGCCTTCAAGATAGAAAAATTTCATCAGATGCCATTAGATGTGAAATGAATGCAGCAGGTATTGCAGTAAGTTTAAGAACAATAAGAAGGTTATCAGGATTTAAACTACAAGCTAGAATTCCAAGGAAAAAACCATATTTAAATAAAAAGCAATGCGAAAAATGAGTTAAGTGGGCAAAAGAACACATTTATTGGTCAGAAAATCAATGGAAGCAAGTAATCTGGAGCAATGCGAGTAAAAGATCGCTCTGTGGTAGTGATGGTAGAAAATACGTGAGACGTATAGTAGGAGAAGCACGTCATCCTGATTGCATTGAAGCAACTACAAAAAACCCAACAAATGTCATGGATTTGGGCATGTATGTCTGCAGATGGTGTGGGCCGAATTCAAGTGATTGATGGCATCCTGAATGCCGAAAAATACATCGAAACTGTCCTGGAACCAAAATTGATACCTTCCATCAGGGATATCTTCCCCAACAATGCACCATTTATTTTTCAGCAGGATTCAGCTCCATGCCACACAGCAAAAGTATGCAAAGCATGGTTTCAAAATAAAGGCATAGATATATTACTATGGCCACGAAACAGCCCTGATCTCAATCCAATTGAAAATTTGTGGCGACATTTGAAAATTCTTGTACAAAAAAAACTTCCATCCAATAAAAGACAACTTATTGAAGCTATAATTGATTCTTGGCACCATGTGATTACGAAAGATGAACTCCAAACACTCGTTCACTCGATGAAAAGATGCTGTGAAGCTGTCTTAAATCCTACTAAGTATTGATTGTGTAAGTATCACTTTAAAAAAATGCAAATCTAAGATTGATTTTATTATTAGTTGCATAACTTTTTTTGTAATACAGATATTGTAATACTGTTTTTATTATAAAATTCTACATTAAATTACCTTCAATTTGATATATAAACGTTTGTATTTAAGTGAAAATTAATATATTCTACAAGCACACAAAGTTGAAAAACATGAAACTTTCAAAAAATGTCCACACTTTTGGCCACCACCGTATATATATATATATATATATATATATATATAGTTTCACAAAAATAAATTTAATTTAAAGTTAGGTCTACACAGTGGCGCAGCCAGAATTTGGTTCTAGGGGGGGTTTTGAGTTTCTGATAAAGGTGGTCGCCGGTTATATGAATCACTGGTTAATGGAATCAGTCTTTTAAATGAATGAAATCATAATGCTTTTCTCCGCAATTAAGTTGGTTATGATTCATTTAAACAACATTAGAGTTACAAACTATAAAATGTACCAATGAAATAACACAAAACTAGATTAGATTTATAAAGTGTTTAACCCGCCAGTGCACGGGTTGCAAAAACGTTGTTCATAAAACACATACATGCTTGGGTCTCACAGACCCAAGCCGTGCACTGGACGGTTAAAAATGATGAGAGGCAAACTTTAAGATGGAAGAGTACAGTACAGCAAATAATTTTATATACAGTACAGTCGCTGAGTTTCACACGAAAAGTTACTTGTCAATCATATTTGACGTAATGGTAGACAATTTTAAAGCATTAAAACAAAGTATTCTAAACAACGCAAAACTTTCCGATTCATTTTCAAAACTGAAAACACATGCAGGCATGATAATTCAAGTGATTTGTTATCGAACAGTTTTCCATAATAAATGAATTATATATTGAATTATAAGCTATTGTTGTCTCAAAATTACTGACTCTTAATGTCTTGGAATTATTCTACGAATTATTTTTCAATATTTACCTTCAATGATTGAATTCAGTTGGAAATGAAAAATGTTGACTCTCACTATGATTCGTCTTACCTAAAGCAAAGATCTTATACAAAGTTTAATCTTAGCATTGTACCAAGCGCGCTTCAAAAGGAGGTCACAAAGTAGCAACAATGTTTTGATCCATGCCGTTTTGTTTTCTAGATGAGTTTTTAATTAATATCTCAGATAATTACAGACACATTGAAAATCATTACCAACAATCCTTAGATGATTCTGCGTCCATAACCCTCAACTCCCCGCTGAGCACCAGAAAAATAAGACACATAAATGATCTTATAATAGTTCAGTTTTTACTTTTCAAGTATGGAACCTTAATAATGGTGTCAAAATTCTGGTAACCATCTCCTCTCTAACATTGGCTATATTTTATACAACAATTTCCAAACAATTTTTTTCGGTACAACAATTTCCAAAGGGGTGTAAGAACAAAAAACATTCTAAAATTGCGGTTTCTACGATATTGTTGATTCTAGCAATTTGAAATTTAATCTAGCAGTTACTTTTAAAAGATGTAAATGCTCACTAAAAATGGTTTCTAAAAAGTTCGAAATTTAAAAAGGGGAAAGGAGCAGTAAACGTTCTAAATCGGAGATGAAAGTGATCGTAATTTTTGGTGCATTTAAGTTCATCGAAATAACCCTAGGTTCCCCTCCTGATAGGAAAAAGGAAACAGTCCACAGCAAACAAAAAACCAGTACAATCAAAGACGCATAATCACGTGAAAACTTTTTTTTTATTTCCGGACACATCGACACATCTGGAAAGGGCGAGGGTGGTCCTCTTTCCGCCTCTAAATAATCGACCTTCTTGTTCAACAGTTAGAGAAGATCTGATCTAATTTTTCAGATACATTTTCACCAACACATAAATGAAAATATGCTAAACACTACATTTTCTCACCAGGCACTCAAGGGTTTTTTTTTTTTTTTTTTTTTTTTTTTTTGAGAAAGCCAGACATGTGTTAGCAGCGAACACAAAAATGTTGATATTGCATATCTGATGCCGGAATCAATTTATGAAAACAGCGCCTGCATTTAACACAAGATACGAAGAAAGACAAAACAGCATATGTTAAAGTCATCTGCAGTACATTAAAATAACAAATTGAAACCACAGAGAAGTTACGTACTTTTACTGTTACAATGAAAAATCTGGGAAAATTTTTAGCTCTAGGAAGAAATGATTACTTTCGAGATTAAAGAATAAAAAGATTTTGAATGCAGACATTAATTCACATAGAGAAACTTTAAGATAGAAAAATTAAATTTTAGAATAAAACATAAAATAATATATAATTCTATATCATAGCCATAGGCTGGAAACATGAAATTTGGCATAAAGGCTGGCTTTAGAATCTTAAATGCTAGCCCAGAACAGTTAGCAGGAGCAAAAACATGTTCTAAAATTGCGATTTGTGCTATACAGTTGGTATAGAAGCTTGGAATTTGGCATGGTGGTAACTTTTGGGATGTAAATGCTCTCTAAGAACAATTTCTAAAGAAATTCTAAATTTAAAAGGATGAAATGGGCGGAAAACGGTCTGAAAATGATCTAAAAACAATTAATTAGGAATTGTTTGTGCTAGATATGTGAAATTTGGCACGGCTGTTATACTCTAGAAATATAAATGATCATCCGGAACAGTTTTTTTAAAATTTAGAAATGTAAAAGGTTGCAAGAACAAAAAAGTTCTAAAATTGCGATTTGTGTGATACAGTTGGTATAAATGCTTGGTGTTTGACATAGTGGCTACTTTTAAGATATAAACACTCGTTCAAAACGGTTTTTAAAAAATTAAAAATTTTTAAAAGTGAAATGAGCAAAAAACATTCTAAAAATATTCTAAATTATAATATATTTAAAACTTTTAGGGCTAGACTCTTGAAATTTTATATGATGGTATTTAAGAGACGTAAATGCTCGCCCAGAATTTATTTTTTCAATTCGAAATTTAAAAGAATGCAAGAGTAAGATGCATTCTAAAATTGTGATTTATGTGATACAATTAGTGTGGAAACTTGGAATTTGGCATGGTGATTACTTTTATGTAGTAAATGCTTCCTTAGAACATTTTTTTTTTAATTCAAAATTTAAAAGGATGAAATGAGCGAAAAACTTTCTAAAAGCATTCTAAATTATGATTTAGTTGAAGCTGTTAGTGTTAGAAACATGAAATTTAGTATAGAGATTACTTTTAAGATGCAAATGTTGAGCATAAAGAGTTTATTATAAATGGGAAATTTAAAGGTGTAAAACAACTGAAAACAATATAAATTACGATTTATTTAGAACCGCACGTTATATTGCGCCTTTAGAATACGATCTTTTTTCGATGCTAAAAGTAACTAAACGTCTGTATTTCGACACAATCTTTTAAAAGCATCTCGGAAGATCAAATTTACAGCGCCTACAAAAATTTTGAAACGCTCTGATGAATAAAAGTATTTAAAAATATCTGAGAAATTTTCGATAAAAATGCTAAAAGAAAGTTAGGTGCTGTTTCGGCGTGGGTTAGCTCGGCTTCGGCTCATGTTTTCACTATTAAATGTGACTAAGTCTATGATTTAGTCTTTTTTGATGTGACTCTGTTCTCTTTGACTTTAGTCAAAGACTTAGATTTATTTCACGGAATTTTAAAGAGGGGTTGGATACAGTTATATTTAGAATCGAATAAAGTTTCAGAGAGTTCGGACAATAACTTTTTTGTTGTTGTTGTTATTTTAAAGGACCCGTTGCAAAAAAGGGAAAAAAAGTGAGAAATTGTACGCTAAACGAGACAAATGAGGTGCGTTCATTTTATAACTAGTTTCGCAATTTAAAAAAATTCATCATCATCATTTCAATGAAAGGAATTATGTAGTCTTCTAGGAGTTAAATGAGCATGCCTTTTTTTTTCCTTATTATGTATGCCACGTTTTCAAATGCAATTTTTTTTTCACCTTGGAGATCTTGCTTTGTGAATGATTACCTTCATGGTTTAATATTTTTATGACTCATCATGAACGAATCTCCTGCGTTTATTTACTCTAATGGATTGAGATATTCGGTTAACCTATTTTCTACTGAAGTTATCTCAGAATCTATACATTTTTGAATGTAACTCATCTATCAAGAAAACTTTTTTTTTTTTTGAACGATCTTTCTAAAAATGTAACTTTTATGCCATTTTATTCAAAAAAATAATTTTGAATAAAAATGGCCACTTGGCATATGAAAAAAGATGTGGTCAGCCCATATTTGTTTTCCTCAGTCACATGACTTGCACTTCTTTTATTATATAGATTACGTATGATAGCATTTAACAGAATAAAGAAAACTTTCATTAATAACTTTTTAAACTTTGATTCGATTTTCATAAAATTTGAAATGACTCGACAAAATTCTGCAACGATTCCACATATATTAAATTTCAAACCATTCGGTTGGGTAGTTTTTGCGCTGTTATATGCGGACAGATGCATGGACCAGGTGCTACGTTACGACTATAGGTGCTACGTTATTTGTATAACTACGAACGCACCTAAAAAGAAGAGAGAAGAAAACATTTCTTTTACAGTTCGATATCAAAAATTTTCCATGGTCTGTAAAACCATTATATTTATAACTGAGGAAAAATTTATAGAATTCAGACAAGGGTTATTACAAAAAAAAAAAAAACAAGAGGGGAAAATTCTGCTATAAGGCCGAATATAGATTGCCACACACGGCTTTTATTTAAAAAATAAATAAACTAGCTGTAACTCAGAATAAAAACGCAATGACAACAAACAATTTTAAAATAATATCTAAATCAAGGCCCCCTTATCATCTATATATATATTTGTCTTACGTGGCGCGGAAATAGGGCTGAATTTCTACCTTATCGTTGGCAACAATCGTAGTTTCCAGAGCTCAGACCAATGACCAGACAAGATTGTGTTAGCCCCGCCTCCAATATGGCGGAAAGTGTCAGAGCATTGAAACTGAAGCTAGCAATTATTAAAAATAAAATAATATGAACGTAATCCAAAGCGTCTGAGATGATTCCTCATTTTAATTATGAGAAATACTGTTAATTTCAAATAAATTCATTTTTTTCAAATGAATTTATTTAGAATTCATTTAGAATTTATTTACGAATTTCACTCACACAAAAAATCGGAGATAATAAAATATAAACTTTTTAGAATGCCCTGCTTCCATCTGTTGCCGTTTTATTGAAGTAAAAATAATTTATTTTGCAGAAATCTATAATCAATTAGAATAATAAAATGTTGAACGAAATTTAAACAATCATTGATGATAAACTATCGGTCTCAATGTGAATTGCCTTGCAATTCACCAGGGGTTGGCGAGCGTTAGCGAGTAGGGGGCTGAGCCCCCTAGTAGTACTATATTATGATAAGGGAGTCTTGATCTAAATAACAAATAAAAATTCCCCTGTTAAAGTGTTGAGTTGTTCAATAACCATTCGATTTAGAAAAATATTTTTCTACCACTGAGCAATTTTTTTTTTTAATGAAATTTAATTCATGTTGCTATGGCAGCAGACGATATCTTTGGAATAAGGGAATAAATAGAAGAAAAAATTTTGTTGATGTTTGTGATACAATGTTTTTCTTTATTTTTTAAAAATGTATATACATAATTCACTTTTATATTTTAACAGAATAATAAGTTTACTATAATTCGTTACTCATGCTATGGCCAGTATACGCGATAAGTCGAGCCACAATGCCTTTATCATTATCTTTTTACGCGTAAAAGTTTCGCTACGGTACTCCATTGTGAAGTTTTGTAATTTTTGAAATCTAATATTTGAAAAACGACATAATCATTAGATTTGAAATTTATATCAAGAAAAATACAATTTTTTACCATTCTAACGCAGTTTGTAAAACAATTTTGTGACAAATACTTTTCGAGTTATTAATTTTTTAAGTAACTTCAAATGTTTCATTTTCCGAGATTAATCTGTGGCAACGATGGATTGCTGTGACTTTTCATAAACATGAAAAATGATAGAGATTGAAAGAATAAGCCACCCTGTGTGTGGCTAAAAAAAAACTATGAAACGACAGACCTTTACGAGGGGAAAAAAAACCCCAAACAAACAAGAAAGCGTCTTTTAAAAATGCTTTTATAACTCAAAGTGTCTGTCAAACACTTTTACTATGACAAAGTGACGCAGTCCAAATGACCAGTTTTGACTTAACCGATGTATGTAATATGCGCTTTCACAGTTTTAAGTAGAATTCTCGCCGTTTAATTGAATCACATTGTTGGATAGAATTTGATTTAACAAAGCGGCGGATTCCACGAAGGCGGAATTTTGATTCATATAAGCGGTAATTATAGTAATTTTTTTAGCTCTGGGGGGTTTTTAACCCCCAACCCCCCCCCCTTGGCTGCGCCACTGGGTCTACATATAATTAGCAAAAAAAAAAAAAAAAAGAAAGAAAGAAAGAAAGAAATTAGCTGAAATTCTTTTGTAGTTCACTTCAGCTTAAGGTACAATTGGAGAGGAGGGGGGGGGGGGGGGATACGATGGACTAAAAGCGAAATTCTAAGTATCAAAATCATTACAAATTCATTTGAGATGCCCATTAATATAAAAATTAGAGAATAGCCATCAAGTGACAGGTGGAAAAGGACTGAATTTTAACACTAAAGAGTCACTCCCTCCCCCCCAAGCTATCAAACACAAAATAAAGATCAATTTAGCTTTCACTTTGGATTCAAACAACATAAAAAAATTTAGTAGGATAATATCAATTGATTTAAAGATTTAAATTTTTTATACAAAAACATTAAAGCGTCATTTTTCAAAATAATAATAAAATAAGAACAAATTTTTCTAGTCAAATCTTTTTTAACTTCATTAATGTTAAATTAGTGAGAAATTATTTCAAAATCCACCTTTCTTTATTCAGCATTTGTTTTGAAAAGCATATGTTAATTGGTTATTTTGCAAAGGGTATTTTTTTTTCTGAGACTAAATTTTGTGAAAGTTTCATTTTTCTGAGATTCAATTACATGAAAAATTTATTTTTTGACAGTGAAAAGTTCAAAAAATGTACACAATTTTTCTCAAGACAAACCCATGATAATTTAAAGACATCCTAAATAAATCTCTCTAAAAAAGAAAGAGAAAATTCTTGTCATAAATTTTATTCAATTCTATTAAGTTTTCTTACTTTTGCAAAGGCATCTTTGCCATAGATAGCCTCAGAAATGGTATGAACTTTCTCCATGACTTCTCCTCTAGCAGCAATGACACGCTGACACAAAGCCTTCTCCAGGTGTTGACTAGAAACACCTAAACACTGAGAAACAGAATTTAGGACATCTTGGTTTTTAATAAAAGTCACATCTTCTTCGCTGGCAAATTCAATGTTTCCCTAAAATGCATTAATACATAAAATTAGAGCGAAAAAAAAAAATCAATAAAATGTGTACTACTTGATAAAATAATTAAAGATACAAGTTGGAAATGATTAGAAATAAAATATTTGAAAAAATAATAGAAACCTGCACTCTCATACAGACTGTAGTGGTTATCAAGTAAGGAGATTGTTCTTAATGTTATCATGAATCAGAAAGAAGAGTTGTTTTTAGTGCTTATTTTTTATAAGATACAAAATGTGTCCAAAATATTTTTTACAATTTTACAGCTAAATCTGGGAGAATCAGATTTTATTTTTTATGGTTGCACCATATATCCAGTAAACATGTTGTATTCAGGCGATATGCTGAATAATTGGCAGTAGCTGTATATTCTGTTTATCGAACAGAATATATGACCTGCAATTATCTACTGAGAAAAAGATAAATATGTAATAATAACTAATAACTGTAATATTAGAAAAAAAATTTAAGTAATATTCTATTTTGTAGGGAATTTTTAAAATCTTATATTTATGATTAAATTAATAAAATATTACACATATTTTTTAAAAATGTATTTGTTTATATCTTTTGTACTTCTACAGCTATTAGAAAATTAGTTACTGAGAAAAAATCTATCTATATATTTCTCTTACGTGGTGCGGAAAAAAGCGCTGAATTTCTAGATTATCGTTTGGCAACAACCATAGTTTCCAGAATCCCCAATATGGTGGCCAGTGTAAGAGCAGTGAAACTCAAACAAGCAATTATTAAAAATAAAATAACATGTGCGTAATCCAAAGCATTTGAGTTGATTCCTCATTTTAATTATGAGTAATATCATTAATTTCGAATGAATTCTCAACTCTTATTTAGAATTTATTTATGAATTTCACTCCCATGAAAGTCGGAGATAATAAAAATCTTAAATGGAAGAATTACACCTGCTGCTATCTATTGCTGTCTTGATGAAGCAAAATATAATTTATTTTGCAAATATCTATAACCAATTAGAACAGTTTTATGAAATTTAAACAATGATTGATAATATATATATATATATATATATATATAAACTATCTTCCTATCACATAGTGTTTTTTTTTAATGATTTTAAGCTGTGTTGTACAATATTATAGGTGCAATGAGTTTTTAAATAATTGTGTTTTCAAGATCTTTTTTCATAGTATTTAAATGATTTATGCCCATTGATAGTACCAACTAAATGCATTTTTAACTGTGTTTTCAACTATTTTTTACATTAAAAAAATTGTCAATTTTATGGTGGATTTATGGTAGTACTTATTCCGGCTAGAATTGCTGCAAAAGTAACAAGTTGGAAATTGTACGTCAAACGTGACATACGAGGTGCGTTCGTACTATAGCTAGTTATATAAATATTCAGACCTAGATGATTTTTAATTCTGTGAAATGAATTATATCGTCTGCAGATTAATTTCTGTAATAAAATAAGTATCTCGGTCGCTTGACGATTTAACATCCATCGGAAGCTCCTCTAACAAGAAAGCACCGATTTAAAAAAAAAAAATTCAAATTTCTTAATAAATATTTTTATTAATATCTCCTAAAGTTTTGAATCGATTTTAATAAAATTTGAAATGTCTCGACAAAATGCTGCAAAGATAATATATCTTAAATTTTAAACCATTCGGTTGGGTAGTTTTTGCGTTGTTATATGCGGACTGACAGACAGACAGACGGACGGACCAAGCGACGACAATAGGTGCTACGTATTTATATAATTACGAACGCACCTAAAAAGGGCCGAGTGAGCGAAGCAAACTGGGACCGCATAGCGTCCTCAATGTGAATCGCTTCGTAATTCACGAGGGTTGGCGAGCGTTAGCAAGTAGGGGGCTGAGCCCCCTAGTAATGTTTTAATACAATATACACATAATAAAATTTAAAAATAGCATACTTTAAATATATTACTTTTTAACTTCCGTAACACTTAAGAAAAATATCCATTTATGACAAAAATATGGAATATTTTATATGTTAAATATATATACATATAAAGAAAGGGAAGATTACTTATTTATTAAAGAACTAGCAGGCTTTGCCCGCTACGCTGGTCAGTTTCCAAACAAACCATGAATTAAATAAAATATATCTGAAAATTTGACCTTGTGTTTTAAAGCAATATGGACATTTATCTAGCATGTCCTTCCACATTGCTGAAAAAGATTAGGATGTTAAGGATAATAGGAGAAATCTTTATCCCTTTAAGGGATCAAGAGTAGGATGTCACTGATCTCTTTCAGTTGATCATTTACAGTAAGGATTTGGTAAAGAACAATAGAATGATATGCAATATACTAAAACCATTCCTGAAAAATAATTTAACAATGCAAACAAACTAACTAACAATATCCACCCAGTAGAACTTTTTAAAAAGGCTATTCCATAATCGAGTTCACCTGATTAAAGAACTTTCTCCCATAATTCTATAACTAAGCAATGTAGAATAATATACAATATACCAAAACTATCCTTAAAAATTAACTAACAATGCAAGTCGCCTTGAAATTCGCACAGTAGAACATTTTTAAAAGGCTAATTGGGTTCACCTGATTATAAAACTTTCCCTCATTGCTCTAGAACTAAGAACATACAACTATATATTATATACTAAAACCTTCTCTGAAAAATTATTTAACAGTGCAAGTCCCATTAAAATCCATTCAGCAGAACTCAAGTTATAAGCAGACAGAACAAAATTCCCAATTGGATTTTATATATATAGTAAAATAGATTGAGAAAAGGAATTAAGATTATTTATTTATTAAAAGAATTTACTATTACTAAATTAATTATAATACTGACATAACTAATAATTTAAAAAGATGTAATTATTGTCAAATTGTAATACTGATGCTAAAACTAATCGTAAAAATCATTGTTAATAGAAAATTGAAAAAATATCAAAGTAAATAAATAACAGCTAATCTTAAAAAATGCACTTTCTCTAAAAATAAATAAATAAAAAAGGGATGCAGTGATGGCATCCAGCCAAATTGACATCTGTTGTACCTCTAATTTTTTTTTGCTCGAAAAATGTTAAAATTTTGCCTGCAAGTACATCTGTGTGATATTATCAAAAAATAATATGAACCAAATTGCACTTTTGCACTTGATAGATTCGCTGAGGTTCTAATTATTTTAATAATTTTAAAAAATGAGAAATGATGTTGCGTAAGTGAGAATGACAGATCACTGTTAAAATTGACTCTTTTCATATAACTCGCTAGTTTTTATGTAATTATTAACTGACAAAAATTAAAATTTTCTGCATCAGGAATGCGTCATTTTATGCAGTAGATTTTTGTTATTACTCATAATTTGTTAGTAGTTATTTTGTAATAAAAAGGTATATTTTTTATTTTTTCATTAATTGTAACATCTAGAAGTAAAAGTACACAAGATCTTCAGAGCTTTACAGTAGTTATATTAGTATGTAGTAGGTTATACATAACATTAAAAAACAAAAAAATAATTCATTGTAAACTGTTTCAAAAAATGTGACATCATGATAGGGAGGAAGGAGGATATCATTTGAGTGTGACAATTTGAAACATAGACGGGGTTTGTAAATAGGATATTTTTTATACCTATCATATTATCAAAATAGTCAACTTACTGTTAATTATAAATGTTTTCAGACTTAATATGAATTAGTAACTATATTATATTGCCCTCCCCCATTTACAACAAAACTGAAGATCAACTAATTGAAAGCAGAAACAATTTGCTTTTTACACTCATCAAGAAACAAAATATAGGTTTCAATATCAAGTATCATGAAAATTTAATGTTTTATACAACAAGATTATAAATACAAAATAATTTTATTTTTAATTAAAAATCTGAACATAAATGCAATTTCGTGTGTTTTTTTAATTTCCTAACATGTTGTGCAGTTTAAACTGAGCTAAACAGAAACCAGAAAAGATTTTTTTAAAGCTTTAAATAATTACTTAAATTAGACAGTTTATCGTTCAATGGCTGTTCTAAATTTATCTTTTCTCACATAATTATCGGTTCAACATTAAAAAATTCAGCTTTAAACATAAAGCTTAGGAAGGATTTTTTTCCGGGGGGGGGGGGGGGGGGGGGGGGGTGTCTAAAAAAAGTCACTAACAGAGGTAAAAGTTCTTTATCTACAAAACGACATAGTCAGTAAAAGTTAAAAATACTTCTTTTGACTGAAAATGCAAAAAAAAATCTTATAGAATGATATTTTGAAAATAAACATCAAACATAAATGATATTTTGAAAATAAATATTAGATATATATCTAATGATAGATACCACAGAACCATGAAGGGGAGGAAGGGGTCAAAATATAATGAAATTTGCTTGGCATAGTTATTAGATAACTTCATATTACATGCTGAGTCAGTATTTCATTATATTTAGCATGTAAAATTTTAGGTAAAGAAAACTGGCTAATACCAATTGAAGAATGGCAGCAAGAATCCTCCATAATGTTTCTGATTGCTGTTGATGAAAACCAAGAACTTTCAAGGCATTGCAAACTGCTTTGTAGTCGCTTTTGTCATTTATGGAATCAACCTGCAATATTTCTCAGGGTTATTTTTCAAAAATAAACAATGATAAAGAAAACAAGAAACAGGTAAAAGTAAGTTTATAAAATGTATTTATTTTTTTAAACAATGCATTTTTTTGTTATAATAAGTACATCTTGAGTTATGAGGGACTGTTGTCTTGTGACAGCAGTTGTTTACCTCTCTCATGCTGTCCTATTTGGAAATTAGTTTCAAAACACCAATTTTGACAACATTTGCCAGAGATTTTCTGCCTTTACTGAAAAATGGAAAAATTGTTCAATTACATAGTTTCTGAATAAGAGCACCTGCAAATTTTATGCATTTTAAAACAAAACTGAATTTGAAAATGTGTCAGAAAGTAGGCAGTTTGGATTTGAGAACCACCTTTAAAAAAATGTCATTCCTTTATTTCAATATCTGTCTGGAAAACAAAATTTTATGGAATTAAAATATCATTGACAAAATTATGCCATACAGTTTCCTCTGTTTGAGATTAGAGTATGCAGAAGTTAAATTCAGTACCTTCAAAATATAAAATTTTAAGGTTTTAAGTACAGTTACAGCAAAAAAGATGTTTGTTAGAACAATGTTCAAGTTTTGGTAACACACAAGGACTAATATTTATGGTACCAACAAGGCATCTTCACAGTGATGTGTTAAAAAAGGCACTCCGGCAGTGCCGACAGAAGTGAAAACTTGAACAATTACGTGTGTATTTTTTGAATTGTCAGGAAATGTTTTATTGTGCAGGAAATACTTTTAAATGAAGTGTTTTTTTATTCATTATTATAATCTATTTATCTACTACTACAAAAATTACATTACAATTTTCATTTAATGCGCTATTGTACATTATATTATATTGTACATTGAGATATTTCATTATTTTAATTTTTTCTTTTTATATTACTTCCGTCTATTTCTTTTCTCGTGTTCGTTAAATTATAATATTTTCCGTGTTTTGTTATTTCATTTTCATCTTTTGATTTGGTCTCGCGAGTTGAGTCAATTTTATCTGTTTTCACCGCACGTACTAAATTTATCTTGAAATTATTTTCTGAATTATTTTTATTCATAATACCAATAATTTTGTTTTCTGCACGTGAACCAAATCCTTTCCTTTTGATATTTTCACTTCATTGTATGAATTGGCAACATAATTTAATTTTTTATCGGAATTATTTACAACTTTAAGGCAACCTACTTGAAAAGTATTGTGCTCGCCAACAATTTTAATTCCCTCTTCATCTATTGCCAACTTTAGTTTGCTGATCACGTCTTGCCCTATTACAATATCGTATGCGAGAGATTTTGAAACATAAAATTTCTTTGATATAAGAAACCCATCAACACGTATTTCATACACAAAATATCCAATTACATTTACAGTTTCTCCGCCAATGTCAGTTAATAAGATATCAACAGAAGACAAATTTGGCGACCCAATATTGACATGACATTCGTAACTGAATAAAGAAATATCGTTGTCTGTATCAAACAATAGATTTGCTTCTTTGCCTTTGATATTAATTATTTTACCCATTCCATTAGGTTTAGACTTATTTCTGATTCGAATTGTAGCAATGTTAGCTTTTCCCTGTACATCGGCATTAGAATTGTGATTTTGTTGATTATAATTTCGATAGTTTTCGGTAGAGTCTTGACTGAACTCATTAGTTTGACCGTTATTGCTATTATTACACTGAGATGCTATGTGGCCGTGAGAGTTACATCTAAAACACCTAATTTGAGATTTATTTCTTTTGTTTTGGTATTGGGTATGAAAGAAAGATTGTGAATCTTCATTTTTACTTACTTCGGGTTTTCTATCTTCAAAGTGGTGTGAAATTCTATTCATGGTTTTAACATTACGTCTCGCCGCATCATAATCGTCTAGTTTACTTACTAATATGTCTACATTTTTAATTTTTGGAAGATCATCAATAAAATGTGCTTTCATTTCTATAGGTAACCTTTTCTTAATTTGATCTACTACTATTAGAGTTGCAAAAAACCCGTTTATTCCCAGGTTTATTTCCAGTAGATCCGGTTTATTCCCGGGTTTATCCCAAAAGATCTGATTAATTCCCCAAAAAACCCTGTTTATTCCCAGGTTTAAACAGGTTTTTTTCTAGCCTTTGCAACTCTAACTACTATTAATTCTTTTAAGGATTCAAAATCAGATACTTTAAGACCGCTAATCCATTCTTCCAAATAATTTCTTAATTCAAATGCTAAATCGCGCCAAGTGGCTGAAGATTCCTTTTTATGTGACATTAATTTCTGCCTAAATTCTTCTGGCGCCATCTTGAAGCGTTTAAGAAGTAAATCTTTACGTAATTGTAATTGTTCGCCAATGTTTCTGGCTCTCTAGCTATAATATTGGCGATTTCTAACGGAATTAAAGTTAACAAATGTGTGACCCAATTTTCTTTTATTATATTCATTCGAGAAATTTGTCTTTCAAATAATGCTAAATAGAGACTAATATCACTTTTGCTGTCAAAGTGAGATATTAATTTAAGCAAATCTGGCTGCTTACCTGAACCAGCTATTGCAGAATCGTCGCCAAATATACAGAGGTGTCGGTAACAGTGACAGTAACAGTGTCGCGAGTTCAATGGTTTTTTCCCATCTCAAAAAATGCCAACGCGCCTAAAGAAGTTTTCAGAATAGTCGCCAAATATACAGAGGTGTCGGTAACAGTAACAGTAACAGTGTCGCGAGTTCAATGGTTTTTTCCTACCTCAAAAAATGCCCAACGCGCCTAAAGAAGTTTTCACTTCAAAAGATAACTTAAAATCCAATGTAACAAAGAAACATTTTAACAATGTTGAATCCAGGATGGTTTGGGATTAAGAAAACCTGACATACAATTGATAACAGTGTATGAAAGAGATATTAAAGATGCTTTACTACATTTTTAAGACACAACTGTTAAGAAATTAAAATGTAAGTCACTGAATGTAAGTGGAGAGAGAAGTTTTAATTTACCAGAAAAGCATCATAAAAAAGCATAATTTAAAATGTGAAATTTATATTTTATACAAAGTGTATTGTAAAGAACATTTTATGAGGGCAGGGAGCAGACAATATATAATTTAAAAAAAGATAACTGATGTTAATAGTAAAATTTTGACATGAAATAGGAAAGTTTTTAAAAATTAAAATAGCATATTTTTAATAGCATCCAGAATAAAATAGCATATTCTTTCATGTATGTCATGTCCTTGTGTAACATGCAGGCCCTAATTTTTAATACTTCATTGGAGGAAAAAATTTTCAGAGAAAAACTTCAAACAGATTTTATTCTATTAAAATCTAACAACTAGCACTAAAATGGCATAGTATTCATAGTGTATCGCTTAACGGTCTAGAAAATTTAAATACAAAATTGTTGCTGAATGATTTTATGCAGCAACCAATGGTCATATACACAGAGGCCACTCAAACCCCAAATATGTATCATGCACGCCTTCATTTTAAAAGTAGATATTTAGGAGGAAAAACATGTAGCATACACGGAAAAATATGGTAGTATTAATCAAAAAGTACAGATTATTCAAAATATCTAAATCTCACTTACCTTAGGAGTTCCACCTTGGGCAGTGTAATGATAATGTAAGGGATCTCTTTTGATTCCATATCTAGTCAATAGTGCTTCTGGAGTGCCATAGAGTAGTTGGTAGAAAGAATGGAAATTCCTTTCTCCTTTCTGTTGAGCTACAACCCTAGACTGAATTAAAATTAAAAAAGTAAGAAGTTGTAAAAAATAATTTAAAACAAATTAAAAAGAAAAGATAACTGTTATAAATGAATCAGCTTTTCATAAATAGTCAACAGCTTTGTAAATAATTTAAATTATTGTCGAAGCAAAGACATTTTCATTATTAAAACTTATAATAGCTTAAACCCCAGATAGAATAACAATAGTCAGATAGAATAAAAAATGTAATAATTTATAACACCTTGTAATAATATATTTCTTTTAAATGCTAAAAGGTGTAAACTAAAAACATAATATACAGTAAATTAACTTTTATTAAATCGTTGACATGTTTTGGCTCACTCCGAACTATTATCAAAAACAAATGAGAATACATTAAAAATAGGTGTTCACTTGTTAATGTCTGTACATATACTACTTATACATTTTACCAATTTTTTCAGACATTATTTATAAAGAAGCATGGTTAAAAATCTCCATTAAAAACGTTCTTCATTTAAAAAAATTAAAAACAGTCTCCAATAAAAATTTCCACCATCTAACAAAAGTGCTTTCACCTCCCGCGAGGGCATCATCAGTTGTGATCTCTAACCAACTTCCTCTCCATTATATACATGACTGTTGGCTGAAGAGCTCCCCCTATCGGCTTTCAATATTTTCTCTCTCTCTCTCTCTCTCTTCCAACATTTTTCTCCAGCGGCAATCAAGTAATGAGTGTACCATGTCATTGCAGGCGTCTTTGGATGCATTTATTTCTATTGATTCTCGTATTAACGCATTATGTAAGTTTTCGTAGTTAGCTATTTTCTGTATTTGTAGGGTATCAAGTTTTATTGGGATTTTAGAGTTTAATCTTGCAAGAGCTGTTGACTGTTTATTTAGTTTTATATCTCGGATATGTTCTTCTCGGATATGTTCTTCGTCATTCCTAGAGGAAAATAGAAGAAAGAAAGAACATATCCGAGATATAAAACTAAATAAACAGTCAACAGCTCTTGCAAGATTAAATGCTAAAATCCCAATAGAACTTGATACCCTACAAATACAGAAAATAGCTAACTACGAAAACTTACATAGCGCGTTAATACGAGAATCAATAGAAATAAATGCATCCAAAGACGCCTGCAATGACATGGTACACTCATTACTTGATTGCCGCTGGAGAAAAATGTTGGAAGAGGGAGAGAGAGAGAGAGAGAGAAAATATTGAAAGCCGATAGGGGGAGCTCTTCAGCCAACAGTCATGTATATAATGGAGAGGAAGTTGGTTAGAGATCACAACTGATGATGCCCTGGCGGGGGGTGAAAGTGCTTTTGTTAGATGGTGGAAATTTTTATTGGAGACTGTTTTTAATTTTTTTAAATGAAGGACGTTTTTAATGGACATTTTTAACCATGCTTCTTTATAAATAATGTCTGAAAAAATTGGTAAAATGTATAAGTAGCAAATGAGAATATTCTATAATTGCACTGTCTTTGAAGTTATTATCTGAGATGCTATCATTTAATTTTCATGTACTTTTTAAAAAATTACACACATTATCTTTTATTTTTACTTGGTTGTTTATTTCCATATTTGTAGCCATGGAGTCACTCGAGCCACAATTTCGGTAAGTTAAAAGATGCTGCATCGTTACATATTGTAATTTTGAGTGTTACTATAATAACATTATTGGAAACTAATGGGAAATAAACAACCAAGTAAAAATAAAAGATAACATGCATAATTTTTTAAAAAGTACTTTTTAATGACTATCAAATCATTTCTACTTGAAATAATGGCATTTCAAATAATAACTTAAAGACTGTGCAATTATAGAATATTCCCATTTGTTTTTGATAATGACTCGGAGTGAGCCAAAACATGTTAACAATCTAATAAAAGATATTTTACTGCATATTATGTTGTTAGTTTACACCATTTAGCATTTAAAAGAAATATATAGCTTTAGAATCAATTCATATAAAATTTAAAGAAATAGTTTCATGCTTCCAAGCAACCAAGATTTATCGCCAAATTATAAAGCATATATGACATTATAATAATATAGAATATTCCCATTTGTTTTTGATAATGGCTCGGAGTGAGCCAAAACATGTTAACAATCTAATAAAAGATATTTTACTGCATATTATGTTGTTAGTTTACACCATTTAGCATTTAAAAGAAATATATAGCTTTAGAATCAATTCATATAAAATTTAAAGAAATAATTTCATGCTTCCAAGCAACCAAGATTTATCGCCAAATTATAAAGCATATATGACATTATAATAATATAAAATATATAAAACATTTTGCGACTCATCTTGTCTAGTTATAGTCATATATGATGCATATGACATATAACATGTAAATAATATGTATATAATGATGTATATGGCACATATATGAAAATTAGAAGTATATATATGTGTATATATGAACTTTGCTATAATCTTGGACATTGTAACTGCTATCTTGGCATAATCATAATTGTGGGGGCCACTATAGCATGAAAGTACCTTATAAAATTATTTAGTAAAAAAGGTGAATAGTTTTTGTCAACATCTCAGAAAAGAAGAAACATTTAAGTGGTTAAGCAGTCGCTTTGCTTCTGCAGTATTTTAATTATGCTGATTGTTATTTTTTACATGAGAACTTATAGATAGGTCAATACTCATACATTATGTTCCATGAGAGTACACCAGGGTTTGGTGATATCTATCAATGGATATATATCGTGACATATATCATGATATATATTCAATATTTATTTTCAAAACATCATGCTGTTTGATATTTTCATATGTTTGATATTTATTTTTAAAATATTGTGTGTGATATTTTTGGTCAAAACAGGTGTAAATGAAATTTTCAACTATTATTGACTGTGTCGTTCTGTGGATAAAGCACTTTTACCTCTGGTAGTGACTTTTTCAGCCAAAAATATTTTCCAAACGTTATAAGTCTTTAGTTTATATTGTCTAAAAATATTTATAATCAGCAGTAAGTTGAGTAGTTTGGAAATACCAGATATAACAAAATATCATGATATTTACGAACTCTGGAGAATGCTTAGATAAGCTTGTCTTTAAGCAGGTGCAGCAGCAGATCAGATAACTAACTGCATTTATCATCAAAATCTGCAGACTGATGTAGGTTTTTAATGTTTTCACAATTAACAAATAAAAACAAAATCTGGTAGTTCTGTTTTATAGGAGCTTTGGTAAGACAGAAAATTGCTTTGGCTAGAGAAGTCAAGTTTTTACACATACTTTCAGACAACCTATTGAACTTTTTCATACACACAAACAATTTGTTCAATATTTACACAATTTATAATATATGCATTTACATATGGATATGGAAACCATTTATCTAATTCATGTAAATCAGAAATAATTTTTTTAATACATACATAAACAAGCATAATAGTTCATAATTTTTGTTTTCATAGTTGTTTATATAATTTTCAAATAAATCTCACTTTTTTAAGCCTCAAGTATGTCAACATCAAAAACACCAAGGCACCAAAAATTCCAGTTCCAAATTTTTATAAGTAAATATATTAAAATGGTAATTAAAAAATAGAGCCCTCTCATTATTTACAACACTTTGACTGTAATCTGGAATAAACAGCATTAAGTAAAACCCACTTTATATACACACACACACTGTACACAAAATTTCCCAGACAGGTTAAATTACCGGCCAATAGATGACACTGTATGTCTGCAAGTGATGTCGAAAGCATAAATAAACTTCATCTTGTAAAGCAGTACAATTTCATGTTGCTATCTGCTGTGTGATGCTAAGTGCATCTGGTTTGTTGTAACAGTTTAACGTGATCATGTCGGAGTAATGAACGAACATAAAATTGAAGGTACTACTGTTACTGGACATTGCTATTTGGAAGTGTTGAAGCGTTTCATGGCTTGAGCACACAGAGTTCATCCTCGGTACCAATAGCAAGGTAGTTGGTTGTTTTTACACAACACAAGCACACTTCAATCATTGTGCGGGAGTTTCTGGTTTCTAAAGGGGTTGTCATCTATCTTTATTCCCCCAGATTTATCCCCCTGTGACTATTTTCTGTTCCCCAAGTTGAAATTACACCTAAAGGAGACCACCTCAAGTGACTGTGACCAACTATTTGATGCACATTGCAAAAGGTGGACTTCCAAAATTGTTTTGATGACTATTACAGTAGTCGTAAAAAATGTGTTGAGTCCAATGGGGAATATTTCGAATAAACATAGATAAGAAAAATTTATTTCTGTTCTTAATTTTTTGTTTATGGGATCAGTCTGGGAAATTTTGGGACACACTGTGTATATTCCAGCATATAATGTGCTCTGGTGCATAATGTGCACTTAAGATTTGAGAGTATTTTTCTATTTTCAGGTATATTCACCATATTATGCTAAACTAAAATTAAATTAAAAGATATTCTATTTTTACTTACTTTCTCTAAAAGGTAGTTGTTGATGTGTCCACCAAAAGGATCCCCTTTAAAATCAAAATTTATGTCCATGTATTTTCCGAAACGACTTGAATTGTCATTTCTATTGGTTTTGGCATTTCCAAAAGCTTCTAATACACAGTTTGATTGTAAGAGGATATTTTTTACCCTGAAAGGACAAGAAATATGTATATCAGGTAAACTCATATGCAATAAAAATACAGTTACAAATTATTCCACGGGTCATATTTAAATAGATTTTCAGATATTTACTGCTAAGTATATATTTACTAACAGACCTGTCTAGCATTGCCTGGTCCTAACCTGGCCAAAGCCTGTTGAGAAAAATGAAGTCCATCCATGACCCTAGTTTAAAGAAAGAAAATTGTTCCAAGACAGGCCCCATACGGCCTGATTGTTAAAATAAACAATTAAAAGCGTCTTTGCAAAAAAGAAAACAATCCAACCTGAAAATTTCTATTGTGCTCCATAAATCATTAAAGTAATAATCCTAAAAATAAATTATCTTGAATTTTTTCTTAAAAAATTTAGAAAATTTTCTTAAAATATGCAATTGTTAAAAACATGAAATAAAATCTTTTTGAAAATAAAAGCCGACCCATTCTAAAAATAGCTTTAAAAATGTGTGTGAGTTTATGCATTAAAACTGGGAAGATATTATCTTATAATTTATCTGCAGAGCTACTCATTGTCCTAGCAACAGGATTTGTTGATAAAGAAGTTAACATCACAACCTAACACAGAAAAAATTTCCTCACGGGTTTTTCATTCACATCGTCAAAAATTTCTCAATTAGATAATCATTTTAAAAATTCGTAGAAATTCAAATTATTAGTATATTTTAATTTTTTTTAAATCTATTCTCAAGGATTTTCTATATATGGGGATATAAAATATAACATTGGTTGGCTAAGTTATCAAATACATATTAAATGATAAAAAAATCAAGAAAAATTCAGAAATGGCTGTACGAATTCTGAATATGCTTTATAGGAAAGAGGACAAAATTTACTATAGTGGGCTAAAAGACTGAATTTGGAATGCTTTTACAAGTGACTCAAAATTGTTGCTGAACTTCAAAGTACGGGGAAATACACAGACTTATTCCCTCAATATAAAATAACAAAGAATCGAAAATCTAAGTCTTAAGTGCATTAGGACCTGTCTCCATCTATACAGAAACACATTTTCTGACCTCTATGTGAGATAGATTTCTCAAACCATTGTCAGAAAACCGACACACACAGACAAACATCTTACTCTTATTAATTTAAGTATGTGATGCCATGAATTATTTTTTCCGATTCAAAAAACTTACATGTAAAAATTAAGGCCAAGTGAAAAATGCAATTCACTGCATTAAATAAAGAGAAAAGTACAATCTTCTAACAAGATAGAGCTACAAAACCATATGAGTTGAAAATTTCCCACTGAGTGAAAAAGTACCAAGTTAGGAGTTAAACTCAGGACCTGTGGTTTAATGTGCCAATGCTCTATCTATTGAACTATCCTGAAGAATTCTGGTTGACACAATTCACTTAGTCAACATTTTGGGAGTAACATCTGATCTGCAACATTACACAGCTCAACTTATTAAACTCAGTTAAGAAATTTTTAACTCCTGTGATTTCTTCTTCAACCAAAACGATCAAGTTAATCTTCTAAAATAAAAGCGTAAATCATGTGACTGTCATCAACAGCTCCGGGATGGCCGTTTCACTTTTTCATATGCCAGGCGGCCATTTTTATTTAAAATTATTTTTTCGAATAAAACTGCATAAAAGTTACATTTTAAGAAAGATTGTTCAAAATAAATTAATATTTGAGTGATGACTTACGTTCAATTATGTATATATTCTGCAATAACTTCAGTCGAAATTTGGTTCGCAGTTCAAATTCTCTATTCATGAAAGTAAACAAAAAAAAGATTGATTCGTCGTGAACATGTAAAATATTAAATCATGGAGGTAATCATTGGCAAAGCAAGTTCTCCGCGAATGAATTTTTGGACCGCTGCCTAGCGTCAAAAAAATAATTTGCACCAGTGAGACAATCAAAGTTTACCATAATTATGTGCTATACAACTCAACTTCCTTCCGGACCTTTTATTGACGTAAATTGAACTCATGTAATAATATTTAATGAATCAGATTTTTAGCATTTTAAAATCGCTAATACAGCTTTTATTTATCACGTATACAAATTAGAAACGATACTTTGATTTTGAAATCAAATGTTTTGATTTATATTATTTCTTATTTATTCATTTATTTTCTATTTTAAATGAAAAGTGTGAAGTATTTTAAATATATGTAATATAAGCATTTTAGATTAAAGTTAAGTATTTTAAATGAAACTAGATGGAATCCGTCAAAACTTGGCGGAAAAAAATTACAGTAACAATATTAGTAAAATAAGCTTCTTTATTGCATAAGAAAAGGTGCTTATGAAATAGTCTTTCAAATATTTTATTTTAATATCTTTTTCCTCCAGTGAATTACAGTACTATTTCTGATGCAAACTCTAAACAAACAATCCGTAAGCAAAATGCAAATCAGTTTGACATTACTGCCATATTCCCCACGGCAAGAAAGAAAATTTCCTGGACCTATGAAGTATCATACAAATAGTATGTCTCTACGTTCCTCTCATATTCCGTCAATAAAAGAACATAGTAAATAAAGCACACATCTCCCCCCCCTCTCCCTGTGATAATGCAACCGAATGAGCTCCTACGCACATGTGCATTGCATCCCCCCAAACGCACCGTTGAAATTAGATGTTTAAAAAAAATGTTTTAAAATGTTTTGATCAAAATTTTTAAAATGTCTTCTTAAATCATTGTTCGTTTCAAATCCATATCTTCTGAAACGCATCCATTGTTTTAAGCTAATCAATTTTTATGTAAAGATGAATAATTTTTTTTTACAATAATAAATCAATCTGCAGATAAGGGAGATTTTTAATGTTTTCAAGTGTAATTTATTTGTATGGTTTCTTCAGTTCCTTTACATAATCAGGATGATTATTCCCTCCCGTAATTAAGAGAAATAATGTAAATAAATAAATATCCAAGATTATTTTTGATTCTGTTTTCATTAATATATTGTAAATTTTATTGTTTAAAGTTACTGATAAATGATATTTTAGTATATGGGGCTTTTCCTAAGTATTTTATTATTATTATTATTATTTTGAGATTTAATGGCAACATTCTTCCGTTTGTATATTGGGCGCTACAGTTTGGCGAATTATTTGGGGTACTTTTCGGTTAGCCGGGCCCCAGTGAAGTATATACACTGCTCAAAACAATTAAAGGATATTTGAAGTTTTATATAAAATAAAGATATAAACGAAATTTTTTTTGCCGAAAACAGAAGAAGAGAATCACAAATGCAAATTTTTCTGGTTTTCAAACTGTGGAGTATGCAAATTTTGAGTTCGACGTCAAAAACGTCGCTTCAGCGGCAGCGAATGAAATTTGACTTTCAACTGGATAAAAGAGAATGAAGACAAGGATGATCGGCATTCAGTGATTGCTTTGTTTCGATGAGTACGATGTCTCAGCGAAGTCATTTGACAGATTCAGAAGCTTCTAGAATTGTTGGTAGGTTAGAAGGGGGCCAAACTCAAGCCGAAGTAGCGCAAGCCATTGGAGTGTCACAAAGTGTCATTTCCAGGATCTGGAACCGTTTTTTGGAGAGTGGATGTGCAGGCCGAAGACCAGGGCAAGGTCGTAGACGGGCAACAACGCCCAATGAAGATCGGTATTTAGCGTTAACAGCTCGGAGACACCGAAACATGAACGCTACTCTTCTCCAACAACACCTTCGCTCGGCTACAGGCACCACGATTTCAACTCAGACTGTCCGAAATCGGCTCCATGCTGTAGGTCTGTACGCTCGCCGACCGATGGTATGTGTTAGATTAACATCAATGCATCGTCGCGACCGCAGGGAGTGGGCAACCGAGCATGTCAACTGGAGGAGAAATGAATGGAGCAATATTCTGTTTTCTGACGAGTCCCGTTTTTCTGTGCATCCGGATAATAGGCGTATTTTCATCTGGAGGGACCGTGGCAGTAGGAATAATCCTGCGTTCGTGCACGAAAGTGTCAGATTTGGCGGTGGAGGAGTGTTGGTGTATGGTGGCATCTCCATTGACGGGCGCACTGACCTCTACATCATTTGAGATGGAGCTCTGACTGGTCGCCGATATAGGGATGAGATCCTCAGACCTATTGTAGTCCCTTACGCTGCAGCAATCGGAGATAACTTCATTTTAATGGACGATAACTGCAGGCCACATCGTGCAAACCTGGTGGAGGATTTCCTTTTCGAGGAAGGAATCGTTCGAATGGAATGGCCAGCGTGTTCTCCAGACATGAATCCAATCGAGCACGTTTGGGACGCTCTAGGAAGACGAGTTTCTGGCCGCCAACAACCCCCACAAACTCTCCAAGAACTGGAAAGAGCTCTTCTGGAAGAGTGGGGCAGAATACCCCAACTCGTCATTAATAGCCTCATTGAGTCCATGCCTCAAAGGTGTTCAACGTTGCTGGCCGCCCGTGGAAACCATACCCCCTACTGAAAAGGATTTTCTTTGAAGAAAACACCTTTTCTTATTCTTTTTTTCTCATATGCACAAATTGTGTTTTTTTCCTTTTGTACACAAATGCGCAATAAAATGCATTTTTTTCTGCCAAACATGTGTAATTTATTCTCATATAACCTACTATGTCTGTCGACCATGTATCAATCAGCTAAAAAGTTTCCCAGATACAAAATCCACCTAAAACTGCAATATCCTTTAATTGTTTTGGGCAGTGTATATATATATATATATACACACATTTATATAATGTATATATATTATAATGTATATTTATATATTTTACTGGCGCCGGCTAACCGAAAAGTACCTAATTTGGATATAGTCTTTTTTCTTAATGGGACGGCGGAATAGTGAATATTTTTGAGGGGTACCAGAAAATGTTCTGCATTTTATAGCTATATTAATAAATACATACTTTTAAGATTTGCTGAATCACTTATTTGTTTACTTTTTCATGCATTATATTATTGAAGGTTGTTAGTTCTCTTATTCTTTTAAATATACCCTACTTATATAAAAATAGCGTGTGTTCTCTGTGGTGTTTTGCATGAACGTTGTAAAATTCAGATTATTAGATTTTATCCAACTTTGCTGGCATAATTGCTGATGAAGCAGTCATTTTTGGCGATTTTTTGTTAACTGTAAAATGTTTGTTTTTGGTATAGCCCGAACTAAGAAAAGTTTGGGTACTTTTCCGTTATACGGACACCATTGTCGCCAAGCATACATTTACATGGTGTCGGTATAACGGAAAAGTACCAAAATTTGCGATCGATCAAATAATTGAATTTCGTTAAGCATTAAATTTTCTGATTACTTCTCTATTATCCGGTCGACCACTTTTCATAACAAAAAACTATCTCCAAACTGTAAAATTAAACGCCAAAAAGGCAGTCCGATTTACTTTATGTCAGAGGCATTATACGTACTTGTTACGTCATCAAATGGTTTATAATTCGATTTTTGCGTCTATTTTTCAATATGTTCTACTGATTTATTAGTTATTTCATTAATTAAAATAATAATCCTTAAATTCTTATATTTTATTTATTTATTTTGATATTTCAATGGCAACGTTCTCTTGTTTATTTGGTGTTACAGTTTGGCGATAGTACTTTGTTATGAAAAGTGGTCGACGGGATAATAGAGAAGTACCAATTTTCTTATTTTTAATCTGAGAAAGAAACAATAATCATGAATTTAATTAATTTTGAAATATGCGGTGCAACCAAAACAATTTTGATTAAATCGGTACAGATATCTCAGATGCACCGGGGTTAATTTTTGGCACCTAAATGACGATTTTTTCTTTGTATGGCAACCTGGTGTTTTATAATAAATTTGAATTTGTGTGTAAATAAATAAAATAAAATAGGTACTTTTATGTTAGCTGGGCGTCAGGGATAACTCTCCAAATCTTGTTTCAATTGGAATCATTTAAATTGCAACATCTTATGTGAGATTTATTATTCATATTGATATGTTTATGTTTAGATATTTTAATATGATTATATTCTAGCTAATTTTAAGTAAGTTTTTTTTAAGATTTTACATTACAATGTTAAAATATTACTTAGTTAATATTAGCTAATGTCAAAAGATTGGCAAACCACAGAGTTCAGATATTAAACTCTATGCTCGCAAAAATGGGAGTTGTCGACTTTATGACATCATAAGCAGAAGAAAAAGTTTAATTGAAAATTACGGCTAGTTAATTAAATTTTTGAACAAACGAATGCACGATAACAAATCTGTGTCCAAATATTTTTCATTTAAAAAAAGAATGTTGTAGTTTGATGCAGTAGTTTGTTCTCACGGATTGTCGAAAGAAATCGCTTAGCATTTTAAATATATAGATGAGTGACAGGTTTATAATTTAAAATTAAATTAATGTAGTATGAATGATGGTGATGGGAACAATATTTGGCGATTTATCATCTGCTCCCGGCTAACAAAAATACTCATAATTAAAAAAGGAAATAAAAATAAATAAATGATAGTGAGATGTAAATAAATATTGATATACATATCAAAAATAATTTATAGAATTAAAAATAAAAATAAAAATAAATAAACAACAATTTCCATAACAAAGTTTTCGCCAAATTGGCGGGGGGAAAAATCGCGCCAACGTGCGTATGTGACACCTGTGCCCAAAAAATATGCGAAATGCTACCATGATCGCTAAAGTTCATGATTTGTCTATTGAATCTGCCGATTTGGCGAAGGATTAAGGGAAAATTAAATTATGAATAAATGTAACGTGTTGCAATATTTAACATACATTTAAGGGAGACCAAACTGGTCGCCAGTGGCGGCTAGTAATAATATAGAGTTACAAAACCTTTTTCTTTCAATATAGTGAAAGAAGATTTGTAAATACAGGTTCTCTTCTAGCAAAAAAAAAAAAAAAAAAAAATTCACATTCGAGAATCAAATGTATTGATTTTAATTCGTTATCACAAAATTCAAAGAACTGTCACTACATACACAGATAACATTGCTGACTCCATCAACAAACTGACTATTCAGTTGTTGTATTTATAACTTTGGAGGAAGATCCTTGGTTAGAAAATATTGTAATGCCATTTCAAATTTTGGCATAAGTTTTATTCATTATTGAAATTTTATCCGAATATTAACTGTTGAATTGCAATAGAAAAGCTAAAAAAAACACCAACTTTTGGTTCAAGTTAACATTTGAAAATAATGCTCACTTGGTGATTGTAGAGATACAATTTTTATCTCATGGAGTCATTTTTCTCAAACTAGAAGTAATTGCACAAATGGCTTTTACATCTGGGTCTATCTTACAAGCACATTCATGGCCATCTTATATTTCAAATTATAAATTATAGTAAAATAAGGTAAATAAATATTCTTGCAGACAAATTATCTGCATACAAGTAGAACTTTTTTGGGAAACATTGCAGAATTTTTTAGGGCAAACACTTGTTTTCACAGTCTAATTTTATAAAACTCTCAACCAAATAGTTGGCATTTTCTTTTACATTTTTTATGTAGCTGCTACAATGATTGTGCAGCTAACTTTTCCATTATACAGTTTTTATTCGATGTAAAATCATCTGCTCTTTTTTAAATATAAAAATAGATCTTCATAGATTCTCCTCATCTTTTAATGAATTTACAATGACTTCAATATCATATATTACATTACCTTTCTATTTCCTTTTGTCCGCTGGTATTCGTTATGGCAGCCAAGTACCGCATAATAATTTTAGAGGCTTCTGTTTTGCCAGCACCACTTTCACCTGCATAAAAATAATTTTTTAAAAAAATTAAAAAGTTGCACATTTTATGTCTATTTTCCTTTACAAGTTACTAACAAGAATTGTAGAACTATCAAATAAACTGAAATTTAAAAAATGCTTAAATGACTAAATGAAAAATTTACTATAAAAAAAAAAGCTTTATTACTTATATTACAAGTATGATTTGCAGTTTTTACTAAAACATTTCCTTTTCTTTCTTTTTTTTCCCCCAATACATTAATATTAAATGATGATTGTTGAAATGTAAGATTTAGAAAATAATATAACACAATAACATGTTTTATTTAAAGACATAATATAATCTAGATAGCTGCTGACTTCTGATATTTTTTCCTAAATCATATAAATATGTTTTGAACAAGAAAACTTATTTAATAAAATGTGTGTTTCTATGTGGCACTTAACTGATTTCATTTATTAGGTTAAGTTTCTGGTTCCAAATATTCTTATCTGACTTAGAAAAAATTGGAAGTTGGCAGTAATGAATCTAATAATAAATAACAAACACTTTTAAAATGTGCCACATTTCAGATATAACATTTTTCATTTTCTAAAACTCAGTTGAATTTAAATATATATATATATATATATATATGCATTCAAAACTAATTTTTATGCGAAGAAAAATATATTATTATTGGCAAGACTCAAAAATTTTTCATCTGAACTAGAAAACCACAATAACAGAAGCACAATTTTATGCATTGGTCAACATGCTTTGAGTTGTAATTTTCCAACTGAGTGAAAAAGTGTCCAGATCAGGATTCGAACGAGGGATCTCTTGGCTTAAGCTGCCAATGCTCTGCAAACTGAGCTATCCTGGATGAATTTGGCGAACACATTTCACTCAGCTAACCTTACTGATCATGACATCTGGTCTGTTATATGAAACAACAACAGAATAAATTGCAGGTAATGGAACTCCAGTAAATGCTGGATATTTAATTACACTTGCTTAATTTTTAACACAATTATTCTAATTGGTAAATAATTTATATGAACTGCAATTTTCCAACAGAGTGAAAAAGTGTCCAGGCCAGGATTCGTTCAAACATTCATTTAAAATTAAAGGCAATAAATAGCAATTAATGAAGACAATAAAACTTCAACATGTTGAAGAAGGCAATAAATTTTACAAAGCTTAGCAATTACTTTTTTGTCCATGCATATACTTTTGGTCTGAACAGTGAAATACCAATTTCTTGCTGCTCTGAATACATCAAAACAATGTTCATGTCAAAAAAAGTCAAATTATTAAGGCTGTCCCCACCTCCGTCTCCAATGATGATTCTTGATTAGGTTCATTAAACTAAAACTACTTCCACATGAGACATTGAAATGTGTATCACTGACACAAAGCAAAGCAACTTTAGCTAAATTTGGAAATCTCTTCTGTATTAGATGCTTTTCATAATTTCACCTCATACCTGCGTACAATAGGTATTTAAACTGACAACACTCGCAATTGATCAGAATTAAACACATTTAATGTTTAAGACAAATTTAAAACTCAATTTTATAAAGAATTTATTTTAATTTGTTTTAAATGATTCGAAGAATATAAAAAATCAGATTTCCAGGCAGGTAAAAACTGTATGGCATAGGAATGGCACTTAACCCTAGAATACTAGTGTGTTAAGAGTTCAGCAATGTTTCACTTGTAACACGAGCACATAAAATTTACATATTTTACCATACCAGGGTTAAAATATCAAAACTTAAAAAATAAAGCTAATGCCAAATCTATATTTCCAGTCGTATGGCAATCTGATGCCCGGGATTTGTCAAGCCCAGATTATTGGCTCTTCAAAAAGTTAAATTTACTGGAAATATTATTTACTAAATAAAAATCAAGAATACTTTTATCTTACTTTTAAACATATGAAAAATGGGTAAAAACTAATAGAACAAAACAAAAGCAAAAAAGATTATATCGAATAATTCAATTACTAATGACATTAGTTAAATATTTGCAAAGCATCTAAAATTTGAATGCTTTAAAAATACCAGAAAGGTTTATTTAAATGATGAAATTAGACTGAAGTCCGATCGAGGATTAGAAAGTTACTTATACTTGCATTTATTCATTTAAGTAAAACACATTTTTAAACTGTAAAAGACAATAACAGAAGTTTAAATATTGTAAAACAAAATCTTTCAAAATTAGTTTTGCCACAATTTTAAAGTCCGGGTTCCATATTTTTGAGTCGTTATGTTATCCTTATGCTGTTTATTACATTGTCAATAGATTATATCTGAAACAAATAAACAAACAATTCAGAATCTATAAAAATAAATCGCATTTTGTTATAATTTGAGAAAAAACTGTTTTTTAGGTATAATTTGTAAACAATTTAATTTCCTTTATGTTTAAAAAAAAAAAAAAAACATATAAATATGTTAATTTGATCAAAAGTTATCACGGTAAAAATGCTGAAAAACTATATTTCGATTCAAAGTTTTGCCTCTGCAGGTATTGTCAGTGTGTGTGTGTGTGTGGGGGGGGGGGGGGGGGCTTAAATTTTATGGCTGGTACGACTGTATTTTTAGAATTTTTCTTATTGTACTAACAGTATGACATTCTTAAAGGTTGAAACATTATAAAACAAATGATAATAATATATAATACATTTTTTTGTCATTTCAAACTTTTCTGGTTCCCTTTAAACAGGAAAAAGAAAGAACTAATAGAAAATAAGAAAAGGGTTGTTCAAAAGTAGGATGTAGTACTTGCAAAATTTGAATAAAATAAAAACTATTTAAAACTTCATAGTGTTTTTAATTTTGATTACTAGAACATAAGATGACAATCAAAATGGTCCCAAAGAAAAAATTCTAATGAATTAGACAATGCTGATAAAAACAAATGCTGAATGTTACTTAAAGATGCTAAATGAGAATTTTTCTTTTGTTTCTGATATTTTTTAGGTACTGTTTTGCTGATGATGAATCTTTTCCTGTTGTCATCATTCATGTTGCATTCATTTTATTTAAAATATAAACCTTTCACTTATTTCATTCAAAATACATACTTTTCATTTCAAATACATATATTGAAAATGCATACATTTAAAATACATGCCTTTCACTAATTTCATTTAAAAAATTAATAAGAAATACTATAAACCAAAATATTTTACTTCAACATCAAAGAATTGTTTATAATGTACATATGGGAAAATAAAAGTTGCTATTGCCAAGGGGAAAAAAATGCTATTTTTTTAATTTCCACAAGAAACAGCACATTCATAACACAAGATATTTTTGCTCTACTGCATCCTTTTTCTATCAATGGTTCATTATCAGAAAATAATGATGTTAACTGTCCTACATGATTGAACATCATTGATACTTTTTACGGTGGGGCTATCATAAATCTGATATACTAGTAATCCGTATAGTACTAGTAACTAAGATATTTTAATTTACTCACATTTAATACCCTAATGATTCTTTTGGATAACTCTAGATCAATTAGAGTCCTGCGTGAAATCTGATTTGGTTGGTGTTTTTTTTTTTTTTTTTTTTTTTTTTTTTTTTTGTTGTTGTTGAAGGTTTGGTTGACCTTGCATGTTTTGGACTAACCCATTTTTTCAAAAGAAAGTCCTAAATATTTTTCAGTTGAAAAAAACTATATAATATACTTGAATATTAATGAGTGTATATCTGTTCACTTTTATACAAAGAAAATAAAATTGGGTTATAATACTAAGACTACTTTTCCAATTAAAATATAAATTTATTTTCTTTCACTTCAAGTTTGGGTCAGGAGATTTTTTATTTTATTTTTATTTTATTTATTTATTTTTGTTGGGTTCAGATTGGATACAACCCTCATCCGCTCATAAGTTTACTTTATACTTTATATCATTACATGTTAGAAGTTAATGATTCATCAAAAAATATATTCAATTTATAAACTTTCGGGCTTTACACCCAACACTCATTAGTTAAGAGAAATTAAATGAAAACCGTTATCATCATACAAGGTCATTGATAGATATCAGTTTGCTATTCACTTTATCTAAACAATACAAGATTGCACAAAGAAGATTAATTAAGGATTTATAAATATCAGTTTGAGACATTTTTCTGTTTGAATCAATCAAATGACGAGATGAAAATCTGAGATGACAACAACACCATCTTTCTGAATATTTCAGTTAAATTCAATGAGAAGACATTTCATGATAAATATAATTAACATGTACATTTTTGGATAGTCATAGGAATAGAGTTATATGGGTTGTAGGGCTTGAAACCCCCAGAAAAATGTCTAAGATGGGTTATTTTTATTTTATGGGTCACTAGTGATTGCAAAATTTTTTCGAATCTTGCCAACCCTTTTTATTTCCGCCAATCTTTTAACATCTACATAATAAAAGCGTAAGTCATGTCATCAACAGTTCCAGGATGTCCGCTTTACTTACTTTTTCCTATGCCAGGTGGCCATTTTTATTCAAAATTTTTTTGAATAAAACTGCATAAAAGTTACATTTTAAGAAAGATCGTTCAAAGTAAATTAATATTTGAGAGATGATTTACATTCAATTATGTATATATTCTGCAAACTTCAGTTGAAATTAGGTTCGCAGTTCAAATTCTTTATCCATGAAAGTAAACAAACAAACAAATAAAAGATTTTTTCATCGTGAATGAAAGAAATATAAAATCATGAAGGTAATCATTCGCAAAGCAAGTTCTCCACGAATGAATTTTTGGAGTGCTGCCTGGTGTAAAAAAAATATTTCACATCAAGGCCTGTGAGACAATCAAAGTTTACCATAATTCTGTTTGATGAAGAGCTGTACAACTCAACTTCCTTCCAGATCTTTTCTAGACGTAAGTTGAATGTAAACAAGTGTGCAAATTAGAAACGATACTTTGATTTTGTAATCAAATGTTTTGATTTATGATATTATTTCTTATTTATTTATTTTCTATTTTAAATGAAAAATGTCAATGGCATGCATTTCAAATTGGAACAGCTGTCGCACATGCACCGGAGTTGGTCCCATTTTTGTTTTATGCCATTTTAGTGAGAAAAACCCATTTTCAGGTACCCGTTAGAGATTGCTAAAACAGCATGTTACTTATTTTATTATGAAATAGTTTATTTTATATTAAAAAACACACAATTTTATTATAAAACACACACAATGATTAATTTATTATACAAAATATTTAATTTATTATAAAACATACAGAATCTGCTCTACCGGGTTGCCATGCGAAGCAAAATTTAGCCGAAACCACCAGGTTGCCCAGGCATAAAATCGCCATTTTGGCACCAAAATGATACCCCGGTGCATCTGCGACAGCTGTACCCAAAGGGACCCATAATTAAAAACGGTAGATAGTTTTGAATCAAAGTAAAATAATACAAAAGATATTTTAGTATACATTTATTAAACACATAAAATCATATTGATGGCTTTTAGCTTAGATATTTACGATGGTTGTTTTATTGGCAGTATGTTATATACACCAGAATGAATATGAGATATATATTCTAATCACATACTATATACCCATGAATATAATATACAGATATATATCTACTATATCAATAAAACCGTCTTCAATTGTCTTTTATATTTCTACTACATAACATTATCTATAGAGTTACAATATAGAGAGAAAAGAATCTCCTCATTAGCGAACATATTGCAACTGATAACCAAATGGAAATAAAGCATAAATGTTTAAGGGGGTTAAGCGGTTTTTGTCAAGAAAGATGAAACACATAACAACAAAAAATATGCAAAATGCTACCATGATCGCAAAAGTGCTTGATTTGTCTATTAGAATCTTCTGGTTTGGCGAAGGATTAAGGAAAAAAAATTAAATTATGAATAAAAGTAACGTGTTAGAATGCTTAACATACATTTAAGTGAGGCCAAACTGGTTGCCATGGCAGCTAGTTAGCTAATAACAACTATCCAATATTTTAACATTGCAATATAACTTAAACTTACTTAAAATAGCTAAAATATAATCAAAATAATAATAAAATACATAAACATATCAATACAAATAACAAAATCTCACGTAAAAGGTTGCCATTCAAATGATGCCATTGGCGAATTTGTCACTGGCACCCAACTAACATAAAAGTACCAAATTTTTCATTTTATTTTAACCAGATTTTTTTTTTTTATATATAAGCACTATCCCAATATAAGCACTATCCACAGAAAATGAGGACATCTGATCACCTTAATTTGTGTTAAATACCAAAAACTCATATCATGTGCATCTTTTAAAAGATATGAAAATTTTATTCTTTATAATTCTTTATCACATACGATTATTGGCTTAAATATCACCTGATTGTCGACAAATCAGTCTCGTGCAAAAACACAAATATTTTCACATATAGACAAATTTCCCTGATTTTCAAGTTCTTTTACAAAATTCCCTTACTTTTCCCTGATTTCCAAAATCTGTAGCCACCTTGTAAAATACCAGGAAGTTATGAAACAAAAACTGTTTGAGTAAGTGTGATATACTACCTTATGGTATGTTTTGGCAAATAAATAAATAAAAAATAAATAAAATAATCATTTTTTAGAATAACTGTCAAAGAAGATTCAAAATTCTTCCTGTATACTATGAAACGCAAGATCATTGTAACTCTATGCTAACAAGACTTTTCATAAACAAATCACATTTCACACTTAGCTCCAGAAAGATGTATTAGATGATTTTATAAAAACTATAATGAACTATATGAAACTATAATGAAGATAATGAAGGCTCTATTCTCCTTGGTTCATGCACCAAGAAATGCAATAAAATTATAGTGCTGAAAAAACTAGTGATGCTAAAATCAGGCACTCTACTTATAAAATACAAGCTCATTTTGAATAAATGGAAATAAAATTTGTATTACACAATAAGTATGTTTTGGGAAGAGTTCCATATCCTGTGCTGGTTGCCGCGATTGGCAAAAAAATCCAAAATGATGCCAAAAGGGATGTGATGTCACGTAGATAAAGTCCATTCCAGTAGTTAAAAATGCAACCCCAAAGACTGAAGATTGCAACAACCACATCATACACTTATCACAAAAATCAACTCTCCATAAAAAAACAGCACAGGATACGGAACTCTTCCCTATGTTTTGATTAGTTCTCTTAAAAAGTTGTACATCCTTCTATATATAAAAAAAAGTAATGGTTTGGAAATGGACCAATGAAAATCTGTGTAGATACCGCGAAACGTATCTGATTGGGCAAAGCTTTCTGACTTTTCTTAAGGGAATTAACATGAAAGTAGAGAATTTAGAGAGGATGGGCACTATTAGGAAGGTTACCAAGAGGAAGGGACACGGGTCTGTCGCCAACTCGGCGATATATCACTAAATTTGGCAGCCAAAATTAGCTGCCAAAAGTGGCGCCAACTTGGCGCTATTTCCAGTATTTCGCCACTTTTCCATAGACTCCCATTGAAATCCAATAGCGTTTACTCGCTTGCAAAAAATCAACAAATTAAGATATTGCAATGCAACAAAAATTAATATTAGCTTATGAATAGAGCTTAATTGAACTATTTACATTATTTTTAAGCACAAACACTAACTACTTACAATATTCGTAACTTAAATCCTAACACAATTGGTACTTGTTAGTTATCCTGTCGACCAAATTACTGTCGCCAAATTCATATATATTAAACGAGCAAGGGATTTTCCCGATTATGAATGATATAGTAAACGACTGGGAAGATTTTCACGAGACTTGCCCCCTATACTAAATCGAGCACGAGAAAAAGATCTAGCTAGGATCCGAATACAAGAAAATTCGTTTTTACAGGGGAAAACAAACTCAGCGCTGAAAATGTTTTTTGTTATAAATGGAAAAATACTCAAACGATTTACACGAAACGTGTTGCATAAACTAATTTAAGCACGAGAAATCCATCTAGCTAGGTTTCGAATTTAGGAAAGGTCATTTTGATCTATTAAAACAAACTCAGCACTAAGAGTGCTTGGCTAGGGCGCGATTACGCGCGGGGGGGGGGGGGGGGTTGGTGAGCGTAGCGAGCAGAGGGGTCGAGCCCCCTTAGTCATGAAAAAAATTTTATGTAACATTATTCTTCCTCTTTGATTTATGGCTAGTAGGTTTTTGCAAACGGCTAGTAGAAAATCTGACTTACCAGCCACATTTGCTGGTAGAATATTTTCACTTTTGCAAAGCCTGCACTAAACCATTTTGAAATGATTCTCTCTACAGAAGCTTCTAATTGCACAAACAGTAGAAAAATGAAAGAGAAAACATACTGTTTACTCAAAATTAAAAAAAACTAAACTAGATTTGACTTTTTGTTTACAAAAAGCTGTTTTCTCAAAAATACAATAAATCTAAAATATTTCTTTCCAAAATACACACTTTCTTAAAGGTATTACAATTTAAAAAGTATATTGGAATTATTGATTTATCTAGTAAAAAAAATAGAATACAAAAAATAATTAGAATACAATAATAAAGCTAAAATAATGCAAACAAACAATCATAATATACTTGCCTGAAATAACAACACATGTATCGACCCCATTCCGCTTCATAGATTTATAAGCAGCATCAGCGATGGCAAAGATGTGGGGTGGTCTCTCAAAGATTTCTCTTCCTTGGTAATTGTTAACATAGTCTTGTCCATAAATGTTCATAGTCCTATACGGATTTACAGACACACATACTTCACCAATGTAGGAATAAATGTAACCAGAATTATACCTAAAAGAGAACAAAAGTGTAAGATGCATAATCATTACAAAGATTGAAACATCAGAAAAAAAATTACAGCATATTTGATCGGTTAGAAATACTAAATTTTTCACACAAATATTAAAAAAAAAAAAAAAAAATCTGTTATAAAAATTAAGTTAATAAGAGGAAAATTATATAATGCTTAACTGACAATTCTTCTTATCTTAAAATATAAAAAGCTTATATACACTATGGTAAAAGATATTCTAATATACCTTGTTGTACTAATAAAAATTGTAACAATTTAATTATTTGAAGAGTATGTTTAAACAGTATGCCTAAACAAAAATAGAATTTAAAATTTGAAAATTCCAAAAAAATATTCATCCCACAAAATTATACAAAACTTAAAGTAGAGGTATCCACCTTTTCCTCAGGCCCTAGGGATTTTTCCCTCACCTTTCTAATCCTCTATGAGGCACTGCAGCCAGTGCTTAATTTGTGCCGGAACCCACCAGAGCTCAGCTTCAGTACTTCTGTTTTTAGTAAATATGAGGGGCAGTCGGAAAATAAGTTTCCCCTGGCGACTGTGGATAGATGTGTTTATGAAAGACAAAAAATGTAATGAGACATTAAAGATAAAACATAACTTTATTTTTCCGCATAAGTACCAAGTACATTGAGACATTTGTCATACCACTTTATAAGCTTCAAAAAGCCCTCCAGGAAAAAAATCAGGGCTTTGCATACGGACGAAGCGTTGAACGGCTATGGGCAAAAGACGACACAGCAGGTGAACACGAAGCGTCATCTGCGCAGGTACTGCAACAGCGCCATCTGCTTGATCGTGGTTGACCTCTACCCAATGGTGTATCTGTTAGAAGAGTGATTTCTGATATAAACATTTCATCTATTATTGTGAGCCTGAATATTCATCCATCCGACTTCAAGCTGGTGAAACGAAACACGTGTGCGCTGACAAAGTACTTTTCTGTTTTCTGTGAGATTCTCATTAAAGAACTTACACGTGTAACCTCAAGAGTTCAAGGCTAAATGACGTAGACTTGACTGTGTTTTTTTCTCTCATCCAAGAACTAATACTTCAGTCTCTGAGTAACTTTTATTTAATGCAGACCTGATGAACAATTCTATTAAATTAAATGTTTTAACTTTTTATAGTGTGATGTAAATTTTATAATGTAAAATTAATCTTTCTTTTTCTTCAACAGTAATTAAATAATTAACTTAGAAATTATACAATGAAGCAATACTTTATTTAGAGAAGATGTTTTTTTATTTTCATCAGTGATCGAAAGAAGTTATTAAATAGTGCCATTGGATTTATAGTAAAATTGGATACCCTTACTACACCTTCGCGGATTCAAAAGGTAGGACAAACTTTCTCTACCTTTCTTTTATTATCATGAAGTCTTAAAGTGAATTTTAAGAATAAAATTAGAAGAAGAATTTATTTACCGTAGTTCTAAAAATTATCAGATTATGAGACTGAGGATTGAACACGGTAAAACCGCTCTCTAATAAGAAAAATAAAAAAAACTATATTTTAAACAATAGAAACTATAAAAGTATTAGTAAAATTAATAAAAATACAACATCATGGCTTCAAATATGAAAGAAATGTGTAGCATAGAAAAACTGAACTCCAATAATTATGCGATTTGGAAGTTCAAGGTAGAGATGCTGTTAATGAAAGAGGATTTAATCAACCAGATAACTGATGATCCGCCAAACCCCTTAACAGGCGAATGGACGAAGAAAGACAATAAAGCCAGGGCTATTATAAATTTAAGCTTAGAAGACTCACAGCTGATTTACATAAAAAACGAAACATCAGCTAAAGCTACATGGCTAGCATTAAAAACAATACATGAGCGCGCGAATTTATCTAGTAAATTATATTTGCTAAGAAAACTATATAGTATAAAACTAGTTGAAAATGGTAATATGAACGACCATATTGTTAAAATATTAGAAACCGCTGATAGGTTAAAAGCAATAGGAGAAGAGATTAAGGACTCTCATCTATCTGCACTTTTGTTGTGCTCCCTTCCACCTAGCTATGATACTCTGATCACGGCATTAGAGGCCCGATCAGAGACAGAATTAAATTCGGAATTTATAAAAGGAAAACTAACAGATGAATTTCAAAGGAGACAAGAAAGCTCCAATTCATCGCATGAAAATGTATACAAAACATTTAATAAACAAAAACAAAACACTAGGGCATATCCAAAAAGAGAACAAAACCTTTTTTGCACGAATTGCAAAAGAAAAAACCATGTGCGACAAAATTGTTGGTTTCTTAAGAATAAAAATTCTAAGAACCAAACAAATGAAAAATACAGACAAAATTCGTCTTTATGCTTTGAAGCAAGTAATTTTACTCCGAAAACTAAAGCAGAAAAAAACACACAAATTCAAGAGAGTAAAAGCGAAGAAAATCAAAACGAAAAAACAATGTCTCAAAGGCAATTATCATTAATCGCACATAATGAATCTAAATCTACTTGGATTGTTGATTCTGGAAGCAGTTCACATATTTGTAATGACATAAATGTATTTGTTGACATTGACAATAACAACAAAAATACTGTCACGATAGCAAACGGAACAACACTAAAATCGCACGGGACAGGTACAATAAAATTACGGACACAATCAAATGACATAACTTTAAAGGACGTTTTATATGTTCCTGATATTCAATCAAATTTAATGTCGGTTACGAAAGCCACAAAGTATGGTTATGAATTCATGTTTGAAAATAACACCTGTAACTTATCCTATAATGGAAAAACTCTCTTAGAAGGAAAAAAGAGAGAAAATTTATATGAAATTAACCTATATAAACCTAAGCAAGAAATCTATGTCAATTTTGCTGAACAATGCAAGAATAAAAACTGCATTGAGCTTTGGCATAAGAGATTAGGTCATAGAAATGTTAATTCAATTAAACAACTCTTATCCAACAATTTAGCAACAGGTCTAGAAATTAAAAATTGCAAACATGACATAGTTTGTGAGAGTTGTATAAAGGGAAAACTAACAAATGCACCGTATCCAAAACAGAGTGAGAACAGAGCTAAGAAGGCGATCGATCTGGTGCATACGGATGTATGTGGTCCGATGCAAACAGAAAGCATAGGAGGGAAGAAATATTTTCTCACATTCACAGATGATTTTAGTAGATTCACAATGATATTTCTTTTATCGAATAAAAGTGAGGTAGTTACCAAAGTGAAAGAATATGTAGCCATAACGAAAAATAAATTCGGTCGCACAGTTAAAGAAATCCGATCTGACAATGGGGGTGAATACACTAGCGAAGAATTAGAAAAATTCTTAAAATATGAAGGTATTCATCACCAGTTCACTATTCCGCATTGTGCACCTCAGAACGGTGTTTCGGAAAGAAAGAATAGGACTTTAGTCGAAATGACAAGGTGCCTATTATCGGAAGCGCAGCTGCCAAATAAATTTTGGGCCGAAGCTTTAAATACAGCTGTGTATCTTATAAACAGATTACCAACAAAATCACACAATTCAACTCCATACCAGCTATGGACAAACAAAAAACCGGATTTATCAAACATAAAAATATTTGGCTGCAAAGCTTATGCTTATCTCGATAAATCCCAAAGAGGAAAACTCGATGATAAAGCAATAAAAGGAACATTTATCGGTTATGATAATAGATCAAAAGGATATAGGATCTACATTGGCAATAATAAAGTAATAAGGGCAAGAACTGTTAAATTTATAGAAAACTCTAATTCAAATGAAAACGAAAAAAAATCCATTGATATGAGAGAAGAATTAGAAGTTCAGAAACAACCTGAAAAAGCAGGGGGAGATTCCTCAAAATTCTTTATAGACATGCAGGAAGATAAACAAACAGACAATGAGGAAAATTTAAACGAAAACGAACCTAGAAGATCTCAACGATCAAATAGGGGAGTTCCACCCGATAGATTCTCTTATATTACTAAAATACAAAAAGAAAATATTGAACCAACAGAGTGGAAAGATATAGCGAAAATCGAAAACCCATATGATAGAAACAAATGGTACGAAGCAACTAATGAAGAAATTAATTCATTAAGAAAAAACAAAACATGGGAACTAATTGATCCACCACCTGGAATAAAAGTAATTGGGAATAAATGGGTATTCACCAAAAAATATAATGAAAATAATGAAATAGAAAAATATAAGGCACGTCTTGTAGCCAAAGGTTTTTCTCAAAAATACGGAAGCGATTATTTTGAAACCTTCGCTCCAGTAGTAACGTATACAACTATAAGAGCGTTTCTAGCATGTGCAGCGTATAAAAATTTAGATGTTAATCATATAGATATTAAGACTGCATTCCTCCACGGAAATTTAGAAGAGGAAGTTTATATGTCACAACCAGAAGGGCATGTAATACCGGGAGAGGAAAATAAAATTTGCAAACTAAAAAAATCAATTTACGGATTGAAGCAATCCGCACGAGCATGGAACATTAAATTAGAAGAAAGTTTAACTAAACTTGGTTTTGTGCAAAGCACCTCCGATCCATGTCTCTTCACACGAAAATTAAAGGAAAGTACAACATACATCATTATATATGTTGATGATTTATTAATTTCAGGGGAAACTAAAGAAATAAATGAAATAATAGAACAACTAAAAAAGGAATATGAAGTCAAAAATTTAGGACTTGTAAATTATTATCTGGGGATAAACATAAAAAGAAGTAAAGAAGGAAATTTCGCACTTGATCAAAGAAACAAAATAAAAGAACTGATCGAAAAATTCGATTTAAAGGAAGCGAAACCCTGTGATACTCCGATGGAACCCGGGTACTTAAACATAATTGATGAGGAAAATTTACTTTCTAATAACAGTAAATATAGGCAAGCTATCGGAACATTGTTATATATAGCTACAATAACTAGACCAGACATAGCCGCCGCTGTGAACATTTTGAGTCGTAGAAACGAAAAACCCAGAGAAAAGGATTGGAACGCAGTAAAGCGGGTTATTAGATATTTAAAAACAACACAAGAACTAAAACTAATTATTAGTAAAGAAAATGAGCCAATACTAACAACATATGCTGACTCCGATTGGGCAGGGGATAAAAATGACCGTAAATCAACAACGGGAAATTTATGTAAATTAGGAAATACACCAATTTCCTGGTCAACTAAGAAACAAAATTCAGTTGCCTTATCATCCGCTGAGGCTGAATACATCTCAGCAGCAACTTCAGCACAAGAGACAGTTTGGATTATCAATCTTCTAAAGGACCTTGATCTACAACAAAATTTGCCCATAACTTTATTCGAAGATAATCAAGCTTGTATAAACATGGTTAAAAATTATAAACATCATTCGAAAACAAAACATATCGATATAAAATACAACAGCATAAAAGATCTTAAGGAAAAGGGAATAATTGAACTACAATATTGCCCAACCAAAACTATGACAGCTGACATTCTAACGAAGCCCCTTCCCAAACCTGACTTTACAAAACACAGAACAGGTTTAAATCTCAAGAACATTTATACTTCAGAAATCAAGCAGGGGTGTTAGAAGAGTGATTTCTGATATAAACATTTCATCTATTATTGTGAGCCTGAATATTCATCCATCCGACTTCAAGCTGGTGAAACGAAACACGTGTGCGCTGACAAAGTACTTTTCTGTTTTCTGTGAGATTCTCATTAAAGAACTTACACGTGTAACCTCAAGAGTTCAAGGCTAAATGACGTAGACTTGACTGTGTTTTTTTCTCTCATCCAAGAACTAATACTTCAGTCTCTGAGTAACTTTTATTTAATGCAGACCTGATGAACAATTCTATTAAATTAAATGTTTTAACTTTTTATAGTGTGATGTAAATTTTATAATGTAAAATTAATCTTTCTTTTTCTTCAACAGTAATTAAATAATTAACTTAGAAATTATACAATGAAGCAATACTTTATTTAGAGAAGATGTTTTTTTATTTTCATCAGTGATCGAAAGAAGTTATTAAATAGTGCCATTGGATTTATAGTAAAATTGGATACCCTTACTACACCTTCGCGGATTCAAAAGGTAGGACAAACTTTCTCTACCTTTCTTTTATTATCATGAAGTCTTAAAGTGAATTTTAAGAATAAAATTAGAAGAAGAATTTATTTACCGTAGTTCTAAAAATTATCAGTATCGGTATCTTGCACGTTCGCGTTCACCAGCTGTGTCAGCGCCATCTGCTTGATCGTGATCGACTTCTACCCAATGATGTATTGGTGTCTTGCACGTTCGCGTTCACCTGCTGTGTCGTCTTTCGCCCATAGTCGTTCAACGCTTCATCCGTATGCAAAGCCCTGATCTTTTCCTGGAGGACTTTTTGAAGCTTATAAAGTGGTATGACAAATGTCTCAATGTACTTGGTACTTATGTGGAAAAATAAAGTTATGTTTTATCTTTAATGTCTCATTACATTTTTTGTCTTTCTTACACACCTCTGTCCACAGTCGCCAGGGGATACTTATTTTCCGACTGACCCTCGTATTTAAATAGTGGCCAGAATTCACTGGAGCTCATAAACACTGCACTTCCGGAGCCCAGTGCAACAACGCTTCCGAAAAACGAATCCTAAATTACCCTTTCATTTCCCTCCCATCTCCCATCTTTTGCATCAGAACACTTAATGCGACGTAATGTGTCGCTCACATAAGAGATGGAGATGAAACAGGCTCAATTTTTATATCAGTCCTAGGGATTGTGCAGGCTCAAGCTCAATCTGTCTTAATTCAAAATTTATTTTATTTTCATTTCAAATCATTTTAATGCTACTTTGATCAGAATAAAGAGTAAACAGAAATAGAATTTTTCTATTCTGCATAGATGTGAATTACTTATTTTGTGTTAACACTATTTCAAAATCATAATTCTGCGATTAATTAACATTAAGATTAGGCAAAGATTTCTATTTGGAAGTAGTAACACCTAAAAAGTGAAATAGCTGATAGGTAAGTATTTGCAGATAGATGAATTTAAAATTTTTATTTCGTTAAATAAAAAAAAAAACCAATGCTTTAAATTTTGAAAATAATGTATGAAATATAAATATGCAGATTTGAGTGACGACAGAATGGGGGGGAGCTATGCTACGGGCAGGGCTCGAAAATTCTGAAAATTTTAAGGTTCCCAGCTGGGAACCTATATGAAAAGTGTAGGTTCCCAGAAAAATTTATGTGTTCCCAGTTTTTTAATAAATTCAGAGCTTAATGAAGATATTGTGTCATATAGACACATTTTTGAATAATAAGCAAAAATTTTAGTTTACGGTTTATCAATTGATGTTTTGACTGTTCTCTATCCAAAAGAACCTCCTCCCTCCCTTCATATTCTTATAGATGTGTAACTTAAAAGGAAATGTTGCATTACATTTGCACACGAAGATTAAGCATTATATATTGCTTTATTCAAACGTATACAGAACAAATAATTAATATATATATATACAATATTTAATTTTTAGGTTCCCGGCCGGGAACCTGAGTGGGAAAAATACGTTCCCAGAAATGATTTCTGGGTTCCCCGGGATACCGGGAACGCTATTTTTCGAGCCCTGGCTACGGGTGTCAGTACTGAAGAGTATCAGGGTTTCAGTATTTTTTTCTTAGAAATTAAACCCTGACTGCCGCCTGCCTATTGGTGTTTCAAGCCGAGAAAAAGCAGAAATAATCATTCATAAGAAAATATTTTTAATGATTGAAAATAAATTTTAAATACCTACCTGTAAAAAGATGAAATTTAAAAAATGAAAATTTTTAATTCTGACGAGTGCATACGAATAAGATTGTTTTTTAAATAATTATCGCCATTTTAAAAATAAAAAAAAGTTGGTGCCCTTTCCAAGAAAAGCTTTAACGAGATCTGATCAAACTATTCTATGCCAACGTTTTGCACAAATTTGTCATTATAAATCAATCAAAGACTAAGCAAGATTGGTCAATTAGAAACGTGAAACCTTATTGAAATGTTATTATAAATGTTGATGCAAAGAATAATTAAAAAATATATTGAATAAAAAGAATGGTATGTGACAAAAAAAAAAATATTTAAAAAAAACCCTGAAAATAAAAAATGAAGGTAAACAAATGAAAAGAATGCTGTATGATAAACAACTTGGGACAAGTCCCATATCCTGTGCTAGGAATTTTGTCGCCAAATTTGGCGCGGTTTGCTGGGCGATAGGTGTTTCGTTCTTGTTTACGTTTATTCCTTGACTTTCGACGGCTTAACGGACCCTGGGGTTGCTTTAGTTCGGAAATCCCGTTTGAAGACGGTGAGCTTGAAGCTGATTGGTTACAATTAGTATTACGTGGGCAATTACTAAGCTAAAATTTGAAATCTGTTAGATAACTTGTTTGCCGCCATTCAATTTCATTCGGATGCTCGTCTTTGCTTGTGCCGACCTCGTTGATTTCTCTAAGGTAAATCTTGTTTGCTCTGTCTTTTTATTTTTTTAATTTATTTTTGTTTTTTATTAGGATTTTTGCATTAGTTGTTTAAAATGCACCCTTCATTGTTAAATATTTCCATTTTTACATGTTTGGCCATTTTAGAGACGGAAGATTCTGCAGTCAAATTTGCAATTGAAGTTGGACTTATTCCTACAGCTCCCCCGCCTTGTCCTAAATGTAGCGGTCCTATGAAATCAAATCGAAGCAAGGATGTAAAATTTAAATGGAGATGGGCCTGTAATAGTAGGAATAAAACAAAATCGAACCCAAATCCTTGTACTGGCACCGTTAATCCTGCAATTAATACTGTTTTTGAAAATTCTAAAATTCCGGTTTGCAACCTTTTGGCTATGATTTTTGCATTTGTATTCAAAATTCAAACAAATTTTTTATATGAGCAAATGTGTAACTGGAGAAAACAAAGGAATGAACCGACCCTATCAAAAGAAACGCTTTGTGACTATTTTTCTTATATTCAAGAAGTTTGCGAAATTCACTCTTCTCATATGTATTCTGAATTGGGGGGCCCGGGAAAATCTATTTTAATTGATGAAACTTTTTTAACTATTAGGAAATACGGAAGGGGTCGGCTTACTTCTAATCATACGATTACTGTTTTAGGCATTTTTTGTAGAGAGGACAAAGAGGGGTTGTTTTTTAGGGTAGATAGCAAAAAAAAAAAGTGATATTTGGCCTTATGTTTCATGTTTTTGCGTCTATACAGATTCGGCCAAACAATACAATGACGTAGAAAAATTATTCTCCAGTCAGACAACACACGAAGTTACGAATCATAGTAAAGGCGAATTCGTGTCAAAAACCAATAAAGCGAACACCATTAATGATCTAGAAAATAAAAATTGTTGGTTTAAAAATTCTCTAAAATGTCGCAGGAATGATAAAATGTTGTCACAATATATGGCTCTTCATTTTTATCGCCGACGCAAGCTAGATCATTTACAAACGACGGGCCAGAAAGTAGAAGTCCTCATAAAGGACATTATTCAAGTCTACCCAGGGTACGGGATTGAAGGGCTAAAGCTTTTGGATTTTCAAAGACCAACGGCAAGATCTGAAAACATCGAGGGTACATTACCAAAAGTCCCTCAAAATTTAAATTTAAATTCTTTTCAGTTAGAAGGCGAAGTGCCTTTCATTGACGATGTTTCAGACCCTGACTGGGACCCCACTTGGTAAACATTATATTATTTATTTTTAATTAATTTTTTTTTTTTTTTTTTTTTTTTTTTTTGTAAATATTAACCTTATTTTTTTATGTGTAATTATTTATATATTTTTTGTATGCAATTTCCCTTTTTTCTGAATCGCGGTCTCACTTATTGGCATTTATTATATTTATCCTTTTACTTTTTTTTTTTAATTTTTTTTTTTTGGGCAGGTGTGAGCAAGATTATAAGTTACCATTATTGTTTTGAATTTAGTATAATCAAGATTGACAAAAGAATTCTGGTAAGTTTTTTTCTCTTTTTTATTGTCCAAAATGTTTTTAAAACGTACGCCTTCGTACGGGGGTTCAGGGGGCAGAGCCCCCCCTGACAATAACAATTATTGATCTGAAAAATCACATTTCTTTAGCTTTTTAATCGTTAGTTTATTTAGAATGCTGCTAAAATTTGCGTAATTCGATCGTACAAAATTTTTCAAGATGGCGGAAAAACTTAGTTTTTAAATCTTTATGTTATTTATAAATCCATGTTTTTACATCATTTTCTACTTTTAAAAATGTTGCAAAATCATTGATTTATAAATAACATACAGATTTAAAAATGATGTTTTTCTGCAATCTTTGAAATTTTTTTCATGTCGACAAAACGGCATTTTGGCGCAATTTTTTCCGCCAAGTTCGCCAAGCAGCACAGGATACGGAACTCTTCCCAACAACTTTAAAACCATTTAAGAAACAACATATAATTCTTGAATATTTTCTTTTTTTTTTTTAGCAAAATTTATGGAGATGAGACTGGAAGAGTAGTTTAGTACCTCTCATTTCTTAATAACTTGATTCGGACGTCTTATGAGCATATTTCTAGAGAATGAATATCTCGCTTACAGACGAAATCGCAAAGAATTTGTTTGTTATTGTTCCGATTAGTTGGTTGGATGGATGGATGGATGGTTGCTCTTTTCTTTAACTCTACTGTTAAAATTGATTGGTTGGTTTGACGCTTGACAAACACATTTGCATAAATATTTATATTTCTTTTAAATGCTAAAAGGTAACAGCTTTTAACACTTAAAAATATATATATTATTACAAGGGGTTATAATTTATTTTTTAAATATTTATGCCAAATCCTTATCACTTCATGTTTTTTTCTTACTGCCAAATGGCAACTTTCTTTTTGTTTATTTTTAATTTCATTAACATGTCATTAACCAGGAAGATCGCCATTAACTCATTCATTACTCTCAAATAAAGTTATGCAAAGTATTTGGTGCATTTTATTTTTTTCATGGATTAGCCCACCAAGTGTTGTTCAACCAATCATAATCGTGAGTTTGTAGCCTGTATTACGAGCCAACCAATCACAATCCACCATCTTTGGCGGGCAAACAAAAAACAAATCTAGTTGCTAATGTGGTTGCTAGGGTGTGACGTCAGTTGAAACTGATGTATTAAGATTAAGTAGTCAGTCTCTCGATGGAGACCAAACTATGAAAATAAATTTTCGATAGAGTATCTATTGAAAACAACCAAATCTCTTTTAAGGTGTAAATAAATAAAATGTATAAAAGACAGAAGGCTGGGGTGATTATTAATGAGATTATCTTCAATATTTAGAGAAATCTGATATTTAACCCCAAAAAATCTTCTCAAAGTTCGTCAATTTAGAAGAAGCTATTTAGTTATTTTTTATTAGTTCAAATTTTTAAGAAGATGGCTCAATTGTGAAATTTTCGTGTTACTGCCCGGAGCAAAAAACGGTACTTTCGTGTTATAGCGGCCCCCTGCAATTACGATTATGGCAAAGTTGCAGCTATGACTTCGACAAGATAATCGTAAAGTTTATATATGCATCCTATATATGTGCATCATATATCCGCATATAGGGTAGATGTGCCAGTAATGGACACCCTTAAGGAATTTCTTTAAAAATTATTTTTTAATTAATAGTTATAATTGTTATAATCCATATTTTTTAATATTATATTAATCTACCAACAATATTTAACCATGCCCATAGTCACAATTCTCAATGTGAAGCGAAATTTAATTGTAAATAACAGAAATAAATCAAAACACCCTAAATTCCAGTAATGGACACCCCACAAAAAGTAATAGATAATTGATATTATGATTGTATTTAAAACTAGAATTTAAAGAAAGCATATTAATGAAATAAAAAAAGCTGAATTTTTATTGGTTATTTTTTTATAAACCAAAAACGTTGAAGGTGGTCCATTACTGGCACATCTACTATCTATATATACTCCACACACTCATATGTGCCATATACGTTATTATATAGTTTTACATGTCATAAATACATCATGTACGTCTTATTCACATGTCATATATATGCGTCATATATGACTATAACTTGGTCATGAAATGTTATACATATCATATATTATTATAATGTCATATATGCTTTATAATTTGGCGATAAATCTTGGTCGCTTAGCGATTCATCCTTGGGGCCGCTATAACACGAAAGTACCTAAAAAAGCATACACTATTCTGGAATTAGAAAGAAAATTTTATCAGAAATTATCAATTATTGTGTATGCAAAGACTAATGAATAAACAAACAAGCCTATAAAAAATAAATTAATTCGACAACTTCGAAACCGGTTAGGTCAGCGGAAACATTCGTGCGGCTAAAAATGAAAGTGGAGTAAAGTCATCAGAAATCGGGGTCAAACACAGGGAGTGTATCCGATCGACAAACAAAACAGAAACAATCTGAGCGTGAAGTAAGTTTATTTATTTTTTTTAATCGTCTACGTGATCGTGATTTAGCAGCTTGCACTTTGTAGCAGTGTTTTCCGGATAACACATATCTTCTTTTTTAATAGTCTGCTGGATTTAGTTTCGCCTGGATTTGTAGTAATTAATTCCGATCATAAATATTAAAATTTAGCAAGCGATATTTCACTTACAAAAGATTTACTAATTCGGTAAATAAAATGAAGATCTTTGTAATTTTCTTTTTATATATTTTTATTTAAATGTTTTTAGTAAAGTGTTTAAGGGGCCGCTTCACCGAAACTCCCTGATCGCGAAATCCCATGTTAACCTATGGGAAAACTCCGAAGCGCGATAACTCATTACCTAATATAATTATTAAAATACAGTTTTCACCATCAGAAAGTAGACGTCAGATGCCAATGTTGTGCGTTTTTAGAAATTGTCTCCGTTAATTTTAAGTATCTCTAAGAAGATGATAAAATTTCATCAAGTGGAAATTTCAAAGTTTATAGGGAAATTTTAAATAGTTAAAATATAAAGAGACAATTTTTAAAAACGCACAACGTCGGCATCTGGCGTCTACTTTCTGATGGTGAAAACCGTATTTTAATAATTATATTAGATAATGAGTTATCGCGCTTCGGAGTTTTCCCATAGGTTAACATGGGATTTCGCGATCGGGGAGTTTCAGTGAAGCGGCCCCTTAATGATATATATATATATATATATATATATTTTTTTTATCTATCCTCACTTTATGACTGATAAACAAAAACTCATGTTTTTCTGCCATAGTTGTACAACGATATTTTAAAAGAATAAGAATGGTAAATTTTGCAGCTTTATGCCAGTGGTTGGGTATAGATAACAAATTTGCTATTTTAAACAGATTTTCAGGCACATGGAAAATTGCGAAACGTTGTCATGAGGAAGTATTTAGGATTAATACTTATTTCTATGTAAGAAGTTATTTTTAAATGAAGAAATTTAATTTTTAAACAATTTTAAAATGGTGCCTAATTTATCTTTAAAAGGGCCCAGATGCAAAACATTTTTTACACCTTAAATTACTTCATACGTTAAAATACAGGTATTTTAATTTAGCCGCATTGGTGGACCATCTAAACGACAGGGTTGGAACTGGTATGGCCCAAGTATAAAAAATTTTAGGGGCCTAATTTTTTGTTTGAAAAGGTTAAAAGAAAGTCTTTTAATGTCGTTGGGGACTCTTATAAGTATGGGTTCCGGTTGCATTCTACCCATTTCCACCTCCCTTTTGGCATCCCTTATATAAGTTAGTCTTACCAAGTGTCCCGAATATCGGGTTTTCCATGACCCGTCCCGCGGAACTCCTGGGCGGGGCGCCAAATGTCCCAAGTTTTTCACGATGCATTAATTCTTGTTAGTGCGATGCTATTCGTTAGTCTGTATCTAGTGGAACTTTATCTCTCTATATTAAAAAAAAGTAACCACCGCCGCGGCCGCCGCTGTCAATTAAGATTTTGTGCCTTGAAGTCTTTCTGGACTAATATCCAGAAAACTATTGAAAAAAAATTTTTTTAAATTGGTGGTTTTATAAAGAAATGTTCGATAACCACGCTGAAGTAGACAGTTTTTAAATCGAAGAATTATTTTAAGAGATATTTAAAATCAAAGTTGGTCAAAACAGTTTTCTTATAAAAGTTTTACAGAAACGAAAACTATGCACAGGAATTTAAACATAATTTGTAAGGATATAGTTGACAAGGTTGGGGTGTGCAGACTGCAATTATTTTTTCAATTTGACTCATTTTTTGAGGTTATATTTCAATTTTTTATTCAAAATTTTCATTATTTTCACGAAGATTTATTTCATATTTCATAAATTCCATTATTTGAATCGTTGCCAATTTGTAAAATAGCGCACGTAATAATATTCCCTTTCAATTAAGAAATGTATAGTATTAACACGTGACTTAAAAACAGAAATAAAACTTTAAAATAATAATTAAATGATCACGTGTTAAAAGCAATAAATGTAGAAAATGACAGAATAAAAAATATACTTGCGCGTGAATATTAAAAAGATAAATTATTCCGCGTTTTCAAAGCATCAAGTAGAGTAAGATTGATTTATTTCGACAAAATATTTTATCTATTATTGCAAATTTTAAAACAGCGTAATTAATATTTCCCTTCAATTAAAAGCTATATTTTTACGTTTAATAATTACGTTTAAATCAACGAAATAACTAATAAATTGGTAAAATATAATTAAAAATACAGATAAACGTTGAATTAAAGATCACTCGATGACATAACTACCACGCGTAACGCATCTGGTATCCATTGAATGCGACGCCACAGATATGCACTTCTGGCTTTAAATCCTATATTTTGGCGACAGTTCATTTCTTTTATAGAAAGTAGTAGTCGGGATAATGGAGTAATACCCAATTTTCTATAGCATCGTTATAAAATTTCCCGATGCCATGACATTGCTTACTTAACCATTTTGCACGAGTTCATTTTCAAATGTTTAATTAACCTTATTTTATCAACAGTTGTTAGCTGTCTCGACAGCAGTTGATTCGGCTTTAAAATCCCTTGGTCAAAGGAAAATGAATAGAAACCCGATTATAGCAGATATTACAGCGAGCAGCCGATTACAGCAGGTCGTTTAATTATAATTCAATCTTCCGCAATCGTTTTAAGGTTGATCAAATGAGTGTGTTTTTACAGTTTGTGGTGTCAGAACGGGGGTTGGCGAGCGTATAGCTCGTAGGGGGCAGAGCCCCCTAGTACAGTAAAAATATGTGAAAACTGAATCTGTCTATAACGTAACATTGTTAGGATTCCGCCAAAAATTAATACCCGAGATATTTACCTGCTAAAACGGAATATTTTTCTGGTAGCTACTTAGTTTGTTTTTACAGGTTTCACCGTACTTTGTTTAGCAGAACTTGCGAAAACGGTAACTGTTTATAACGGAATCCTTGCAAAAGTAAAAAATCCCTGACGGCTCGGCCTACAGGCACAGGTAGATTTCGAAGACGCAGACCGTGGAGCACCTGTTCATTGGGAATTACAGATGAAAGACCTATTTGACATGATGTGACAGTTGGGACCACCCACTTCGAAATGTACCGCTGCCTGCGGATTTGATATCTTTTTTTTTTTTTTTTTTTTTTTTTGAGACCGGCGACCAGGCCCCTACCTGCCAGGTTTCCCTAGCTTAAACGGGTTTAGTGCCTGGTACCGGGGCGCGTAGCGCCACTGAAGAGATGCCGCGTAGCGGCTGGCCGTTGCTGACAGGACGGCGGATTTGATATCTTGGGAATTGACGAAGTTTTTTTTTTTTTTACCGTTTGGTCCTATAAAAAACTTGTCAATATAAAAGTTGTAGATAATATTAAGAAGATAATAAATTTAGGCGGATTTGATATCTTGGGAATTGATGAAGTTAGGAATTTTTTCTTCTGAAATCCCTATTCCCCCCCCCCCCCCAAGAGGGCATTTTTAATGAAATCAAAAATCTGTCATACATAAGTTTTTGGCCCTTTTCCTAGAAGTAATAATAACTCTTAAACGGATTCGTTATGTATAAAAATTAAGAAGTTATGGGTTTATTTCTGTTTTCACGTCTGCTTGTGGGCGGAGTCAGCAGGGACTTTTTTACTTTTAATTTTTTTTTTTTTTTTTTTTTTTTTTTTTTTTTTTTTTGCCGTAAGAGACTATAAAAAACTTGTCAATATAAAAGTTGTAGATAATTTTAAGGAGAATTACAATAAATTTAAACGTATTTGATATCTTGGGAATTGGCGAAGTTATGAATTTTTTTCTTCTGAAAACTGAGAAAAATCATCAGAAGAAGGTGGAATGGCTACGCATCAGCCGGGTCATCAGCTATAAGAATGATCTGGGCTAATGCCGGTCATAATAGAAATAACAGTAATATTTATCTATGTGAATTAATGTTTAATTGTGTTGACATAGTGACTTGGTCTTGTTTTGTACGTTAAATGTGTTATTAAACGTTGTTTTCTTCAAGAAACGGCCTAAAAAGTGTCTACCTATTCCTAGAGCTCCTATACTACTTATAGGAGTCTTACCTATTCCCACACTCGGAAGGACGCGACATGGTATTTTTTCAGTAAGGACAACGAATATTTTCCGTTTAAGACAAGATTCCGTTTTAGACAGGTACCGTTTTCATAGGATTTACCGTATCATCATGTTCCGATTTAGAAGCCGCTGCCCTGCTTTTTTGTGACAAGGACCTGGCAACTCTAATATTAATACGCATTTTAAGAGACGAAAACAATGTGTGGCATACTATGTACATGTACACTGTAGAACAGTATTGAAATATTTTCCCTGGGAACAACACGCTGGGTAAACGCTCTATCTCCCGCACAAATTGAGATAGAGACTTGAAATTTGGTATGTACTTATAGTATGTAATAATGGGAAGAAGCTTATTGAATTTCCGTAACCTCGATTATCCGAAACTTTTTTTTAGGACGCTCGAAATATCCGTTCTGATAAAAGGTATATAAAAAATTTTGAAATTGTTTATTTTAAGGAGTGAATATAAAAGACAATAAAACATTACATAAAAAATGGAAGTTGATCGAATAATGAGTTGCCGAGATATTTGGAATCCTATTTTCCACGCTCTTCGATTTTTCGTGACCCCGTATTTTATTCTAATTGTAATTCAAAGATATATTTTAATTGGAAATGGGACGCTTAATCCGACGAAGTAAACTGTTAGTTAATATAATTAACATTTTTAGAGTTATGAGGATGTTTTTATTTTACGAAATTCAGTAATAGAGCTGTAACAACGGCTGCAGGGTGCAGTATTTCTCCAAAAGAACGCTTGTTTCCTTCTGAACGTTAGAAGATGCTCGCAGAAGTGGGGAGGGGGTTGGTCATTTTGGAGCAATGACAGAGAACTTCCGCCCTTACCCCCAGTGGACAGTGTACACGTAGACGTAGAGAAGCGGGGAGTCTGTTGTTGGAAAGCGAGCGATGAGGTTCGCTTGTAAACAGCTCCGGTTTTAGTGAGATGTTTTTTTTTTTTGTGCTTTCCGCTGTGTTCTGCGGTGATTATGAAGATCACGATTAAATTGTAAATCACAAAGAACTTGTACAGAATATTTTTTTTAATTAAATAATTTTTAATTGAATCCAGTGGATTCTTTATTAGTTTAGCTGTGCGTGAATGTTTATGTTTGAAATTAACACTCGCTACACCACAGAGCCTTTAAAGTTTATGACGTCATCAAGCCACGATTTTATTCGAATTGCAATGCATTTTATAAATAGTTTACACATGTTTTATTTTCATATTTTATATTATGCAGATCCATGATGGATAAGTATATTACGGTGGTCCCCAACGACTAGTTTATTTCGTGCCTCTTTGAGATGTAGCAATATATTTTTTTTATCTCTTTGTTGATTTGCACCACGCTATTTTTGTGCTTATCGAGACAGGAGTGTAAGAGAAGGAGGCCCTTCAAACCCTCCCCATTGAAAAGAAGGTAATGTTTAAAATCGCATAATCTGTCCCAAACAAAATGTTTCATAATTATCTATGAAAAAAAAAAATCTATCTGTACGTGAAGGAGAATTATAAATAACTAGCAGACTACGCCCGCTGCGCCGGTCGGTTTCTCCAAAAGAACCTTGAATCAAACGAAATATATCGGTGAATTTAACCTTGTATTTTAAAGTAATCTGTACCTTTACCTGGAATATCCTAAAATAACATAAAAACGGATACTTATTTCACTAAGTTATGTTTTTTTAATACGGTTTATTATTACGTTTACAATTTATTACCTACCGTTTTCCATTGATTCCTATGTTTTATAGCTACATTTTTTAATAACGGGAATAAACCTATATTATTCACAACTAAAAAGAAATGGCGCATCTAGTATTTCTCGAGAATTAAATAAAAATCATGCACTCGTGACATCATAATTCACTTTTATATTTTAACAGAATAATACGGTTACTATAATTTGTGACTCGTGCTGACACACTGCTGTTAGTATTATTTTTTACGCGTGAAGTCTTCGCTATGGTACTCCATTGTGAAATTTGGTAACTTTTGAAATTCAATATTTGAAAAATGGCCTAATCATTAGATTTGAAATTTATATCAAGAAAAATACATTTTTTTACCTTTCTAACGCAGTTTGTCTAACAATTTTCTGACAAATACTTTTCGAGCAATTAATTTTTTCAGATACTTCAAATGTTTCATTTTCCGAGATTAATCTGTGGCAACGATTAGCGAAAATCCCAGTCGTCAGCAACGCATACCTTTTTATTAAAGAGGATGGTTATATTTTTAAACATATAAAACTGCAGATCGGAGGCGAGTGGGGCTTAGAATCAGTTCTCCAAGTCGTGTTTTAGGTGGATTTCGTAAGAAATACTACCTATTACATTCTCCCTTATGTTGGAATTTCTGGAAAATTTTTGCAGATCTACGCCGATCATGACTCCCAGAAACCAAAACCGTACCAGTTCAAAAACTTTATCAATCTCTTTTTTATGGACACGATTACTTCAATAAATCTGCACAAATCTCTTCCAAACGGATACATAAAATCAAGGGGCATAAAATATCGGTCAAGTTCGTTAATGGACAAAATCGAACCGAGGAGGGGGTGGGGAGGCTTTTTGCTAAAACAGAAAAACCCCACAACTTCTTAATTATGATTACGAAATCGAAATCACCCTCTCGTGGAGATCAGCCGTTAAGCATAGGAACACAACTCCACGAGGGGAAATGTTTATTGAAAATTCATATTTTAGATTACAGATGTTGAATATTACATTAGAGATTTAAGTAAAATTAGTACAAAGTTAGTTTTTACAATACTGGTTGAGATCACAACATTTCTTAATATTATATATATATATATATATATATATATATATATAAGAAAAAGTATAAAAGAAAGTAATTAGAAAATTTATGAAAAGACTACTTAATCATAGCACAACCAATAATTCTGCATGGTTCAAGCTGTAAGCTTAAATAGGAACTGTATAAGTGCAAAAATGTGAACAGTATGGGAACTATAATATACAAATTACAAAAACAAAATATATTCTATTAAAAAGTACTTTATAAATGTAGGAAAAGGGATCATAGATCCTTTTTAATAAGTTTAAAGTTATTATTACTTTTAGGAAAAGGGCCGAAAATTTATATATGACAAATTTTTGATATAATTAAAAATGGCGTCAAGGGGGAGGGGATAGGGGTTTAAGAAAAAAAAAATCATAACTTTGTCAATTCACAAGATATCAAATCCGCTTAATTTATCATAAATCAACTTAATATTATCTACAATTTTTATATTGACAAGTTTTTTATAGGACCAACCCTTATAGGAAAAAACAAAACAAATCTCCCTGCCGGCTCCGCCTACAGACACAGGTAGATTTCGAAGTTGACGGTCCCAACTGCCGCATAATGGCAAGAAGGTCATTTCTTCTTCAATTCCCAATAAACAGGCGCTTCACGGTCTGCGTCTTAGAAACCTATTCTGCATAAATGAATCTGCCTGTAGGCCCGTAAGGGATTTTTTTTTATTTTAAACTTGATTTATTTAATGTTTGAAACACAAAAACCTCGGTATTAATATTACTGCAAATTAGATTTCAAGTAGTGTTAAGAAATTTAAATCTTATGAACTGTAACAAGGAATATACGATTACATGCACAGATACTCCAAGAATGTTTATTTTCTTGGAAAAAGTTTTATTGTACCAGGCAGGAAGGGTGACTTAGAATCTCTCCCTTTCTTGTTGTGCCATTGATTTGATAATCGTTATTCTCTGGAATTCAGCATTTTAAATATTCTGTCTGAAAAAACAGATATTACTAATTTCAGGAAAACGGCATTAATAATTACTTGGAACGATTATTTTTCTCATGTTTTATTAATTATTGATAATTATCTGTTCAATTTATGTGAATGACTATTTCTTTCTTTATAAAGAAAGACTACTTAAACCATTTTCATATAATTTTTCAACTACTAACACCGCTGTTTTGAGATATGAATTAAATTCAGTCTGTCCACGTTTCTGGAATAAAACTCATTTATCGATTTATAATTTTCCTGTTTTTATTAGGGTTTCGTTCATCTCACGAAACCCTATTACTCCCGCTCCGTTGTCTGTCCGTCACAGAGCCATTCTCAAAAACTATGTAACTTACAGAGTTGAAACTATGTGTATATCTAGCTGAATACCAGCTATGAAGCTCAAAATATTAAAATTTGAAAAAATCGTATTATTTTAATAAATAGAGATAAAAAAAAAAAAAATTCTAACAGCCTTTTCCTATTAAATTTAAACATTTTTCGTTATAGCAGTCGCCAACAATTAAAAATCCACAATAAAATTCTTTGTACAATAATTAATTTTCTATCAGACGATTTTCACGTGATAAATGAAAATGAAATAAAAAGTTTCACCAATTGAAAAAAATATTAATATGAAATAAAAATGATTGACGTCATAGTGGTAATAAAACGGAAATTTTCAAAGATTTCTCAATAATACAAGGAGTATGTGTATGTACACAAAGCAGATTAATATCACGTCATTAGAGAATTAAAAAGAAAATCTGACGTTCTATTGGAAGTTTAACAAATTTTTCAAATGTTTGAGAATAATACATAAAGCGAGTATCAATATGAGTAATAGAGAATAGTAAATATATGAGTTTGAGAAACATATTGAATCATGAAAAAAATCCGATTATGGAAATATTCGCATATTTTAAAATTTTAAAGGTGTATGACATGTTTAATTTTGAAATTATTTTTTTAAATATCACATTTAGTCCGCATGACAGATATTATTATGACAGAATATAATAGAGGGCTTCGCCCGCTATCGGGCTGGTTTAGATATTCGAAAAAACGAAAAAATAGACCGGTAAATTTTTACATTATAAAAAAACATGACTTTTTTTTTTTTTTTTTTTTTTTTTTTTGGGGGGGGGGGGGGGATTTATTAAAGAAAGGATAAAGTGTTTTGAAAAGAATATTAAACGAAACCCTTTGAGCGATCTTCGATCACACTTATCCACTTGTTTGCAAACCTCCTCATACGCACCAAAAGTCGAAGATTTCATAACAACATTATTTTTCGAAGATGCGTGATACACAAATTGGGGAATGAAAATTAAATAAAAAGACATCTGGTAATAATGAAATAGTTCTAGATGAAAGGATTCTGGGCCATCTCTTCTATTACTGACAGACAATCGAGCATGACAGTTTTCACTTACCACGAAACTTTCTCAATTCACACGCTCATCCATTTTGCATTAATCACAATATCCTTAATGGCCCACTTATCTAGTGAAATGATTACTTGAGATGAACCCCCTAAGGAAACAGAATTTGCAGAGAAGACTTATCACGGTCTAGATTATTCGAATAATACTTTTAACACAGTATATTCTCCGTCATATCGAACATTCGAATACATCGATCTGTTTTCTGGGCCTACTGCAAAACAGTGATGGAGAGAGAAGGCGCAGATAAGGAAAAATACATGGTCGGATCGTGCACAGAAAGAAATAAACCCAATTTGGGTCGAAAGATTCTTAGGTATGTGCCCAAATTGGGTCATGCCTGTTTTGGTTACCTCTGTGTATCCATTTTGGGCACTGTTAAATACCCATTTTTAAAAAACATTCGATATTTTTTATGAAAATGGGTATTTAACAATGCCCAAAATGGATACACAGTGGTAACCAAACAGGCAACCCAAATTGGGCACCTACCTAAGAATCTTTCGACCCATATTGGGTTTTATTTTTTTTCTGTGTGTCGGAGCTATTTATTTTCGTTGCGAGTCGTTTTAACCCTTTAACGGATGAAGCACTTCAATTGCTAAAATGTCGAAATAAATGATTGACAACGGAAATTATAAACAAATTTATTTTTATATAATAAAAAAGCGATATTCCACATACATAATAAATGGAAAACATTTCTATTAAAATTCTGGTGTCATTGTTCAATTTCGTAATTAAAGTTTTGTGGTTTCCTAGGGAAACCAATGAACGTTAAAGGGTTAACTAATTGTTTTATTGTCGGGTTGAGTTTTGATACTTGCAGATAGGGTTCGGGTTAACCCGTTTTTTCAAAAGAAGTCCAAAATATTGGTTCAGGTGAAAAGATATTTGTATATTAGTTTTTCTTTTTAAAATATCAAATTTATATAAGAGGTACGACTGTGCGATATTTTTGTAAAATTGTATAAATTATGGATCAATTTTCTTTTATTTCGGGTTGAATTATAGGAATTATTTTTGGGTTTGGATCGGTTTTTGGGTTGGCGTTGAGTAGCGCTGAACTCAACACTAACCCTCTACCACGATAAAGGTCGACTTTATAAGGTGAATGAAAAGACTAGAACTTAGTGTATTATTTTTGTTTATTATTTTTTATTTAAAAATGAATGGAAAGTTGGAAACCTCATATGAGGATCGTATTGAAAAACATCCGGAGAACTATTTTTATTCCTATATCACATGTGAAGCTCAATAATTCTTGGAAAATGTACCAAAATATACTAGTTTCATTTACTTTTCGAATATTCAATGCAAAATCCGCCCTTCACTTTATTATTTTCTTAAAAAAATATATCGGTTCTTGGATCTACGCAAAAACATGACAATTTTCTTTTAGCTTTGCAGAAAGTTGTCTACAGTTTAAATTATCACAAACCTATTTAATAATTAATAATGATCATCATATATATTATTTCTGCTGTCAACATCCCTTTTTCTATGAATTTACGAAACGCACAACAAAGAATGCGGTATCACCTGGAAGGTTTTTGAAGCGGCTTCTGACATAGCACACTCACATTTCGATAAAACGTGTTTTATTATTATTATTATTATTATTATTATTAAAAATTGTTGTTAATTAAAAATTAAATCGGCATTGTTTATATAAATGAAATGAAAGGTTTTCCTCAAATTAGTGTTGCCACAAAAATAAAACGCTCAACAATGATTATAAAAAAAAATAAATAGTACAAAAAAGAAAAAAAAGCATGATTTCTCCGCAAGGGTTTATTTTATTGAAATTGAAATGTTTAGAATAAAAAGACACCATCGATTGATCAAAATTCACTGATACTAGAGTGTTAAACATTCGAAATACGGAGGCGAAAGTATGAAAAAACTTCCAAGGAAGATCCCCCAAAAGCGCATTCTTAAAAGAAAAAAAATAAGAATTTTCTTCTCATGTGGGTATATTAGTTTATTTTTAAAATTCTGCGGAATCTCAATTATATGTTCGTTAAAAAATAACGAAAACTCCCTTACTTATCGATTATTCAGGCGATTTGTCACTAATTGATGACACAACGAAACAAAAATCTATTTTGTAGAACCGAGCATTTAACAATGTTAGATAAAATGTAGCTTAGAATGTTTCTGCTTTACACGGTGAATCATTTTAAATAAGTTTAACTTAAATAAATGCATTTGTAGACAAGGTAGTTTTACAATTCAGTTTCCTTTTCGGTAAACATTTGTCACTCCCATATTTTTTTTTCTGCATAATTCTTTACAAAATCCAGACGATATTATTGTTACACGTTGATTCTCAAATATATATAGACATTACTTTAAAAAAAAAAAAAAAAACAGATAATGATTTAATTTTCTAGATCGAAACAAAGTCTAACTTGACTACATGTTAAAATAGGTATTTTCAGATAGTATAACCTTTAAAAAAAATTATTAAGTTACTTCATTATTTAAATTTAAATTCAGTAAGCATTGCAAATAAGGGCGCCATTTGGAGAGGGATAGAGGGAGCAGCCCCCCCCCCTTCCTCCCAAGGAATTTCAACGCAAATCAAATTATTATTCTTTCTTTCTTTCTTTCATTTTAAGCAGAAATTGCACGAAAGCTAAAATAACTTTGTCAGATTTGATTAAACTAGAAAAATTAGCATTAAATAAACACTTTAGTACATAAATTAACAATTATCAGTGATATTTTCTAAAGCTTTTCGATTGCAACATTCTCAAAGTTTAGCCACATTTATTATTCATGGATAATTTTAAAAATATTGGCGAGAATAAAACTGTATCAATAGTTTCTCAGCTGTGTACAACAAGATCAAAAGAAAATCCCCCACTCTCAAAGAGCATTTAGCGAGCACCAGTCATTAGAGATCTGTACGTGCCCGGGGTTTACTTTTTTCTCAAGGCTCGGGCCGAGCCAGTTCTGGTCATCACTCTTTCCGGGATCGATCTTCATTCTTCTTAGGGGTCCCGAGACCGGGCCGAAATTAAATCATACGTACAACATATATTTTAAATTACCATTATTCTATAATTAAAATTTTTAATTTATTCTGTTAATATAATAGTACATATATATTAAAAGGCAAAAAAAATTACGTACAGTAAAATCTTTGAAAAAAAAAATGCTTATTACGAAATCCTGTCTTAAAAGTAAAAATGTTTTGATCCATGTAAAATGAATATAATACTACGCGCGAAAATAATATAATACATTTACAACAGGCGATGTACCTGCTAAGAAGGGTTACCTGTTTATAACGGATTTGTCTTCTCTACCATGCGATTCCGTCTTAGAAGATTTCACTGTATAGTATTTTTCAGATTTTTAAGTCTCCAAGCCATGGAATTTAGAGTAACGATATTCATGATAATTGAGACATGTATATACAAATATAGATTAATTAAAAAAATTAATATCGCAGAGTCAGGACGCTTAAAAAACTAAGATCATAAAAAACAAAGGGCTAAGTATATTTTTTTATATATTAGAACTTCTCGTACAAAACAATTTTTAACCTTATCTGTGTAAAAATCTGTTTGCAGAAATTCAGTCGGACCGGGCCAAGATTTTAGCTTTTATACAGGGCTGCGCCGGGCAAAAAAAAAAATTATACGGGTCGGGCTCGGGCCGAATTTTTAACTTTTAAACGGGGCCGGGACAAAAAAATTTCTACGGGTCGGGACAGGCCCGGGTCTGGAAATTTCGGCTCCTGCAGACATGTACCAGTCATCTTCACCAATTCGCTTTTGCGGTAAAAATTCGATAGTTGTAATCTTTTACAGATTTCGAGATTCCGCAGCTAAATTTCACGGATCTTGCATTAGGTACACATGAATCATCTGCATCCCCCCTTCCCCTCCCCCCCCCCCCCAAAAAAAAAAAAAAAGTAAGTTACGCTGAAGGCGTTAACTTTTCAATTATATTTGAATGATGGTGCATGGTAGACGAAACACTGCAAATAAGTGTGGTTTTCATGCTCCCGTGAATTTCACAGTTCCTAGTTTAAAACGCGTCAACGGCAGTCAATTTAGCCAGACACCATGCTTGGCGAACTGTGTTACAGGGGATATTTCTCAGGTAATTGATTAAAGGGGGAAAAAAATACCTCAAATTTTTACAGAACACTAAACCGTAGAGAGAAGCGGGGTTTCGAGACAGTTTCTTTGAGTATTGAATATTTAATTGTTCAGAAATCTATGCGAAAAGTTCAAAATTTTTTTTTACTTATTCCCAAAGTATATAAATAAAAGTGAAGTAAGTTAAAAACGAGAGGGAGGGAGAGGGGATTGCTTTATTTAAGCATTAAAGTGACCGAGGTTAAATAAGTGATATCCCAAGGCCTCTTTTATGCTACTAACACTTACCGTGCAAAGGCTTCAGAATCCGATTGAATATCTCTTTTTATATCCCCATCAATAATAAATAGTCTAATTCCCTTAAGCTATTTTTTAAAGGATTATAAACATTTTAAGAAATTTAAACTACATTCTTGTTTTTTAAATAGCAAGGTTCCCCCCTCCCCCTCTTTTTAACACTTTCCAACCTAGTTGAAAAGTGTTTATGACTTCGGTTTGTCTGGCCGTCTGTCCGTGCTCTAACTCCCGTAAATATGCTCGGATTGCTTTGCAATTTTAATATGCTATTGTCGTTATCTATAGCATGTTCCCTATTTCAACTGAAGTGTGTAGCACTTAATGGGTTTTTTTTACAGGGACACTCAAAAGAGTTCCGTTACATTACGGTTTATGGGGAAAAATCATTTGCGGTTCATTTTAATGATGTTACACATTTTCAAACACATGGTAATTGATATATATCACTAAGGAGCATTACAAGAAGCTTAATATGGAATAGGGTGTGCATAGCACTTATAGTTACTTTACAGGGACAGTCAAAAGAATTCCGTTACATTACGTCTATGGAGAAAAATCGTCTGCAGTTTATTTAAATAATGTTTCACTATTTTAAACGCATTGAAATTTATATATATCACTAAGGTGCATTACAAGAGGCTTACTACAGAATACTGTGTGTATAGCAGTCATCGTTCATGTACAGGGACACACAAAAGAATTCTCTACTGTCTGTTAACAATAATTCCTGGAAGTGCGTTTTAAGTTGCTGAACGCGATTTTAAATTTAACTCATTTTTTGTTTATTACGTGGTGTGTATAAATTCTGTATATCATATACAGGGAAGCACAAAAGTTCTCGAACGCATTTCCATTTATTGACAGAAACTCCAGAAGGAGAATTTTAAACTGTGCTACGCGTTTCTTAACTAAACTAAAATTTAGCATCCTATGTAGTATATATACAAATCTACAGATCATATACCAGGGCTGAATAAAAGTATTCGGATATTTTTCCGAATATTGTATATGTTGGAAATTCCTGAAATTACGTTTTTAAATATGTTATGCCTTTTCCAAATTGTTTACTTCGATGTTATCTTTCAGCTTATTAAACGGTAATGATTTGTAAAATTATTTTGGAAGCGTTGGAAAGTGTTACGTAATCTATGCTTGACGCATGATTTTTCGTTCTTTTTTTTTTTTTTTTTTTTTTTTTTTTTTTTTCAAATTTGTCAATAAAATTTCCACTTTGAGCCCGAGCCCATTTTGGGTCTGGGCTGAGCCTGTCCCATCTTTAATCCTGATTGATGCAGCCAATGATAAAGAAAATCCGCCAATTTCGAAGGATTTTCGTGGAGAACTGTACCGATAACGACAAGTCCTTATTGACACAGGGAAAGGAAATTATGCAAAAATTGAAACACTGAGAAAAAAAAAAAAACACTTCCATTGTTCAAACATGAATTATTAACAAACGATGTCGTGAAATTTACGATTTGAATATTGCTACATAAAATTTAGGTAGTAAAAGGCGATTTTTCTTATATTCATGCGAGAACAAAAATGTGTCCAATTTATATGAAAAAGTACGAATTTTCTAGAGTAATGAATATGGAAAATTTTTATTCAATTACTACCTACGTATGCATCAGTTGGGTTATATTTGTATTTTATAACATCTTTCGAATTTTTATTATTATTATTATTTTTTAAATATGGTACTTTTGGATTATTAGCGGCCCCAACAATTACAGGCATATCCAATTCACAAAGATCATCGCAAGGCTTATATATGCATCGTATATATACGCATATATTATACTCCAAACGCTCATATGTGTCATATACGTTATTACATACACATTATTTATACGTCTTATATGCCATATATACATCATATACATCTTACGTGTCATATATGACTATAAATGGGCCATATGCGTCGCGAAAAGTTATATACATCATATATTATTATGTCATATATGCTTTATATAGTTTGACGATAAATCTTCCGTTGCTTGAAAATTCATCCTCGGGGGCTGCTATAACCCAAAAGTACCAAAAATACTTACCAATCCAGTTTTTAAATTAAAATGTATATAAGTCATAGCTAAAAATGTAATTACATTTATAAATCTTAATTAGACCTTTCGATTCCTTAAAATTGATTCATTAGTTCTTGAGTATTGAAGGATTGGTTGATTGATTCTTCCGGTTTTCCAAAAACTATTGTAGATATTGGAATCCGACAAACTGCAGATTGTAGCCAGAAGAAACAGTATCTGCTCAAGTGTTTGTTATGCAACCATTTTCTGAGTCTATTCCAGAAAGACAGACAATTTCTCTCTCTTTTTTTACTATACGGCGTTTAACAAAAAATGAATTTTTCGATAAGTTTATTTCAAAACTGCAACGCAATTTACCATTTTTAATGATTAATTTAAAAGAACCCTTTAATTAAAAAAATGAAACATATAATGGTTTGCTTTTAATTTCAATAATTGTCAAAGTGCAAACTGTTATTCTGTTTCTTTGCACAATACTGAGACACTAATGACACATGCACTGTTCTTTGGGACACTGCTGACTAGTAAAACATTTTATTCCCTGAAGAATGGAAAACAGAGTGCTCAGTACTCAGTTAAATTTGAAAATCTCATAAAATTTTGGTGTTAAAAAATAAATTTAAAAAACTTGATTAAAAAAATGTAAATATGTATTTTTATGCTTTTAATTTAAATAAATATCAAACTGCAAACTACTCGTATTATTTTGTTTCTTTGTACAACACTGAGACACTAATAATGACCCATACACTGATTTCTGGGTACACTAATAAAACATTTTATTCTCTGAAGGATGCAAAATATGGAGTGCCCAGTACTCAGTTAAATTTTAAAATCTCAAAATTTTGGTGTTAAAAAAATAAATAAAAAAAAACTTGATTAAAAAATGTAAACATGTAATTTTTTGCTTTTAATTTAAATAAATATCAAACTGCAAACTACTCGTATTATTTTGTTTCTTTGCGCAACACTGATACACTTATGTTACACTGTTCTTTGGGACACTGCACACTAATAAACATTTTATTCTCTGAAGGATGCAAAATATGGAGTGCTCAGTACTCAGTTAAATTTGAAAATCTCATAAAATTTTGGTGTTAAAAAAAAAACTTAAAAAACTTGATTAAAAAAATGTAAACATGTAATTTTTTGCTTTTAATTTGAATAAATATCAAACTGCAAACTACTCGTATTATTTTGTTTCTTTGTACAACACCGAGACACTAATAATGACCCATACACTCATCTCTGGGACACTGCACACTAATAAAACATTTTACTCTCTGAAGGATGCAAAATATGGAGTGCTCAGTACTCAGTTAAATTAGAAAATTTCATAAAATTTTGGTGTTAAAAAAATAAATTTAAAAAACTTGATTAAAAAATTTAAACATGTAATTTTTTGCTTTTAATTTAAATAAATATCAAACTGCAAACTACTCGTATTATTTTGTTTCTTTGTACAACACCAAGACACTAATAATGACCCGTACACTGATCTCTGTGACACTGCACACTAATAAAACATTTTATTCTCTGAAGGATGAAAAATGTGGTGTGCTCAGTACTCAGTTAAATTAGAAAATTTCATAAAATTTTGGTGTTAAAAAAATTAATTTAAAAAACTTGATTAAAAAATTTAAACATGTAATTTTTTGCTTTTAATTTAAATAAATATCAAACTGCAAACTACTCGTATTATTTTGTTTCTTTGTACAACACAGAGACACTAATAATGACCCATACACTGATCTCTGTGACACTGCACACTAATAAAACATTTTATTCTCTGAAAGATGGAAAATGTGGTGTGCTCAGTACAATTTAAAAATCTCATAAAATTTAACAGAGTAAAAGGAGATTGTATATAAATTGTATATAATTGTACGTGGGGTGTATCCCATATAGATCCTATATAGGATTGCACGAAAAGATTCGCACACATTAACAGATAGGGACAGCAATTGCTGAAAATGGATTTTTACTGTGTTATGTTTTTTTAAAGTTGCTTATTAAGAAGTGTCATTTTATTCAAGGAAAAAAAATAATATTAGGCTGTATCTAAAGCATTTTCGTTTTTTGAATGCAAAGCATGTAGCTGGCACTTTCTCACACCTATTGTTGAACATAAAATGTTGTTTAAGAGGACATATATTATCCCTCTATATTCTATAACCATACAGGCTCCTTTCTTTCATTTTTAGGTCACATAAAGTGTGATGATACAAATGTTGAGATTTTATGCATCTTAAAGCATTATTTTATACTAGACCTTAAAACTAAGAAAGCTGTCCTCAAAACTCGTGCAGTTGAAGGCAAGGACAATAATAGTGTCGACAGTTCAAAACAAATCCAAACGTTTTAAGGAAGGGTACCTCAGCCTTGAAATTAAACCCAGGCCATCAGTTGTGAATTTTGACCAGTTGAAGAGAAAAAAAAAAGGGGAGAATACATTCCCTATAATTAATTTTGATACTAAAAATTAACAAAACTACACATTCAAAAATAATCCCTTATGATGCATAAACTTAACATTTGTATAACTCTTTCGGTGACCTAAAAATGAAAGAAATAAGGCTGTATGATTGTAGAATATAGAGAACATATGTCCTCTGAAATAACATTTTATATTCAACAATAAAGGTGAGGTGTCAGGTACAGGCTTTGGTATAAAAGCATTAAAAAAAAAACGAAAATACTTTTGATACAGCCTAAAATTAAGTTTTGCCATACTACAATTATTTTCCACTTTAATTTACAGTAAAAATATATTATATAAGAGATTATATTATACATATACTGCATTATTTAAGAGTTACTATATACTGTTATTTAAGAGGACATATATCCCTCTATATTATGGAATATAGAGGGATATATGTCCTCTTAAATAACATTTTATATTAAACAATAGGGTTTAGAAAGTGCCAGCTACATGCTTCGATATAAAAGCAATAATATAATAATAATATAATAATAATAATAATAATTATAATATATAATAATATATATATATAAATATATATTATAATATAATGTAATGTTATAATATCTTATTACAATATACTTTTTTATCCCCCTCCACTCTCCCTTTCCAATCTTGAGTGAATCCTGATCATAGACACTTTTATATGCGACTGAATGTTTATTTGTATGTTTACAATTTATTTTTAAAACTCAACAAATGAATTTTTACGAATTGAAAAACACTAAACGAAAGTTATGCTCCTGTTTACTTCCAAGGCCAACAGACGGAAAGTCATTATTATCCTAACTATATTAAGTGTCGGAAGTTCAAGCATTTATTTTCTTAAAGCCTGTACACGGTTGCTCTGTGGGACACATGCACTGCTGCTCCGAGAAACAATTTGCAGCAGATTAATACGCAGTTTGAGCCCGGTTATGGAGTAAATACTGGATTACATCCGTTTTCGAACCGCGAAGCCGGGATAATGATGACGAAAGGTATATATTAGGAATTTCTAGAGCATCTTAAAAACGAAAATATCATTCGGACTCACGCTAACAGAAACTTAAATAAGTAATGAAGACTGATCACGTAAACAACATTAGCTCACCGGTTTTTTACTTCGGTGCAAATAGGAATCCCAATTTTAAATTAGAAACTCTATTATTAGTTTAGTACAGCGTTCAGCGTGGTCGGGTTATAGCCGACTCGGACCCGAAAATTCTATTGCAAGTTGACCCGAACCAGACACACTTCAAACCCGAAAACGATTCGAAACCTCAAAATGTAAGATTATTAAATCTTTTTTATATTCTAATATAAATTAAATATATTTTTAATCCTAATATAAATTTTAATCTTTTATGTTATTCGTATGTTTTTATTATGTGAAAAGATATTCTGTACTTTCTTTTGACAAATCGGGTTAACCTGAACCCGTAAGAGTCAAAACCTAATCCGAAGCCGAAACAATTAAAGCCAGCCATATACCCGAACTCGACACGCAACAAAATAATATTAGCACCAACCAGACTCGAGCCGAACCGCGTGTTGGATCGGGGTAAAATCAGATTAGCCCACCCGGTGCAGGATTTCACACTTAATATGAAATAGATTGAATTTAATATTGAATTTAACCTTTAGACTACCTTTTTTTCCAGAGCATTTTTCAACATGCTGAAAATCCATGCAAAAAATGGCCTACAGGCACAGATAGATTTCGAAAACGCAGACACCGTGGGGCGCATGAATGGGAATTGCAGAAGAAATTACCTTTTTGCCACAATGCGGCAGTTGGGACCGTCCACTTCAAAATATACCTGTGTTTGTAGGCGGAGGCGGCAAGGATATTTTTTTCTTTTTAAGTTTTTTTTTTTTGTTGTTGTAAGGGTTAGTCTTACAAAAAACTTGTCGATATAAAAGTTGTAGATAATATTAAGATGATTTATAATAAATTTAAGCGGATTTGATATCATGAATTGACGAAGTTATGAATTTTATTCTCCTTAAACCCCTATTTCGCCCCCTCCCCCATTGAGGTCATTTTTAATGATATCAAAAATCTGTCATACATAAATTTTCTACCCTTTTCCTAGAAGTAATAATAACTTTAAACGGATTCGATATGTATCATAATTAAGAAGTTATGGGCTTTTTTCTGTTTTCACAAAAATACACTCCCCCCCCCCCCCATTTTCCTACCCCCTTGGCCCGAATTTGCCCATTAACAAACTTGACCGGGATTTTATGTATCAGTTTGGAAGAGATTTGTGCAGAATTATGGAAGTTATCGTGTCCATTAAAAAGTGATATATACAGTTTTGAACTAGGAGTGGTTTTGGTTCTAGGAGTCATGATCGGCGTAGATCTGCAAAAATTTTCCAGAAATTCCAACATAGGGGAGAATGTAATACGTAGTATTTCTTACGAAATCTACATAATGCTACATTTCACAGGAGTGGCAAAAGAAAATTAGCATTTAATTTACTGCAGAATACAACTATAGAACTTAGCTCTGTATGCAGCTGTAAAAGCGTAGATAAAAGCATAATACAGGTTATTCTCGAATATAAAGGAGTTATTTTCTGACACATTTCAGAATAAATTTTTATTCGGAAACGCAGGAATTGGAAAAATGGAAGGTATTGAAACTATGTAATCGAATGGCGTTTTCCATTTTTGGGTAAAGGCAGAAGATCTTTCAGAAAATACTGTCAAAGTGGGCATTCTGAACCGAATTCCCTACGCGGCAGCGCAAGAAAGATAAAAAACAAAACAAAAAAAAACGTGCAGACAAGAATCGTTATAACTCGATAAGTAATGATTTATTGATCAAAAAATGGAAAATGCCACTAGATTCCAAATCAATTAGTCAGGCCTGCCAATATTATGATTTTATGTTTAAAATGTGTCAGAGTTTTGCGTTGTTTAGCAGGGAATTCCAGAACCAACACGTAGAAGAAATAGGGAGAATTGATTATATTTATTCCTCCGCCCCCGCCCTACTGTGGTGTTAAATGGACATATAGCGTAATCTAGCTGTTTTCCTGAAAACTACTTATAGACACTTTTCTTGTAGCAAAATGCACCAAAGTCGTACCTATTATTGCAATAATATGCAAATGAATTTTTTAGAGTTGTGTTGTCACTTTTCTGGCGGGTGAGCGATATTTCAGAGAATAGGCATTGCTAATCTTAATTTCATATGCGTGAACATAACGCAAGACCACTTTACATGAATTAATAAAGTTTTCAGGAATGATGATTGCATAACTTTCTGATGAAATGAATCATCGCCTTTTAAAGTAAATTTAGAAAAAAGGAAAATGATGGAACAGGTAGTGTGTGTCTGCATCTCATTTCCGTTATTAAGAGGAAACGATGCTCCGGAAGTAAGTCGAATGGATGCTCACGATCATGCGTAACGGTAACTCTTGACGAAATTTAAAAAGGGTAAGGAGCAAAGTTATGCTGCCATGAAAAGACCATAAAATTTCTGTATCACGAAAAGTGCAATTCTATGATGGGGATTAGAGTTCTGCGCTCTACTAACAAACTAAATAACTAATAACTCTACTGATAAACTAAACCACACTCTAGTAAAAAATTATATATTCTAATATAGTTTTTTTTAAACCTGGAAATTAGGCTTAAAGTCAACCCGAAAAATGACCTGAACCCGACAAAAAGAATTCATCAATCCGAAGCTAACCCGACCCGAACACGGAGCGAAAGAAAATTTGTTCAGATATGTCTCCCATATCAATTTTATCTTTGTATAAAAAATGAACACATTTTAAACTCATTAATTCTCAAATATACACATTAATTCTCAAATATATATATATATATATATAATTAACAAACTTGTAGTTTTTTCCATTGAAAAATATTCAGGACTTTCTTTTGAAAAATCCAGATCAACCCCAAATGACATGCGGGTCGAGTCGTGTTCGGGAAAAATCGGGTTACTTGACCCGATGCAGGATTCTAAAGGGAATTGGTCTTTAATCAGAAGCGGGAATGAGGAACAATTTTTTTTCCGATCGTGTTATGCATTGCCGAGAAGAACTGATACAGTTTTATTCTAACATGTCGTACATGTACTTCTAAAGTGACACAACTAAAAACCATTAATTTTGAGTTATCATCACTGAAATCTAAAGTAAACATCCATTATCATGTGACAAAAGTACATTTATATTTCGCCCCCTCCCCCCCCCCAACCCCCTACATTGCATTGTGTGTCATTTTTCATGTTGCAAATGGAATCCTACTTATGAGATGTAATTTTTCCTAACTGAGTGAAAAAGTCCGGGCCAGGATTCGAACACGGGATCTCTTGGCTAAAGGCTGCCAATGCTCTACCAACTGAGCAATCCCGGACGAACATAGCAGAAATAATTCACCCAGTTAACCTTATTGATCGTAGCATCTGGTCTGATATCTGAATCAGCTCAACAGAATAAATCGCAGGTAATGGGACCTCCAGTAAACGTTCGAAAATTTGATATTAGAGACATAATTATAGCCAGGGCCGTAGCTAGGGGAAGGGGGTCAGGGGGGATCAGCCCCCCCCCTGGGAAAGTTGGCAAGGCCGCCAAATAAAAATCTGTTTCAAAAATCCAAATGAAACTCTCTTCAAAAATTGAACTTAGTTTTGGGGGCTCTTTACAGTTTTGCATAAATACTAAATTGTAGTATTTGTTTAAAAACTGCAAATAAGTGCTTCAACAGGTGGACATCCTATCTGCACATACTCAGAATTTGCAACCTTTTGCTGATGCAAACATTGACTTTTGCATTAGTTATATACAGAAATTTTTCATTTTGCAGCGTTTTCCATTATTAGCATAAAACAAAGTTATTCTAATGAGTTATAGCAAATTTAAATACAAGTGGTTTTAGCTTTTGACTAGACCCAAAATAATTTTAAAATGCAAAATACACCCTTGCCCAGTGGCAGAACTATCTTCAAGTGTCTGCAACGCTAATAATGTTTTCAAAAATAGTCTGCAATACATCATATAAACCTATTCTTGCTGCTGTTGTAGTTGTAGTGCTAATTAAGGCATCAGCATTTATCAGCCTTTCTGAGCAAAAAAAATTCTGAAATTTACAACAAATATTCTAATAGGTTACAGCAGAGGGGGGAGGGGAGAAAATCCCCTCTCGGCAATAATTATTTTTGTTGCAGTTCGGATTAACTCTGCTTTTGATTCGAGTCGATTTCAGGCTGAGTGTAGATACTTGCAAATTGGGTTCTGGTTAACTCGATTTTTCAGAAGTTAGTTCAGTATATTGTTGCAGATTAAAAACTATGCCTGTATTAATAAGCATAGAACTTTGTGTGTCTGCTGTTTTCTAAAGGAATGCTGCATCTTTTCCGGGACTATTTCACAAAATTTTCGTGAACCTTTGACGAAATTAGCGTTTCTTTTTACCCCGCGATCCTTTGGCAAAATTCACGTTTTTTTTCGTGGCCCTTCGAAATTCGCACTTTTTCTGTGATCCTTTGACGAAATTAGCAGTTTCTTCCACGATTCTTTGACGAAATTGACATTTTTCTGCGGCCATTTGACGAAATTTGCATTTTCTCTGTGGCCCTTTGATGAAATTCACATTTTTTCCACGATCCTTCAACGAAACTCATGTTTTTTTTTTTACAATCTTTTGACGAAAATCAAGTTTTTCCATGGCCCTTTGACGAAATTTGCGTTTTTATCGCAATCTGTCAACAAAATTAGCCATTTTCCCAGACACTTTGATAAATTTCGCGGTTTTTCTTTGGCCTTCGGACAAAATTCGCGTTTTTTCCGCGATCCTCCGACGAAATTTGCCGTTTTTTCGAGATACTTCGACGAAATTTACCATTTTTCGAGATCCTTCGACGAAATTTACCGTTTTTTCGAGATCCTTCGACGAAATTTTTCGTTTTTTTCGGGATGCCGTTTTTTCGCAATCTGTCGGCAGAATTCTCAGTTTTTTCGTGATCCGACGACGAAATTTGACGTTTCTTCGACGAAATTGACCGTTTTTTATGTTCCTTCGACGAAATTTTCCGATTTTTCGAGATCCTTCGACGAAATTTACCGTTTTTTGGCGATCCTTCGACGAAATATGCCGTTTTTTCGCGATTTGCCGGCAGAATTCTCCGGTTTTATTTTGCGATCCGACGACGAAATTTGCCATTTCTTCGACGAAATTGACCGTTTTTTCGTGATCCTTCGACGAAATTATCAATTTTTTCCACGATCCTTTGATGAAGATGGCGTTTTCTCCGTAGCCCTTCAGCAAAATTCGCATTTTTCCGCGATCTTTCAACGAAACTCATGTTTTTTTGACGGCCTTTTGACGAAATTCACGTTATTTCACGGCCTTTTGACTAAATTTGCGGTTTTTTTTTTCACGATCTGTCAACGAAATTAGCTATTTTTCGCGATCTTTAAATGAATTTCGCGTTTTTCACCGAAATTCGCCGTTTTTTTCGCGATCCTCCGACGAAGTTTGCCGTTTTTTCGCGTAATTTACGCGCTATAGCGCGTCCGCGGCATCGCTGTATGTTTTTAGTCTGCAGGTGCCTAAAAAGTCTGCGACGCCCGTCGCAGCGTCGAGTACATTCTGCCACGGGGCACCCTTGATTATTCCAATATTCCATTTAATAACATAACTTTAGAAACCTGAAGGGCGGGGGAAATTCAGAAAAAAATTAAAGGTTGCAACTCTTTTGAAACAGGCGAAACAGCTTTTTATTTACTTTTTGACATCATCACTTATTATTTCACTAGTATAATTATACACTGAAAATTTTCATTTTGCATCCAGTGATGTAGTAGTAAAATAACCAGAGGGCATACGCTTTAGGCAGAGGGTATACCCTAAAAAGTATATGCTATAGTGTTTTTGAGAAGAGGGTATGCGATATTCCTTAAAATAATCCAGGAAGTATACGGCGTATCCACCGCGTATATCCTCCATTACATCCCTGTCTGCAGACTTTACTTTTCTTAGCATCAAATAAAGTTATTATAAATAATTTAATAAGAAGCATAGTGCCTACAATATAAATATGAACTAATTAACCTTTCTATATAATACTTTGATCATATATATCTGCGTTTGTGTGTGCATGTGTTAGAGAGAGAGAAATAGTATCAGTTTAGCCAATTATAAAGACTGTTACATTTTTAATTGCGTCACTGTTGGAAATTGAATTCATTGACATGCGTCACTTTTGATGAAATTTGTATTTTTTTTTTTTTTTCAATCGAAATTGTTTTATTTTTGATTAACAGTTCTAGTCAATCATTGTGAACGTATTAATGTATGGATTCTGAAAATTATTATGTTTCTTTAACTTTTTCTATTGTATTTTAGTTATGTCGTTTCTGATGAACTTTCTATCACTCAACATTACATGTTACATAGCACATGCATGTATCGTAACTAATAAATATCCTTATTGATTTCACTTTTTATAAAATTTGCTTTAGTGAAAATGTTTACCTAACAAAAAAGGTCAAAATAATATTTATTTTTCGCAACTTTAATAAACTGATATTAATTACAAAAGCAATATTTTCGATTTTTCATTTCAAAGGTAGCAATATATATAATTTTTACAGTAAACACAATCACGGTGATGATTTTAAATTTTTAAATGTTAAATCGGAAAAACTACAACTAATTTTCCCTACGATGAGTTTACCCCAATGCTAAACAATGCTAGCGCTAATGGATTTCTAAAACATCTCATAATATTTTAGAAGTTAGTTCCTGAAGCAACGTTTAAAACTGTGAATGTTGACCCCGCATCTTGACGGGTTTCGCACTTTAAGACAGCAAAGAGATTGCTTCTCCCAAAAGAAGCATCTATGAACAGAAGCCAAATTGTGTGATGCTAATCCACCTCAAGCGGCGATGTGTGTTTGTGCAACCTATCCGATTTATCCATCAAAAGATGCTATCGCATGATTATCTCTTACGCTTGGTTTGTTCTTTGACAGCTTTTGTTTAAATAGACGACACATTCGTTCGCTGGCTTCTATTACCGGGGCGAACAAATCGGCGGGCAACCACCTGAGACACTTTCAGGATGAAGACGACAAATGTGGAAACTGATAAGCCCATAAATAACAATCCCCGACACCAAAAGTATATCATTTGTAGTTATTCACAGGCATGCAAATTGGACGGCAGTTACTTTTGCTGTCGGCTATACGTCGATACAAAGCAACAATGGGACACTGAAAATTCATGATCTTGAGATATGTGTATTAAGAGTCCTGCACGAGTCGGGTCATACCTGATTCTAACCCGAAATATCTATTTGAAATCCACGCGAAACGAATAGAAATATTTGAACCCGAACAGTACCCGAAATGGAAGAAAATTAATGCATATGTAAAATTAAAGAAAATTAATACACATTTCGAAAAAAAAAAAAAAAAAAAAAAAAAAAAAAAAGACTACTATCAATCTCTAATATCAATTTCATCTCTCATGATACGGAAATTTGGTTTAAACTTTCAATTCCTACTATTAGCTCACACTCTCTAATATATTTATATATCTTGTTCAAATTTTCAATCGTTAATAAAATATTTTCTATTCATCCACTCAAGTTCAAATACATTTTTTTAAACTTGTAGTGGATGACACTTGATGTTAATACAGTTTTTCCAAATATTAATTAATTAATTAAATTTAATTAATTAATTTTAGTTTTATATGGTAGAAAAAATTTCTCCCATTGTTTTCATAAATAAAATGAAAGATTTTCCTCAAATTAGTGATGCCACAAAAATAAAATACCGCAACGATGATTATAAAAAAATGTTCAATAAAGATAACGTGGGACATTCATGCTGCACGGATTTATTTTATATATTTATGATTAAAAAGTAGGAATTTACTTTAAAAAAAATCTTATATTACTTGGTTTTTAATATAATTTCTTATACATTATAATTATTCATAATAGGTATGAGTTAATTTTTAATTTTTTTTATTGTTATAAGATCACTTCTTACACAGCAATACGTGTTATAAAAAACACTTCAAGTTCGAACTGCTGCAGGTTCGGGTCGACAAAAATCATTTTTAAGGGTTCGGTTCGATGAAAATTATTTAATCTGGCGCGAACTGAAATGCCAATTGGCTTCAATTGAAAATTTCAGATTCGGGTCAAGTTATAAACAAACCATGTAAGGATGTTTTAAAACTTAAAAATTCATAGTTTTTAAGAAAAAGGGGATGATAAAATTTAAAAACACATTGATCCTGCTAAACAGTGCGCTGTTAAATTCAAAGTTTTCCAAACATTTATGAAAACCAAAAAAGAATGCTGGAATATCACTTCTAAGCAATTCTGCAGCCCAACAAATTACACATTCACAAAATTAAACTGTCATTCATAACGGAAATCAAAACACAGTCTATGTATGTCGCACAACTAAACACAGGTCACCACATTATGTCATACCGCGAACGAATTCCATTATTAAAAAAATAGATTGCAAACATATCCAGACATCTTCGTTATTATAGCTCCATTATGAAATCGACAGAATAGCAAGTACTTGAAAGAAAGAGAGAAAGAAACTATTCTATACACTTGAGACGCTGGGACAGAAAGCAGTCTACTTCTTTCGAAAGTAGTTATTATTACACACGCGGAACTTGTTGGCGACCTAATCTTAGTACCCGTATTAGAAATATGTCATTGTCTTTCTTTTTCTTGTATGCAAGATGTGAAACATAACTACAAGAGGTTGAATATTGGGATTTTTTTTCTTTTTAGGACAGACACTTTAAATGAATTCACACAGAAATGTTACTTTCACAGGTGGAAACACTGATAAATGAATAAATGAAAGTACAATTACCATTACGAGAATATGAAAATATGAGAGATAGTTTTAATAATCTATAATAAATATGAAGAGGATGTCTTTCGACAGTTTAGCGCCCGCCGTGATGAAAAAGGGCAAGTACAAAATTTGGTACAATGATATTCTTAGAGGGACCGAGAGCAAGCGCTTCAAAGAGATTTTATTATTATTATTATTATTATTATTATTAAATAAATTTTAAAAAAAAAACATTATTTTATTTTGTTTAAAGAATTTTTTATTTATTTTTTTCAAAAAAGTAATTTTAAAAAGGGAAATTTTATTGGTTAGAGTTTTTATTTGAATTACCCACCTATTCCCTAATCATGATACCATTCTTTTTTCACAATCGAACTGTCAATTTCATAATTATAAGAGGGATTCCCCTCCTCCTCCCTGCAACAACATTTGAAAGGAATCTCTTTTCAAGAACAATCACAAATGAAATTGCATATAACCGAAAAACTTTCAAGTTTACGGTTAAGCAGTTAAATTATTTTTAAATTTATCTCACTTAGTACTTTTATTAAACAAGAGTTTCGAAATTCGATATGGGAAAAGAATTTCGCACTGTTTAATAGCTGAAATCGTAGAGCTAAAGAGAACTTGGCCCATTTTTCCACGTACGAATGTGGGAGAAAATGATGCATTATAGTCTGTTCCAAAGACAATCTTTTACATTTTGACAACTTGTTCCACTTTTTTTTTTTTTTTTTTTTTTTTTTTTTTAACCTCAGATTTATTTTTTGTATTACACACTGAAAAACGTTTACATTTAATATTATTATTCAATCGCATCTTATTATTATTATTATTATTATTATTATTTTGTTAAGAGGTAGTGGTATTTTAGAGGTTGATCCTGGCAAAAATTGAGTCCTCTTTGAAGCCTGTTCACTAAATTTTATTTAACAAAAGAGAGCCTTCACTAAACTTTATTAAAGGGAATCCTTTACAAATAATACTACTTATTTAAAGGAGTCCTTCAGAAATATCACTTATTAAAAGGGGACGCCTCACAAAATACAATTTATTAAAAAGATTATTGTCACAAAATATTATTTATCATATATATTCTAATACGAGCAAATCTTGTGTGTGGTTATATATACATATATATATACATATATATATATATGCAAATTTTATCTTAAAAACGGCTCTAACGATTTTGACGAAATTTCGTATCCTACCGTTTTGGGGCACCAGAAAACCATTGGGCTAGGTCACATGTTCGAGAAAATTCGATTAGTGGGTCATTTTGGGTCATGCTCTAGCTAATTGTATCTAAAAAACGGTTCAAACGATTTTGACGAAATGTTGTATCCGACCGTTTTCGGACACGAAAAGACTATTGGGCTGGGTCACATGTTCGAGAACTTTCGATTAGTGGGTCATTTTTGGGTCAACATGGGTCAAATTAATTTATCTAAAAAACGGCTCTAACGATTTTGATTAAATTTTGTGTCCTACGAGTTTCGAGCACGATAAAATCATTGGGCTAGGTCACATGTCCGAGAAAATTCGATTAGTGGGTCATTTCTGGGTCATTGTGGGTCAAGATCTAAAAAGCGGCTCAATTTACACTAAATTTTGCATCCAATGGTTTTCGGGCACGTGAAGACTGTTGGGCTAGGTCACATGTTCGAGAAAATTAAATTAGTGGGTCATGTTGGGTCATTTTGGGTCATGGTCAAGCTAATTGTATCTAAAAAACAGTTCAAACGATTTTGACGAAATTTTGTATCCGACCATTTTCGGGCACGAGAAGACTATTGGGCTGGGTCACATGTTCGAGAACTTTCGATTAGTGGGTCATTTTTGGGTCAAAGCGGGTCAAATTAATTTTATCTAAAAACGGTTCTAACGATTTTGAGTAAGTTTTGTATCGTACGAGTTTCGGGCACGCGGAAATCATTGGGCTAGGTCACATGTTCGAGAAAATTCGATTAGTGGGTCATTTCTGAGTCATTGTGGGTCAACATCTAAAAAGCGGCTCAATTTACACTAAATTTTGCATCCAATGGATTTCGAGCACGAGAAGACTGTTGGGCTAGGTCACATGTTCGAGAAAATTCAATTAGTGGATCATTTTGGTCATGGGTCATTATGGGTCAAACTATTTTATCTTAAAAACGGTTCAGAGGATTTGAAATAAATTTAGCATCCTACAGGTTTAGGGAACAAGAAGACTACTAGGCTAGGTCACATGTTTGAGAAATTTCGATTAGTGGGTCATTTTGGTCATAGGTCATTATGGGTCAAGCTATTTTATCTTAAAAACGGCTCAGACTATTTACACTAAATTTTGCATCCTATGGTTTTCGGGCACGAGAAGACTGTTGGGCTAAGTCACATGTTCGAGAAAATTCAATTAGTGGGTCATTTTGGTCATGGGTCATGATATTTGAACTCAAATTTAATTTTGACCGAGCATAGCTCGGTCTTCCCTGCTCGTTAAAAAGATAACCGTCACAAAATATCATTTATTAAAAATATAACAATCACAAAATATCATTTATTAAATAGATAACCTTCACAAAATATCATTTAGTAAAAAGGAGACCCTTCCCAAATTACCCATTTAATAAAAATAAACCCTTAACAAACTACCATTTATTAAAAGGAGACCTTTCACAAAATACCATTTATTAAAAAGATTCCGCGACTAACGAGAACGACACCGTTAATCGTGGGTTTGCGTTCGGGCAAGAAGAGTTTGCTTGCTTCGTTACTAAAAGCTTTTGGATACTACTAATTTTCAAATGTAATTTTCGCTTTATTAATTGACATTGACAGATATTTTATGATTACATAAGACAAATGTTCGAGTACGAAAAAAAATTGGTGTTTTTAGTTTATGGTGTCAAAAAAACGGAACAGCTGAGGGGTTAAGATGCTGTGCAGTATAAACCCTGACACGAAGTTCCTACTTTTATTAAATGAAACTTTAGATTATTTTTTCTTACTGTCGCGGACAATTTCCATGTATTAGCGATTTTTTCCGCTGTCTGCGGCTACAAATCTACATGTACCGTTTTATCATTCCTTCTGTTACTCTCTCGATATGAAGTTGTGTTAGAAAATGCGGGCGTTTTGGTTACCCCTCATCATTTATTTCAGTGTATTCACATAATGTTTAATCCAGCATTATATAAAACCTTCGTTTCCAAGCATAGTTGCTGCAGTCATTCTCTACCAAGAATACATACTATCAAATTATATTATGTGTAATTAATAATCTTTTTTATCTCGTTCAAGTGGTGGTGCTCAGTGAATAACTTGATATACTCGTGGTGGATCCAACGAAGAAAAGGTAAGCAAATCTTTTCTTACCTATTTGCCATCAACATATATTTGAATAAAAGGGCTCTGTATATAACTCACGTACTGCGTACCGATTGTAAAATAAGATTGGTACTGTTGGGAAAGAGGTAGCCCAAACTCGGAAAAATAAAGCAAAATTCAATAAGTTAAAGCCAGCGAGCAGCGGGTTCAGGAGGGCTGTGGAGTTTAGTACATAGGACGACCAAAGTGGCATCGAACTTATTCATTTATTATTCTTATATTAGTACACCAGATCCGAATGGGTAAATTTCAAATGTATAAGTCTTTCTTTTTTAAGTCCTAAGGAGTTTGGCGATTTATGATGGTCTCGTGGTCAATGAATGTTATAATTAATTACTTTAAGATATTCCTAATTTAAAATTTATCGAAGTTAGGTATACATAACATATGAATGCTAATGAATAATTAGATTCAGCAAAAATTCTGTAAAATATTAGCGGCTTATCATAGTTAGTTTTTGTGTTATAAGCATGTCAAAAATACATCTTTTTTTCCCTGTCTCTATGCTCGGTAGCGTATTACTGCTTGCACGGCAGCGTATTACTGCTTATTTTACTGTTTAATACTGTTAATTTTACGGTATAATACTGGCAGTTGGGGTGCCAGTTTTTTACTGTAAAATCAACAATTATTTTTTGCAGTGAAGTAATAACAAAAAAAAAAAAAAAAAAAAAAAAAAAAAAAAAAAAAAAAAAATTCGGTGATGAGTAATATTGTCATTATTTGGAGCCAAAGAAAATAACACATACTATAAAAAAATAAAAAAGTAAAATAGCACTTATAACAAACGTCTTATCTAGTCCCACTCCCCTCCCTTCCCTACAGTTATTCTAAATTTAGCTGTATCGACGATTGAAGCAGACCAGTATTTCTCCTGACGGCGGGGATTGAACTAACGTTAGTCATCAAATCATAACGAATAAAAAACGGGAAAAAAAAATGTTCTATATATAACCTACACAGGATCAAGTTTCTGGCGTGTTCTAGGAGAGTTATAAAGTTACTACTCGCTAACAGAAACCTCGAAATATTTTCTGATTTTCATCTTGATTATTTTACTTACTCCTTTATTTTTTATTTATTTATTTTTTCAAAAAACATAAAATCTTTATGTTAGGCCCCCCTCCCCCCCTCATAAAAAAATTGCTTTTTTTTAAATTAAAGTTTAGCCTTACTTTAATTCAACAATATATATATTCCAATAACAATTTTTTAATATATTTTAACTTTTTTATTTTTGTTTATTTATCAACTAGCTGTCCGTCGTTGCCAGACCCGGGATAATAACCTTAAATATACAGGGTGGTTATAATTAAAGTTGCACTTTCAAAAGGCTGTAAAAAAAGAACCACTGGAAAGAATCACCTGATATTTCATCTGAGTATACGTGAAGCATTGGGAATTTGTTTTGCGAAAGAAATAAAAGTTCAAAAGTTAACCGATAGACGGCGCTGTACTCGTCATAATATGCTAATTAAAAAACGTGACATGCTGTTTGAACAAAGAGTGCCACAACAACATGTCACGTCTTTTAATTAGCATAGTATGATGAGTACAGCGCCATTTATCTGTCAACTTTTGAACTTTTTTCTCTCGCAAAGCAAATATATACACAATATATATATATACATACCCAATAATATGTGTTTATACCCAACCACTGGCAGAAATATGCAAAAGACAATTCTTATTCTTTTAAAATACCATTGTACAACTATGGCAGAAAGATGTGACTTCTGTTTTTCAGTCATTCTTGATGAAGACTTCAAACAGAATGCGAAATCAGATTTCTCCTTGTATCACAACAGTAACAATTCAATTCCCCTCTTTAAAGGATTATAAAACACTTTAAGAAACTTAGACTGCATTTTTGTTTCTCTCCCCCAATTTGTGAATAAATAAAAATTTCACTTTGATCCCAAACCTGAAGACTATTTTAGTATAAAAGTTCAAGCTAGAGTCCTGCATCTTGTCGGGTAACCCGATTTTACCCGACCGATCCGCGGTTCGGGTCGAGTTGACGTTATTTTTTTTTTCTTTTCGGGTCGTGTACGGGGTCTGCTTAACTACTTGTTTCAGGCTACACTGCAAAAAAGGTGTTGATTTTACAGTATAATGACATTGCGCGGCAGTTTATTACTGCTTATTTTACTGTTTATTACTGTTAATTTTACGGTATAATACTGGCAGCTGGGGTGCCAGTATTATACTGTAAAATCAACACTTTTTTTTTGCAGTGTAGAATTAGACTCTTGAAAGTCGGTTTCAGCGTTAGGAGATTTTGCAAAAAAAATCTAGAATATTTTTTTCAGAAGGGATAAAAACAACAACTATGTAACTGAACGTTAATGAGCATGCTCATTTATCAACATATAAGATAAAATTGATAATAAAGATATAATTCTAGACTATTTTTCCGTAATTGTATAAAAATGTGGATTAATTTTCCTCCATTTCGGGTTTGAATTGAAGTATGTCGGATTCGGGATTCCTTCTTTTTTTTTTTTTTTTTTTTTTTTTTTTTTTGGTGGGGGGGGGGGGGGGGGGGGGGGTATAGATGAAAATTTTTTGTCGAGTTCGGGTCGGGTTAACTTCAAATGGAATTTTTGGGTTCAGGACTCTAGTCCGAGCACGTCTCCTCTCTAATATGGATGTTTCGTTAAACAGGAACATTTTTATGGCACTTTAAAAAAAAAAAAAGACTTTAAAAAAAAAGTATTATGCACTCTAATTTTTCCATAACATCAGCTATCTACACTTGATTTACAACACTCGATTATAAAGAGTCCATCGTCTGCAAACATACTAAGTTTTCTGCTATATTTCTTCTAACAGACTTTACTTAATGAAAACCGTTCAATTACATTTTGATATACTGATAACATAGTATATCAGTAGACATACAGAAAAGCTGTTTCATTCAACTCCATCAGTCAAATTGAAATAAAAGACGGGTGAAAATCATTGACATGTATAAAGATATGAAAATAACTTAAGATAAGCAATCCCGCACAATTTAAAGAGCATGCTCGAAAGAACAAAAGATATAACCAGATTCAAATCAGGATCAAATAAACATCGCCGCTCGACATTTAATTAGCATATGTCAGCGAAAAAAAACACAATAGACTTAAAGAAAGTATAAAATAAAAACAAGATGGCTTTAGAATAACTAATGATTTAAGACGGTCGTTATTGTGACATGGCGTATAAACAGAAATGACCAGACTTGTCGGGAATACGCAGTTTAAAAGCGGTAATGCCAGACTGGCCTATGGCGACGATTCCGTCACGGTTTCGAAACGCAAAGACTCACTTCCGAAATTATTCTCCCTTTTATTTAATAAATTAATATTATTTCTTTTAAAAGGACAGTGAATATTAAGAATTAAATCTTTCAATTTTTAATGGATTCAGTTGAAAAATGGAAGACTTTGTAAATGGCAAGCTCAAATAGTTGTATTCAAAATTTTGTGTTTAAATAATAAAAAGTTTTTAAATTAATCAATTGTTAATTTTTTTAAATAACGAATAATTATCATATTTTAATGCCCTAAGCGCATTTCTTTTGCATAAAATAGGACAATCTAATATATTAAAGCGAGAAGCATAAGCAGTGTTGAATTCAGACACTTTTCTCCAGGAGAGATTTCTGTAGCTCCGAGGGGGCATAATAGAATTCCGGGGAGGAAATTCCATCCCCTGAATTCAACACTGAGCAAAAGTCTTATTTTTTTAGTGCAAATTCGACCTTACTGCGCATGCCTCAACGTTTTTCGAAGGGTGAATAACGTAGGAAATAGAATTAAGAAGAATCAAGAGGGTTGGGGAAAGAATAGCTCGCCTATTGGCCCACTGTTCACAACTCTACCCCTAGGAAATACTCCTAAATTCTTCATTCTATTTTTATTCCCCTTCCTGGAGGAAACATCCATTCTTCCACCTACTTTGTCTGAGAGAGGGGTGAACAAAAGCGAAAGGGCGGGATGCGCTTTCACTTTTTTGAAGGCTGGAAAGGGAAATGGTAAGGGGGGGGGTTCTCTCCCCTTCTATAGAATTTGAAAAAGGGTTGTTTTCTGGGAAAGAAAACATTTATTTTACAACCAGATAACAATATTTCTGACGTAATTTTTACACGGGTTGTAAAACCTTTATATTTATAATGATTAAAAGTTTCAATGGGTTTGGACAACTAAAACCTTTTTTTTTTATGTATTCTTATCAGCACTTTTATCACTAATTATCAGTATTTATTATTTGGGGTTCATTATTAAGGTTATATTTAAGGTGTTATATTTAAGGTTTTATCACGGGCCCGGACATTGCCGGGCGGTCAACTAGTATTTATTTATGAGATACTTTTTACATATTATAATGGAAGTTGGCATGAATTGTAAAATTTAGCTGAATGTATAAGCAGAAAAAATATTATTTCAATAATCACCAAGCTTTGTTTTTTCTAAAAAATTAGCTTAATATTTCCATATGCACATAAATTTTTAACACTAAAATACCCCTGAAATGCAACTTTTTATGCTAACATTTATTTAGTATTGTATATACGGTATACAGTACGAATTTCAAAAGCATCTGATATATAGGAATGCACATTGAACGTTTCAAAAGTTAGGAATGCGCGAATTTTTCAATTTTGGGGAAACAGCCTTTTAATATGATTTTTTATAAATATGCAAAGAAGCGTCAGAATTGAAAATTTCTTTTTGCGTCAGATGAATTTTAATATCTAGTTTTATAATTCCTTAAATAAATAATAATCGATTTTTTCATCGAATTTCGTGATTTGAAAGTCCACTGTCCCCGTGAGGATGTTCGTCAACTTCCGAATTCCCTTCGCTAATGTTAAACCTATGGGAAATGCATTAGTATATTAAAATATCTCCTCAGGAAATTAATTTTTTTAACTTCTATTTTTGGTGTACTCTTCTTAAAGAATGTTTTTTTCCCTTAGTTGTCAAAATATTTCTAAAATATATACTTAATTTTAAGTGAAGTGTTACAATTTTATTCACAGTTCATCAGCTTTTAACACATAAACTATTAAATTAAGCATAGATTTTAGAAATATTTTGACAAGTAAGAAAAAAAAACATCGTTTAAGAATACGACATAAATTAAAGAATTTAAAATATTAATTTCCCAAAGAGATATTTTAAATATACGAACGCAGTCCATGCCCATAGGTTTAACATTAGCTAGGGGAATTGGGAAGTTGACTGACTAACTTAATTCAACTTAAATAAAATAACTATTTTCTAACCTTTTAAAAACTTTTGGAATTATAAATTTATTTATCCGCGTCTTTGAAATGTATTTAAAATGAAACCTCGTATTTGTAAATATTAATTTTTTTTTTCTTATACTAACTTCTATTTTCTAAAGTTTTGAAGAACTTAACAATCATAACACTCGTCACTATAATTTTTTTTATTTTTTAAGTTAGAAAATAGACAGTCAAATACAATGCCTGACTTTGGGTGTACTGTGAAGTTAATAAATCCCTTATATTTTAAAACTTTGACTATTATCTCAGTAAATTATTAAAATATATAGGTAGAAAATCTGTGTATGCGTGCATTTAAAACTTTTACCAAGAGAACAGGAAAATAGTTAGAGAAAGGGTAAGATTAATGTACATTCTTTTTTCTTTTTTTTTTTTAATCAGATGATTCGGTCTACCGACATTCTAGGCATTTTTTTATGTAACGAAAACCGATAATTTCCAAACTGATGGAACTAGTCAAATTTCATTAGTCACAATGAAATATATTACTGATAAAAATCAATGACCATGTTACAAAAATATGAAGATGACTTGAAGCAGGAATCTGCAATCCATATCCTGCGGGCTATAGTGTTGGCCCGCCGACAGTGTTGAATTCAGACACTTTTCTCCGGGAGGGATTTCTAAAGCTCCGGGGGGGGGGGGACATTATAGAGTTCCGGGGGGGAAATTCCACTTTTTGACCTCTGAAAGCATAAAATTTCAAATACTCTGGGGGGGGACATTTCAATGCTCCGGGGGGGACATTCCCCCCCGGGCCACCCCCTGGATTCAACACTGCCCGCCGACATCACTAAATAGTGGCCCACCGTGTCATTTCGAAAATTAAAAAACATGGAAGACGACTTTCGAAGAGGCTTATTAGGTTAAACCCCTTTTTAATGAGACAAAGAAGACAAAGAAAGCAGGTAAAAAGCCAGTCTATACATAATTTAATTTCCTACGTGAATTCGATCATTCGCGCCGTAAACAGCTGGAACTTTGCGATACTGACATTATCGCTTTATGCTAGTAGTTCCCGATGACCTACGTACATGTATGCTTAACCTATGTATCAATATGGTATCTTTACTGTTGTAAACACAGTGTTAACTAGCGTCTTTCGCTCTCTAAGTTGGATTAATTTTACTTTAATGTACTATACTGCTAATAAAACTAAGAGAGTTAATTGTATAAAATTTTTGGCGATAAAATTAAATAATTATAGGCAAACATAAATAAATAAAGCTTGTTTGATGAATCAAGAAGAAAATGGGAATAATACAGCATTTCTATATACAACCTGCTCCTGTCTGCTCTTGTAACTCAGGCGTTTATCAGGCTGTTTGAATGATTTATCAGTGGCCCACGGAACTTTAAAAATTTATTGATGTGGCCCTCGAACGTGAAAGGTTGAAGACACCTAACTTAAAGACATAAGCAAACCGTCATACTGATCTCGCACAATTTAAAGAATATATTTGAAAGAACAAAATATATAATCAGATTCAAATCAGGATCAAATAAAAGCATTGCCGCTCGACAGCATGTGTCAGCGGAAAAAACACAATAGAGAGAGAGAGAAAAAAAAGAAGCAAAAAGAAGAGCAAGATGGATTTAGAATAACTAATGATTTAAGCCGGTCGTTATTGTGACAGTGTATAAACAGAAATGACCAGACCTGTCGAGAATACGCAGTTAAAGTTAAAAGCGGTAATGCCAGATCTGCCAGAGTGACATATGTGCCGGCGATTTCGTCACGGTTTCGAAACGCAACGGTTCATTTCCGGAATTATTCACTCTTTTAATAAATTTTCTTTTGTAAATGAAGCTTATCAGAAACTGTGAACACGATTCAATGCAGCGCTGACTGTCCCCTATAGACACGTGTTTGTACACCCATTTGTATTCAAATGAGGTGTTTTCGTAAGGTTGGGGATTATTCAATTACAGATGTTATCGAGGCAGCGCAGCGCACTAATTAATACTAAAAAAGAAAGGACACGGGCTGATGTAGCAATCAGTTTCTTAAATTATTCAAGATTAATTTGCTTAGATTAATTCAGGTTTGTTAAATATTATGATAATGTTAAAAATGAAAAGTAATTGTAATTCCGCACTCTATTTAAAAAAAGAATTACTTTTTTTTCGGGGTCTATTTTATCAAACTTATTTTTTGTAAATTAAAGAAAAGTGATTAGACATAAACTTAACCCGTAACTGCTGTTAACAGCCTCACAAACCGCTTTTTTAAATTTTTCAAAGTATAACTTATAATTTTCAGTTTAAGTCTAGATAATAGTTTCGTTTAGAGTCCTAGTACTGTCACTAAAGACGTCTGAACAGTATCCTGTGTGGTAATCGAGTCTTATTATGTTATCGAGCCGCCATATCGATGAAAGTTTCTGTTACAGCAGTTAAGGGTTAACTCAAGTTTAGTACAGAAATCTATGATTTAATAGAGTCCTATGAGCCAGCATCCTATGAGTTAATAGTCTTTTATTGATATTTCGATTAAGCTGTCTCAGAGACCGCTCAAAGTAGTTATGCGGCAGTGTCAATCATCTTACTTCTCACTTCTCAGTGTCATGATAACAAGGGAATAAAATAAGTACCGAGAAACAACTTCGTCTTTTGTAAATTTTCTAAATGGTAAATAAAAACTCCATGTTCTTTGCTGCAAAAGCGAAAAAGAAAATAAATACAAAAAAGAAAAAGAAAAGGAAAGGAAATAGAGAATGAAAAAAAAAAAAAAGAAAAGAAAAGAAAAGGGAGAGGGAACTTGTAACGTATTGGCGCGCTCAGTGAAACGGTATTAATGATATCTGTTTCACTGCTTCAAAATGCATCTAAAGGAAAAAGTTATTTTACAGGCATTATACCACATTGTCTATTCAGGCCTGTCCAACCTTTCAATGAACAGGAGCGCACACCAAGTAGCGATAAATAATGAAGGACGCCATTATTACCATGACTCAAAACATGCAACAATAATCTCACTGATGCAGTAGTAGTGATAAGCAGCAAGCACATCTTATATGATGCACAGATATCTGGCAGTCATATGCCATAAGGCTCCTACGACTGGAGAATTCCATGTAAAAATAATTTGCAGGGGAAAAAAAAAAAAAAAAAAAAAAAAAAAAAAACATTAATCATAGTAAATTTAGAATTACATTTTTTTGAGCGGATACCCTTATTTCAAACTGTTTGCAGAGCAAGAAGATACAAATCACCTGTGATAGAAAATCGAGTTTATAATTGAAAAGTCCTTCCGGCCTGTACCGGGAGGAAAAGTTAGCTTTCATAGTCCATGTTTTTAAAAATTCAACTCATTTTACTCAAACACCCGAAGCTAAATTGCATGGAACTCGATTATAGAAAATTCAATCCCGGTTTTCGTTAATACTGAATTTCAATGCGAATTTCAACAGGAGAATTACAGCATAACAAAAATCAGATTGTTTCAAAATGTTAGCCACCCTACAATTTCAAACTGTCATATCTCTGCCATTTTTTTAGATAAAGCCAAAAAAATAAAATGTTCCGGAATCCATGTATCACGATCTAACACTTAATTAAACTTACCGTAATTTTATTTTATTTAGAAAGTTCGAATACATACCAGAAAATACTAATTGCAATATTTACTTTATTTAATTACAGACATTTCGTGATAACATAAAATAAAAATTCTTCTTTCGAAATTTCCGGAACGAATTCATAATTTTAGATTAAAATTACGAATTCGAACCACGCGAATACGCGTGGCTGGCAGCGAATGGGTTAACGGAAACAACTTTTTCAATTTATAATTTTTTATACATCTTTTTGAATTTTTAAGAAAATTAGAAAAATTTAACTTGCCGCCATTTTGAAACAAGGTGGCGCAAGAAGCTGGCCAACGAACTCGATCGAGAACTTGGTATGTTCCGTACACATGATCAATCGCATGCATATCGGTTCATAAATACGAAAGTTACAGCATAACAAATATCAGATTGTTTCAAAATCTCAGCTACCCTAGAATTTCAAACTGCCATATTTTAGCCATTTTTTAAGATATATCAAAAACAAAAAATGTTCTAGAATCCTTGTATCACGTTCTAACACTTAAATAAAATATTATTTTTTTTTATTTATAATTTTATGCACATCTTTTTGAATTTTTAAAAATTAAAAATTTTTTAACTGGCCGCCATTTTGAAACAAGATGGCGGATGAAGCTGGCCAACGAACTCGGTCGAGACTTTGGTATGTCCTATACACATACTCAGTCACATCCAAATCGGTTCATAGATAAGAGAGTTACAGCATGACATATTCCAGATATATATAAATCAACATTTGAACGGAGGGTGGTTTGGAGGCCTTGGGGTCATGATCGGTGAAAATATACCACAATTTTTTGGAATTGCTTTCCTTCGAATGGCTGCAATAGGTAGCTTTTTGTACTGAAAGCTACCTAAAAAGAAAAGCGAGTATTATTGATTTTAAATAAAGTATGCTTTAAAATTAATTTTTATTTTTAAAAAGAAAGCTAGTAACAGGAAGCATTCGAAAGGACGTCAGAGACCCACTCAGTACGGTGGTTAGCATATTGGCCGATCTTGACGCGTTTGAAACCAGCGCGGTGTGACTATGGAGGTTTTTCCTTGTAAGAGAACGATAATTCGGTTTTTTCCCTTTTCAAAATACCATGACGCCCCTGAAGAGTCCCCTCTTATAGCAAAATAACCAAAACTGGCCGATGCTTAACAAAATCCAATCCCTCGAAAGGGCGCCGGCGAGGCGTTGGACAACTTTTGTCTATTCTACATTAATAAAACTAAGCTAAAATAAAATAGAAATATATAAAACGATGTACATTTTTATAATCGTCTATATACGAAGCATACATTGTACAGTCTGCTGCAATACATCATGTAACTTTTATTCAGAGTGTGAAATCCTATTTTCAAAATTAACTTCCGTTGCTGATACATTACTCACAATAATCATATTAATTATCTATAATCTTAATAATATTATAAATCCGATTGTGTGCAAATGTTAGGCTGAAGCCAGCGTCAAAATGGAGTATTTAATGATCCTGTATTTTTGCATATAGGATGATTATAACCCTCAAATGAACATAGGCTGGTTTTTGTTTATTTTATTCAAATATTTTTCTTAATAATTCCATATTTCGTTATTTTCATAGAGAATAAATGGTCATTTTCCATACAATTTAACCATTTTACTTTATCGTTGCTAGGGCTTTGATCGTTGCCAAAAAATAAAAACATGGAAAAATAATTTTTCCTCAACAATTAATTTTCAATTGAACGATTTTCACGTGAAAACTGAAAATTAAAACGAATTCAAAAGAAGATGAATTTCCGTGATATTTGAAAAAAAAAATATGGAGTATTTGTTATTATACATGAAGTATGAATATCGGTTACATTAAAAAGATCTTTTTCTGTCAAAAACTGCGTTATAATTAGAAGGAAAAATGAACAATAATTATATTATTAAAAATAGATTTCGCTTGGACCATGGAACTATGAAAAGGATTCTCCTACGATTGGACAAATATGACGTCATAAATAAAACATGTATTTTCAAATATTCGTAATAATACAAGGAGCATGAATATCAATGTATAATGAAAGTAGATAGATAATGGACGTAATATTTAAGATAAAAAACTGAAATATTTTTTTATCGATACTGATTAATAATTAGCTTGAATACCAGTTACATACAAATATGAGTTTTCCTTTTCCGCTAAAATTTACGTCCTGATTGCCAGAAAAAGAAAATTAACAAGAATTATTCCATTAAAAAAAGATTTCTCTGAGGAAAAAGTGACGTCATATTTGAAATAAACGGGAATTTTCAAATGTGTTTTACAAGGAGCATGAATCAATTCCTTACATTAATAATACAAGGATCGGTAAGTTTAGAAAGTAGATGAGTTTCACGCCATATTTAAAACGAAAAATTTAAATATTTTTTTTATTTATACCGATTATTAAGCATGAATATCAGTTACATACAGATGAGAGTTTTTGCTAAAACCACACCATGATTATTAGGAAAAGAAAAATAAATACGAATCTATTATATTAAAATCTGACCGCCTGTTTGTATTTCTCAATTACTTCTTTCAAATTGTCGAACGCAACGCGATTTACTTAACATTGATTACGCGATTTACTTATCATTGATCCGAGGATGTCATAAACTCTCAGAATAAAAAAAAATGATTTAAATTCAGAGATTTTTCTGTTTGTTTGTTTGTTTGTTTTTTGTTTTTTGTAAATTTTAACGAAGTTTCTCTAAAAATGGCAACTAAATTATTCCAATTTTGTGGATAAAAAAGAAGAAATAAAACAGATTAATATATTTTTTCTCATTAAAACTGAAAAAAAGAATTTATTTTCAATTGGAATAGATGGTGAAAGAAAAAAAATCTTGATTACAGTAAAATTTTTGAAAAATAAAAACGTATTTTCACATATTTAAACTTCATGAATCAATTTATTCTGGAGAACAAAAATCATCTGTGAACATATTTTCATTTAGAAATAAAGATTTTTTTTCAGTTATAGATTAAATCAAGGAGGCAAATTTAAGCTCCTTGCATTTAAGTCTACAATTATTGCTCCCTATTCACAAGAATTGAATTTAATAAAAAAGAATATACCATTTCCATTATCTTTGAACGATGGCTATTAAAACGTTTCACAAAGGCGTTAAAAGTAAAATGGTTTACCAGGTAAACTTGACATATGTTTTTACACAATTCGCCGATTTCCCCGATTTTATTTGGCCTGCCTTTTTTCATTGGTTGCAGTTTCCTTTTCGTGATTATTTGTCACAAAATTTCACTTTTTTAAAACTTAGTTATGTCAAGGCCTCTATAACATAGAAATACTGTATTGTCTCCCATGGAATGTGATAAAGAGTTCGTTAATTATTTACGTTTCTAATTATCGGGAATGAAATATTTTGCTTAATTAATGCATTTATTCTTCTTTTAATGATACGTGAACGAAGTCACGGGTAACAGCTAGTAATATTATAAAGAAGTAAAGATTGTTTTTTTGTTTGTAGGGTGGTAATCTCTGGAACTACTGAAGCGATTTCAAACATGATGGTGACAAATTGGTGGGGACAATCCCTGCTCCAACATAGGCTATATTTTATGTCGGTGCCACTACCCCCAAGGGGGTGCAGGAGCGAAAAACGTTCTAAAATTGATTTGCTTTATACTGAAGGAGCTAGAAACATGAAATTTGGCATAGTAGTTACTAATAAGATATAAATGCTCTCTAAGAACAAATTCTAAAAAAATTCGAAATTTAAAAGGGTGAGATGAGCGAAAAGCGTTCTAAAAACATTCTAAATTACAATTTCTATGGAATCTCTGGAACTACAGAACCGTTTTCAAAAGTGATGGTAGCAAATTGATGGTAACAGTCCCTGCTGTAACATAGGCTAAGTTTTATATTGGTTCCACTACCACAGGGGTGAGGGGGGGGAGGGGTAGAATAAAGCCGTGCATCGAGTCGGGTAATCCGAATTTACCTGAAATCCACCCGACCCGCGGTTCGGTTCGGGTCGGGTTGACCTTATCTTTTCCGTTGCAGATCAGGTTGACTTTAAAAGTTTCGGATTCGGGTCGGGTTTTAACTCTTGCGGGTCTGGTCCGGGTTGACATAAAGCCTGAATGAAAAACTATATATTTGAATATTGAGTGTATATGTGTTCGTATTTATGCAAAAAAAGATAGAATTGATATTAGAGATATAATTGTAGATTACATGTTATATTTCCATTTAAATATAGATTAATTTTCTTTCACTTTGTGTTAGAATTGAAGTATTTTCGGTTGTGTTGGCGACATATTTTTTGTCGGGTTGACTTTAAGCTAAATTTCCGAACCCATGTAGAATACATTACGGAGTCTATTCTATCAAATTGCCAATTTTCGCTATTTAACACTGACGCAAAATGATTGAGCTTGTATCAATCAAACAAAAAAACGAAACACGTGTAAATCGTATTCTAAGATAAAATGATTAATTATACCTCTTAATATCACGGCAAAATAAAGAAAGAAAGAAGGAAAAGTATATACTGAAAAACAACTTGTAGTCCTTTTACTGTAAATGATAAGCAGAGAACATAGAATTTTCATTTAGGAACTACTGCAGTTTAAAAAAAAAAAAAAAAAAAAAAAAAAAAAATAATTTCATTTTAAAGAAAAAGAAAACGGGGACAGAAAGAAAAAAGAAGAAGAAAGAGGAAGTGGATTCCAAACGCATAGAGTGTGCTTACTCGGTGAAACGGAATGCATGTGTGTTTCACGGCTCCGAAATGCATCCAAAGGGGAAAGTACTTTTACAGGCAATATCCTTAAATCGTTAAAAATAAATAAAATAAGTAAAACTATGTATATTTTTAGGAAAGTTTAGAAATAAGGCATACATGGTAAAGCTCGGTAGAATAGTTCTTGAATACCTCTTGAAACATGTATTTTTAAGGAGCGATATTTTCAGAATAAACTTAAATTTCAAACTAAATAAATGACGCATCATTTTAACACGTTGACCGCCACAGACTCTGACGAAGTGGCTTTTTTGGCACACATTGAGCGGTTTTCAGAGTTTATCGAGTCTGTACACAATTTCCAATTCCGAAAATGCTTGTTAAACATTCAACACATTAAAAATTTTAGTTATTTTTATTAATTCTGTTTGTCTATCTGTTTACCGTCCGTGCTCTAACTCGCGTAAACATATTCGAATTTATATACGTTATAGAATATAGAATTTATATATGATTTATAGAATTCATAGAATTTATATATGTTATTGATGTTTACTATGGCATGTTAGGTATTGAAAATGAAGTATGTAGCACTTTATATATCTTACAGGGACACGCAAAATAATTCCGCTACATTACGGTCTATGGAGAAAAATTGTTTACGGTTTATTTTAATGTTTACTATTTCAAACATATTGAAATTGATGTATATCACTAAGGTGCATTACAAGAGGCTTACTAAAGAATATTGTGTGTATAGCATTCATCGTTCATTGACAGGGATACACAAAAGAATTCGGTACTGTCTCTTAACAATAATTGTTGGAAGTGCGTTTTCAGTTGCTGAACGCATTTTTAAATTTAACTCATTTTTTGTCTATTACTTGGTGCGTATAAATTCTATAGATCCTATATACAGTGCGGCACAAAAGTTCTCGAGTACATTTCCGTTTATTGACGGAAATTCCAGAAGGGCTATTTTAAACTGTGCTACGCGTTTCCTAGCTAAACTAAAATGTAGCATTCTATGTAGTATATATACAAATCCATAGATCCTATACAGGGCTACGCCAAAGAGTTCGGATAATTTTCCGAATATTGTTGGTAATTCCTGAAATTGGATTTTTAAATGTGTTATACGTTTTCTTAGCTATCATCTTTCACCTTATTAAACGGTAAATATTTGTAAAATTATTTCGGAAGTATTGGAAAGTGTTACATAATATATGATTTTTCATTCTTGTTTTAAATATATGGTAATAAGTTATCAACAGAATCAATAGAAAATCAATAGAAAATTTCAAAGAGATAAACTGTCTTCAATGAAAATATCGATGGCACACCTATACGTGTGGCATGGCCCCCGGGAAATACTGTTGCCACGCATTAAATAATATATAAATAAGATAATTATAAGAACGATTTTATTGCAACAGATTCTGATGACTTCAGTTATAATCGGAAAAGTAGGAAAAATAGGTGAAAACCAAAAACGAGTAACTGATGATTTAAAAAAAAAAAAAAAAAAAAAAAAATTATGCAGGTCCAATTTTTCATATTCTTATTTGTATATTTGCATACATACACATATTTGTGTGTCATGTTAGTCAAACGTGTTAAAAACACTTTTATAGAGAATTCCAAACATTTTGCTGCTTTAAAATAGATCTTTATAATAAATCAATTTTCATTCGTAACAAAAGTTTCATCAGACACTGAACGCAATTTAATGCAGCGCGGATTGTTACCTGGCGGCGCAGTGGTGTGTCCGCGCGTGCTTTCACATCCATTTGTAATCTAATGAAGCTTTTTTTTTTTTTTTTCCCTGTCAAGGTTGCATTATTCTATTACATGCGCTATCTCGGTAGCGCAGAGCACTAACTAATACCAACAAAGAAAGACACAGGATGTAGAAACCATAGTTTGAAAATTATTTGTTAATAGTTGATTGAACATTGTTACGATTAGACTCTTCTGCATTTTAGCTGCAAAGTTTATTGCAAATAATTTTAATGTTAAGGAAGAAATGGAACGCAGGATACGCTTTTGGGCCTAGTCTATCAAAGTGTTAGTTTTCGCAATTTAAAAAAAAATGAAGGAAAATGACTCATCACGAACTTATCTTAACGCGTAACCGGCACACACTGTGACAAGGTTTTATGCTATGATGAAGTGGACTTTTATTTATTTATTTATTATTATTTTGATGTGGTTGGTGCAGAATATGCGTTTTAAGTGGTCTTCAAATACCACTAACTGCCAAAGTCACACCTGGTATCAGGTAATCTCGACGTTTCTCACGGAAGAGGAATGATTTTGCGGGATAGATCAGGATCTTGACTTTGCAAGACGAAAATTATAAAAATTTCAAAAATCATACATAGGTATTAAAACCTAATTAATTCATAAATAAATAAAATTAGGCTCCGAATATTGCTCAGATGAAAAAATAAAAAATACAAGAATATAAAAAATTGGACAAAATTCTTTTTTCATTAGTTACTCGTTTTTGGTTTTCACCTATTTTTCTTACTTTTCCGATTATAACTGAAGTCATCAGAATCTGTTGCAATAAAATCATTCTTATAATTATCTTATTTACATATTATTTAAGGCATGATGATAAATAATTTCCCTTTTAAAATTATACACCTAAGTAAAATCTTGTTAAACATATCTATGTGTATCGTGTCATTGTATGCAGAACAATTCTTTTAAATATTTTTATGCATGTGGAGCCTTAATCCATTGCGTTCTGTGCTATTTAATGTATTAGAAAATATGGCTAAATATTTCTAATGCAGTATTTCTTCCTTTAAATAGGTATCAATATTGCAATTCACCTTTCAAGATCCACTGTGCGTCATGACGTGCCCCATTATTGTACCTCAGACAATTAAAATCATTGTGGTGTATGAAAAGTACGATATATTTTAAATAAAATCACACATTTTATCATTTTTTTTAATCCAATGCTCGTGGATTAGTTTGTATTTTTTATTTAAAAAAAAATTAGATTCAACAAAAAGTTAATGAATCTACATTTAAATTGAGAAATCTTTTTTTAAGAGTCCAGCATCAGATCGGCTGATCCAATTTTACTATTAATGGAGTCGGGATGACGCTATTTTTTTTTCGTTGCGGATCGGGTTGATAGAGTTGACCAACTGTTTCGAGTTGGGATGTGATTCTTGCGGGTCAGGTTGCCCCCGCCCAAAATATTTTCCCAGATTAAAAAAAATAATAACTATATATTTTAGCATTAATGAGTATATATATGTTTAATTTTCAAAATGAAGATAAAATTGAGAGATATAATTGTAGATTATTTTTCCATTGTGTCAAAATCTGGATTAATTTTCTCCCATTCCGGGTCGGATTGATTTCATATGGAATTTTCGAATTCGAGTCTGGTACAACCCGGCCCATGCAAAACTTAACTAGGGCGTTCTATCTTTTGAAAACTTTTTATTTTTATTTATTTATTTATTTTAAACAAACGCTTAACAGAATAGATAGGCTTAAAATATTAATAAAAAAAATACTATGTTTTTATTATAAATATAATTACTATTTTGTTAGTAATTCAACAATAAGGAGTACTTTGGCGCTAAAAAAGATTCGATACCAAAGAGACAAGAAAAACGGGAAAACTTGTACATTATTGTATGAATAACTGATCATACCTCTAAGTGTCATGGCAAAGAAAAAAATATATATATTTACTGACAGACCACTTTTAGTCTATTTTAACAGACAGACAATTTCTAGTCTACCTAGCGTAATTTTTTAAAGTGATAAACAAATAACACGATGTTTCCATTTAAGAACTACTGCTGGGAGAAAAAAGGAGGGAGAAAAAAAGATCTAAACGGATCCGACCCGAAGTCAGTGAAACGTAATATTGACTGAAATGTATTTCACTGCTTCAGAACGCATTTGAAGGAAAAAGTGATTTTACAGGTAACACGATGCATCGTTAACAAACAAGTAATATATTTAAAAAAAAAAAATTAAGTCAATTCCTACTTTTTAATCATAAATATATAAAATAAACCCGTGCAGCATTAATGTCCCACGTTATCTTTATTGAACATTATTTTATAATCATCGTTGCGGTATTTTATTTCTGTGGCATCACTCATTTGAGATAAATCTTTCATTTCATTTATGAAAACAATGGGAGGAATTTTTTCTCCCATTTAAAACTAAAATTAATTAAATTTAATGAATGAATTAATATTTGAAAAAACTGTATTAACATAAAGTATCATCCACTACAAGTTTTAAAAAAATTATTTGAACTTGAGTGGATGAATAGAAAATATTTTATTAACGATTGAAAATTTGAACAAGATATACAGGGTGTTTACAAGATATACAGAGTGTGAGCTAATAGTAGGAATTTAATAAAATGCAACTATATATATATATATATATATATTTTGAAGTGAAAACTTCTTTAGGCGCGTTGGGCATTTTTTGAGATGGAAAAAACCATTGAATTCGCGACACTGTTACCGTTACTGACACCGGTACTTTTCGGTTAGCCGGGCGCCAGTAATATATATACATGTATATATACACGCACACATATATCTACACATAACTACAGATACATATATATACATACACATATATATGCATATTTGGATGTATATATATATATACAAATTTATGTATATACATATGTATTTATATATGTACATATATCACTGGCGCCCGGCTAACCGAAAAGTACCCCGATACCTCTGTATATTTGGCAATGATTCTGCAATAGCTGGTTCAGGTAAGCAACCATAGATTTGCTTAAATTAATATCTCACTTTGACTGCAAAAGTGATATTAGTCTCTATTTAGCATTATTTGAAAGACAAATTTCTCGAATGAATATAATAAAAGAAAATTGGGTCACACATTTGTTAAGTTTAATTCCGTTAGAAATCGCCAATATTATAGCTAGAGAGCCAGAAACATTGGCGAACAATTACGATTATGTAAAAGATTTACTTCTTAAACGCTTCAAAATGACGCCAGAAGAATTTAGGTAGAAATTCATATCACATAAAAAATAATCTTCAGCCACTTGGTGCGATTTAGCATTTGAATTAAGAAATCATTTGAAAGAATGGATTAGCGGTCTTAAAGTATCTGATTTTGAATCCTTAAAAGAATTAATAGTAGTAGATCAAATTAAGAAAAGGTTACCTATAGAAATGAAAGAACATTTTATTGATGATCTTCCAAAAATTAAAAATGTAGACATATTAGTAAGTAAACTAGACGATTATGATGCGGCGTGACATAATGTTAAAACCATGGATAGAATTTCCCACCACTTTGAAGATAGAAAACCCGAAGTAAGTAAAAATGAAAATTCACAATCTTTCTTTCATACCCAATACCAAAACAAAAGAAATAAATCTCAAATTAGGTGTTTTAGATGTAACTCTCAAGGCCACATAGCGTCTCAGTGTAATAATAGCAATAACAGTCAAACTAATGAGTTCAATCAAGACCCTACCGAAAACTATCGAAATTATAATCGCCAAAATCACAATCCTAGAGCCGATGTACAGGAAAAAGCTAACATTGCTACAATTCGAATCAGAAATAAGTCTAAACCTAATGGAATGGGTAAAATAATTAATATCATAAAGGCAAAGAAGCAAATCTATTGTTTGATACAGACAGCTATATTTCTTTATTCAGTTACGAATGTTATGTCATATTGGGTCGCCAAATTTGTCTTCTGTTGATATCTTATTAACTGACATTGGCGGAGAAACTGTAAATCTAATTGGATATTTTGTGTATGAAATACGTGTCGATGGGTTTCTTATATCAACAAAATTTTATGTTTCAAAATCTCTCGCATACGATATTGTAATAGGGCAAGACGTGATCAGCAAACTAAAGTTGGCGATAGATGAAGAGGGAATTAAAATTGTTGGCGAGCGCAATACTTTTCAAGTACGTTGCCTTAAAGTTGTAAATAATTCCGATAAAAAAAATAAATTATGTTGCCAATTCATTTAATGAAGCGAAAGTATCAAAAGAAAATAGTTCACGTGCAGAAACCGAAATGATTGGTATTATGAATAAAAATAATTCAGAAAATTATTTCAAGATAAATTTAGCACGCGCGGTGAAAACAGATAAAAGTGACTCAACTCGCGAGACCAAATCAAAAGATGAAAATGAAATAACAAAAGAAGGAAAATATTATAATTTAACGAGCACGAGAAAAAAAAATAGACAGAAGTAATATAAAAAGAAAAAATGAAAATAATGAAATATTTCAATTTGTAATATAATATTATAATGTGCAATAGCGCATTGAATGAAAATTGTAATATAATTTTTGTGGTAGTAGTTTATAATAATGAATAAAAAAAAACACTTCATTTAAAAGTATTTCCTGCACAATAAAACGTTTCCTGGCGATTCAAAAACTACACACGTAATTGTTCAAGTTTTCACTTCTGTCGGCACTCCCGGAGTGCCATTGTATTTTTTTTTTTTTTTATAATCATCTACATAAGGAATGAATTGTACAGATTGGTGTTTTAATTTTCTATAAAATTATCTTCACAATTATATATTAACCCATTAATTCTAGCTTTAATGCGTAATTAGGGAGGTGCAGTCTTTGAGATTTTTTTTTAATTTTTATCAAGAAAACACCATGTATTGGAAATGGTCTTCTCTACTAAAATTTCTTTGAAAAATGGATTTATTATTATTATTGTTATTATAAATCCAGTTTTTTACAGTACAGTAATGAAGAATTCCAGTCTTAAATCACATGATCAAAGTATAGAATTTATTCATTTTAGAGAAAATTTACTGTTTTTGATTTGTAAAAATTAAAATTTTGCTTTTATAGAATTTTAGTTTTTTTTTCTTTACTAATCAAAATTAAAAGAATAATAGTAATAATAATAATAAACAATTATTATTATTATTATTATTATTATTATGCAGTTCCAGAGTGGAAGGGAAAGCAATGGAAAATACTGGGAGAATTTATTTTATTTTTCTGTTACAAATGAGCAGAAAACCTGAAATCTTCACAGTGGTGGAAAGAGGGTGGGGTTTACGCTCCTGAGAACAGGACAACCCCCCCCCCCCCCCCAAGCTATCCACTGATTTCATTATTTTATCGTGCATAGCTAAAAGCTGAAAAAACTCGCAAGAACTTCTAATTTTTTTTTGTTTGTTTAACATTTTAATTTGTAACAGAAAATAACTATAACCACAAAAATAAATTGAAAATTACCAAACTTAATTGCTCAACAGTAAAGATAGAACGATAAACCTCAGCAGTAAAAGTATTTCCGTATTTCTTTGTTTTGGTTTTCAACGCGCCATTAGTCCACCCTTACAATTAGACTGATGCTTATCTCTATGTTACGAGCCTATTTGTTGAGGTCATGTCAGTTGCATGCAACGACGACGAGATTTCCGAGCAGTGACATGCAACGCTTTATTTTTTAAATATCAAATATTATTTACTATTTAAATATCATATCAGTTCTTATATTCTTATCACGCAGTTTTGAGTTTTTATAACACACGTCCCTTAAAAACAGGGTAAACTAAATAACAAATCAAGTAATTTTATTCTTTTTCATTCTTCAGTGAAACTTGTATTGTAAAATAGAATGAATTTGCGATAATTCGAACTAGTCCCTAAAGTTACTTCGAAATCTAACTTGTTTGCAGGCGGAGCCGGCAGGGATTTTTTTGTTTTTATTTTATTTATTTACTTTTTTTTTTTGGCTATAAAGGTTAACTTGTCAATATAAAAGTTTTAGATATTATTAAGAGGATTTATAATAAATTTAAGCGGATTTGATATCTTGTGAATTGAAGAAGTTATGAATTTTTTTCTTCTAACCCCCCTCCCCCTTTGGGGCCATTTTTAATGATATCAAAAATCTGCCCTACATAAATTTTCGGTTCTTTTCCTAGAAGTAATAATAATTTTAAATGGATTCTATACGTATCATAATTAAGAAGTTATGGTTTTTTTTCAGTTTTCACAACCCCCTCCCCCCCTGGTTCGATTTTGCCCATTAACGAACTTGACCGATATTTTAGGCCTCTTGATTTTATGTATCAGTTTGGAAGAGATTTGTGCAGAATTATGGGAGTTATCGAGTCCATAAAAAAGTGAAATAGATAGATAAAGTTTTGAACTGGGGGTCATAATCGGCGCAGATCTGCAAAAAAATTCCTAAAATTCCAACTTAGGGGAGAATGTAATAGGTAGTATTTCTTACGAAATCTACGTAAAAGGAGGAAAAAATATATATTGCTAGAGACAATTAAAACAGATATTTGTTTCTATGGACTGCGCTGCTATCGACCATTATCTGTATCAGAGATGAAAACGGCTCGGGTTCAAAGTGAAAATGTTATTTATTTATTTATTCAGAAATGAAAAAAAAAAAAAAATAGAAAAAAAAATTGTTACTTGAGAAACAAGAATGTAGTAATCTAACTGCTAAACAATCCTTAGAAAATCAGTTTGAGAAGGAATTGCTATTAATAGGATATAAAGAGAAATATCATATCTAATTCTGAAGCCTTAGGACGATCAGTGTTAGTAACATAAAGAAGCCGGGATATATCACTGATCTATCCTCGCTGTCTATTTCAAGTCCTTTTCCAGAATTATTGTAAAAACAGAACGCATGTCTTTTTTGCCAGCATTGATACAATAATATTTTAAACTAATAAGAATTGTGACTGATACAGATTTTTTCTATATTGGGATTCTGGTACTGGATTTGGGTATAAATAACAAATTTGCAAACAGATTTTCAGGGGCCTGAAAATCACGAAACGTTGTCATGAGGAAGTATTTGGGATCCTATATATTAAAGCGACAAGCTAAAATATTCAGTGCAAATTTGATGTTTTTGGGTATGCGTGAGATTAAATACAAAACCTGTTTAGTTTTAAGGTACACATGAGCGTGACCAGCGTGGCTGAGAGTTGCAGGACGTTAGTTTAAGCTCTCTGCAAAGAAAGTGAGTTCGAATCCCACTTCTGACAGAATTATTTCGGCATTACTTTTGACTGTAATGAATTTCAATTAAGTCATCTTTTCAGGAAAAGAAGTTACGTATATAATTTGTATTTATTTAAATGCTTTTTAATTAAGTAAAGTTAAACGCCCAACAATACTTTTACAATTTAAAAATTTTATTAAAAATATAATAAATTAAAAATATTTAAATTTTAAAAAATTGCATGTTTTTATTATAGATGAAATAAATTGAAGTGATCTACAATTTTCGCTATATTTTATATGACCATTTTCAAGACTATATTTATATATATACTAAGAAAAATGTGGTTATTTTCCGTAAAAAGGAAGAAAAAGAAAAAAATAGAAAGAAGGAAAACTTTGTTTTCCTTCTTTTTTTTTTCTACATATCCATAGTTTAATAATTAACTAATATATGAAAATGTCAAATTAAACTCAAGTAATTAAAAAATATATATTATAAATCGTTGGCTGAAAGCAGCAAATTTTAATTTCGGCGATTTAAAGTGAGATTGCTAAAAATAAAAGCATTGAAAATTTTTAAATGTCGCGCAATTTTAAAAAATTAAAAAATACTTTTTTTTTTTGAGACTGTAATAAGTAAAAATAAATGTCCTACCCATTCAATTAATATTTTTAGTTAAAATTCTGCTAAAAAACAAGCATAATGTGTTATAAATTATAAGTTCAAAATTCTTTCACTTCATCAATTAAGTATCTTGGACTGAGAGCAACATCTATCGCCTTATGTAGGCGATATAGGAATCGCTTATACAATATCGTAATTAAAGTTTTCAATACTTAATTTAAAAGCAACTAAATGAAATTCAAACATTGTTTTAATGAAACTTTTAAGTTATTGACATGTATACTATCTATCTAAGTTAATACTTATTTCTAAGGAAGAAGAGATCTTTAAATGAGAAAATCTTGAAACAATTTTTAAATGTTATTGACGATTTTTTACTGCGTACTTTTGGTATCAGCTTCGTTCACAAAAAAGCCCGACCTCATTTATAATCTGTATGTTAAGCGGAACAGAAAACAAATTATTTTAAATGTGCGGTTTTGTAAATGAGTAAGAAATCAGCGAATAACAACAGTACGCCAAAATTTCCCAACTTCAGGGAAAAGTTTATATTCGAAAATGTAATATTTTATTAATATACAGGGTGTTCCAAAATTCGACCGACAAATTAAGAGGGGTGATAGAAGGCATCAAGAGAATGAAAACTTACTATAGAACATGGGGTCGCAAACCACGCGTTTAGTGGGAGAAAATCGCAAAAAACAGTTATGAAGGGTGTGACGTCGAGTGGGACAGAAAGGTCCAAATGATAAGTAGAAAAAACATTTATATGACGTCAAACATGATTACAATGCATTGCAGTTCAACGTCAGAAAGGAGACGACGACACATTTTTATAGAAATTGTTCGAAGTTGCGCCACGAAAATCATTGCACAGCCGACACCCGACAGACCAAGGATTGCCGGACGCGTTAAAACAGATTCCTATAAAAATGTCTCGTTGTCTCCTTTCTGACGTTGAAATGCAATGAATTGTAATCAGGCTTTACGTCAAATAAATGTTTTTTCTTCTTATTATTGTCCTTTTTTGTTCCACTCGACGTCACACCCTTCATAATTATTTTTGCGATTTTCTCCCACTAAAAGTGTTTTCCGATCCCATGTTCTATGATAAGTTTTTATCCTCTTGATGTCTTCTATCATCCCTCTTAATTTGTCGGTCGAATTTTGGAACACCCTGTATTACAGCAGATAACTTGGAAATGTGTGGAAAATTAAGCGCTGAAGAAATCATTAAAATTATTACAGGTAAAGAGTCAGTCAGTCAGTCTCTCTCTCTCTCTCTCTTTCTCTCTCTCTCTCTCTCTCTCTCTTTCTCTCTCTTTCTCTCTCTCTCTCTCTCTCTCTCTCTCTCTCTCTCTCTCTCTCTCTCTATATATATATATATATATATATATATATCGATAAAAAAGGGAATTTTTCTCCATTAACATTTTTGTTCATTATATATTTTAATATCTATTGTTTTGTTATTAGGCTTCTATCTACGAAAAAGGTAAGATATTTTAGCTTTTCGAGATTGATATTTTAAGGATTTTAATTTTAGAATATGCTTTTTAATAATTTAACATTTTTAAACAGTTCGAATTATAGACAAAGTGAATTATTCTAATGTAGTGATAATAAGTAGGTAGTATAAGTATGTTTAATAATAAGTATGTTTTTCATTAGTGGTGGCAAGAAAACAACTTATTTTTTTTCTTTTTTATAATCAGATAATTCGAACTTTTTTTCTCAATCTCAGAGTTCGAGTTGACGGTCGTCGAATGTAATAAAAATGTCTGTATTGAATTTTCTTCAGCAAAACCATCTTTTAGGCAAAATAGTTCCAGAAGCTCCGCTCAAAGTAAAAATTTTATTTATTCAAAAATGGAAGAAAAAATAATTGCTATTTGAGGAAATGTATAGTCTAAGTTCCTAAAGTATACAATCCTTTAAAAATCAGTTTCAGAAGGAATTGCTATTAATAAGATGTAAGATGTACCTATCTCCTATATCTGTACAAAGTGTACGTACAAAAAAATATTTTTTACGAAGAAATTTTTTGAATCTTTGTTAATTGCTTTGAAAGATGTATTGCCATTGCATATCATCTGACGCAAGATATTTCAACAAAGAATAACATATTTCGTTTTACCTTTTTTTTTTTTTTTTTTTTTCCCAGGCTTTTTATGTAGTTTCATTTGTTATCTGTCTGTCTGGTCAAATCTTGCAATTTAGCTTTCTCACTTCCATCGACCCATTTTTCTCATACTTTGCACACAAGTTTATGGTTTATGGCCGATGACAATGAATATTTAAGAATTTTCAGGGGCAAGGGCAAAATCTCAATTTCGTTTGTTGAAATCAATCAATTTTGGATTAAAAGGTGGGTAACTTAATTTTTTTCTATATTCCTTGTTTTTTTTTTTTAATTATTATTTTATTTTTTATGTTTTTATACTCTGCTTTTTTTGTGGAACTCAGACTGCACTACTTCAGTTTCAGAACAAATATTCTCAATGGAATATTCTTCTTTATATCGGAAAATAGCCACTCTTAGTATAAAACAAACTAAAATGATACCAAAAGATAATTGCTCAATAATAAAGATATAAAGATAAACCTAGCAGTGAAAAACGTCTTTCCGTATTTCTTTGTTGGTTTTCAACGCGCCATTAGTCCGCCATTACAATGTGGCTGATGCTTATCTTCCCATTACAAACCTTTTTTCTGGCGGCCGCTCAACCGAGGAAATTGCTAAAAAGAGTTGCGGTGTTTGTAAAATGGTCAACAATAAAGATTTTTTTGTTGTTATTGTTTTTTTTTTAACCATCGGATTTCCGATTTCTGAACCAGTTAACAAAAAAGATGGACTCTGACATTGACTAACTCTGGTCGGGAATTACTTTTTTCGGCTTCCCGTGAAACCCACCCTTCCCCAAAACCACCTTCCTTGTTTCGCTCGTTGACCCGTACACACACACACCTTTGTTCTAGAAATTCCAGTCAAGAGATTCAGAGGCCGTTTAGAATTTGTTTTTGTAGCCGCAGTGTACGAAATCCTTGATTTGCAAAAGCAATGTCAATGAGATTCGAAAATTTTAAGCGAACAGAGAACTTGGATGATCCAAATTGAACATTTTTCAATTAAATAACAAATCCAACAACAATCTTTGTTTGACTTTTTTTTCCTTTATTAAATTATATGGGTTTACCTTAACTAAGTCTGAGTGGGATTTAAATGCGAACAAGTTTTTAACGAAGAGCTTATTTTATTTTATAGGGGATTCAAAGCGAAAATTTATTTGTGATCACTCTTGTACGTACTAAAATAGTTCTTTTAATACTTCGAATTTTATTTTGAAGTGTACTGGTTCGAATTACTGCTTATTCTTATTTCTATTTTCTTTTTTACTTTATTCCATCTGTATAAGAAAGTGTTGGATTTTCATGAAAATTTTTGACTTCCGGTTTCCGACGGATTTATACGTTTTAGAAGGTCATGAACACGATTTGACTGTTTTTATAAAATGTCTGTCTGTGTGTCTGTATGTGACAAAAATTTTGTGAGCTCTCTATATCAAGATACAATGCTCGGAACTTAATAAAACTTTAGATTAGGTTAGTCCTTTATATAAGTTGGTGTTGATCAGTTTTTGGTGCAAATCGCCCACCAGGTAGCGCTGCTATACTGCCGTTCTAATGATTTCCGCAACAGCTATCACAAGAACTAATGCACGGAATTTCATCAAACTTCATATTCATTGGCATAAAGCTGGTTCTGATTAGATTTTCGTGTAAATCCTATAAGAAGGGGCGCTGCAATGCTGCTTTTTGGATTCTAAAACACATAACTAAAAAAAAAAAAAAAAAAGCGCTTTTTGAAATATTAACATGTATGATATAGAAAGAAATTTTGGGATTGGCACATCCGACTAGTTTTTCCTTTTCTGCACGACATACCTACTCATAAAAGGAAATATAAGATCACTTCAGGTCAACGTCACAGAAGGCATAAATAATAAATTACAACGGTAAACCCATTCTTAAGCTGCAATTTTCAGTCCTTAGAAAAAGAACCTCAAATATCGTAGTACATTATAAGCTATAAGGTAAAACTTGTCATTGAATACATGGGTCAAGCAAGGAAATTAAGAATTCCCCATGAAAGCAGGTTCCCATGGTAATGTCAGGTATGGGGCGCCCCTAGGTCCTTTCTTTCATTGATGCCCCTTTTACATCCTTTACCCATAAAAAATAATCGTAAAAGAAAAGAATTATTTATTAGGACCGTTGCGAGGGACCCGATTGTGCCTATAAGCTTAAAGCCGATCCTGCATGAAAGGATTTTGTCAATCTCTTCTCCAATAATTTTATTAAAAGACTAAGTATCAAGTTTCTTTTACTTATTTTTGATTCCGCGCCCGGGGCCCCCAAGGCCTCTCTGTCAACGGTCCCGACAGCAAGGTGTGTGGGGGGGAGGGGGAGGGATGATGTCTAGACAAAGTCTGCTCCACTCGATTTGTGAAACATACTTGAACTTGAATTGTCTTACTCAACTGAGATGTAAGTGAAGTTATCCAGAACAGTGCAGTCCTTTCAACCTATCATCAGCGATTTCTTCAAATTATAATCCGTCTTCAAATGATTGAAAACAAATGATCATTGAAAAATGCGCGAGGTTTACTACATGCGGAGATTTTTACTGGGTATGAGAAAGCCTTATTTTTGCTTTCACTATTTTCATCAAGATCTCTTATTTTCTGACTTTCCAAACTGAACATTAAATTGTTCATTTAAATAATCACGTCGTCTTCTCTTGTTCATTGATACAGAAATATCAATTCTTATGCTTCGTTTTTAAAGCTTGCATTTTCATACCCAGCGTATAAACGCGCACCTGTAAAATTTGACCAATTTTCTTATTATTTTCTGGAAATTAATAAGAATTAATAAATTGTCGATACAGTAACCGAATTGTTTTGTGTGTCCCTGTAAATGAACGATAAATGCTATGCACAATATATTCTACAGTGAGCATCTAGTAGTGCATCTCGGTGATGTATATGTTAATTTCATTTTGTTTGAAATAGAGTAACCTCAGTCAATTCCGCATAGGAATTTCCCCCATAGACTATATAATATAACGGAATTCTTTTGAGAGACCTTGTAAACTAATTATAAATGCTGCACACTTCATTTTCTTTAGGGAACATGTCATAGTTAACCTTAATAAAGTTTTTTTTAATGATATGGCAATCCGAGAGTATATTTACGCGAATTAGAGCATGGAAGACAGACAAACCAGGGGTCGATCCAGGAAAAGTTTGGGACCTAATTAGGGCCCTTCACAAAAATCTATTTAATAAAATGGAACCCTTCACAAAAATCAATTTGATAAAATGGACCCCTTCACAAAAATCTATCCCATAAAAACTTACTATTTATTATTTATTTATTATTTAGTGATGTTTTAAAATGTGTAATTTGTAAACAAACAAGTTCACCAGAGAAGAAAACTTCAGCAAAAGGATTTAAAAAAAGTTTTTGTTTATAAATGCTTGGTTCGAATTTGAGTAACTGGATTTCAACTTTCGTTACAAAATGTTATTTTTCACAAAAATATAATAAATTTCACAAAAATAACCTTTACTTTTCACAAAATGAGCCCCAAGAAAAAAACCTTCATCGACCCCTGCAAACAGAATTCATAAACACTTTCCAACTATGATGGAAAATGTTAAAAAGCTCACAAATTTAACAATGTCCTTATAATACAGGGCGATCGAAAAAGGATGCCGAGATTTTGGAACTTTATAAAAAAAATATTTCTTAAACGTAGGGAAATAATTCTTGTGTTGAAATGCAGGGAAATAATTTAAGTTTTTCCTCCGCTCACTAGATGGCGTTGCTAGTTCTCCTCTCTAGTATCACATTAGCCTCCACAAAACCCCGATCATACGCCTCTGGACTTTTTCTTCTGGGAATACATTAAGAGCATTGTGTACAGTGAAAGAATTACTGATAACGTTCTTTTAAAACGTCAAATCATAGCTGCAACTGAAACACGTAACTCCAGAGATGCTTCACAGGACATGCAGAGAGATTGAATATCGTAATGGACATCTGTCGAGTGACTAATGGCACTGATATCGAAGCGTATTGAAATGGATATAAAACTTGATACTTTTCTTAATATTTTAATGCTAAATTTATGTTCCTATGTGTTTCTTTATTTGCGTAATACAAATTTGTAATCCCGGCATTCTTTTTCGATGACCCTGTATAATACGCATAAATAAAATACTTTTCTGAGCCCTATATATTTTCATCACATATTTACATGTGTTTCCTCCGTAGAACATTTTGTTATCCAGGGGGCGCTGCCGAGCGCTCAAGACGGGATGATGCGCGGAGCGGATTCCCATTCCCGCCAGTAGTGATGTTTTTGCTTGAGACGTAAGCGCAGTGTACTAACCACTGCCAGTCAATTTTGTTCTCCTTGTAAATAAATGTAATTAGTTAAGTTTTAACTCCACTTTTTATTGAGTACAAAATGATCATCTTAGTTTTCTTAACGAAATACAGTCCAACGAGATTACCTGAGCTAATGTACGGAACATGTTTTGGTCCGTCGAGCCCCAGCGCTCATTTAGAACACTGTAAAGAATCATCGCCCTTGGATTTTTGTATGTAGTTATAGATAATTATAATGGCTACTATTAAAGGTACTGTAATCCTCAATCGGAAACGCGGAAACATACGCAGCCAAGTTACACGTATATCAAATGCAATAAAATCAAAACTTGGCCAGAAAGAATTGGAACTCAAGTTAAATGCTCTTCAAACGTTAAAAAAGAAAACAGATGAGTTACGCAACGAGTCGTATTCGGTAATTTCTGATGATGATTTACCGGAATTTGGAAATTCCTTGACGGAGATAGAAGAACAGGTAGAAGTTCTCGAAGTAAGTCTTCTTGATTTAATAAAGCCTAGTGTTTCTAATGTTGAATGTCAAAATAATAATGATAGAATTAATGCTAATGAGTCAAAAATTAAATTGCCGTCAATTAATTTACCCCAATTTTCGGTACGTTACACAGAGTGGTTTAATTTTAAACTACAATTCACCACCTTGATTGATAGCAATGACGAATTAAATGATGCTCAAAAATTATATTATTTACAATCGGCTTTAACAGGCCCTGTGAAACAATTGCAAAACATTGATGATTCTTATGCTTCCTTATTCGAAGCTTTGAAAAAACGATTTGAAAACAAACGGTTAATTGTAAATTCTCATATTTCTGAGTTATTGAGTAACAACAAAATAAAAATTGAAAATGCGAAAGAAATACGCAATCTGGTAGATAATTTATTGAGTCATTTGAGGGCTCTGAAACAATTAGGACTAGAAAATAATAACTTATCAGAATCAATTTTAATGCATAGCTTTCAACTTTTACGCTTTTCTGCTACCACTAAAAATTAATAGAAATTTTTGGCTTGATGAATGACATGATTTCGCCGATTTACTAAGTTTAAACTTACTATAGAATTTTAGTGGTAGGAAAAAAGCGTAAAAGTTGGCAGCTATGTTAATGTATTTTGTGTTACAAAGAATCGATGATGAGTCAAGAAAGGCATTTGAAATGAGTCTTGACTGTAACGACTTGCCTGAATGGAATATTTTTATTGATTTTTTACTGAAAAGAGCTCAAGCTCTCGAAAACATACAAAAAAGTAACACCGTTACGAAACCTAGGTATGAAATTACTCAGAAACAAAAAAGTTTAGTATTACAGAATGACAAATTTAATTGCGCATTATGTAAACAACCTCATATGATATTTCGATGTCAAAGGTGTACTTAGATTTAGCGGTTCAAGAGAAATTGAACCAAGTAAGGAAGTTGAAGTTATGTTATAACTGTTTATCGTTATCTCACGCTGTTAATCGATGTAACAAATTAAATAATAAGTGTAGGATTTGTTACTCCAACCATCATAGTTCTCTTCATGGAGCTAATTTTTCGAAACCTGCTTATGAAAATAGGCAAGTTAATTGTATTGCAAATGAACCGCAGTTGAAAACGGAAGATAACGTAAATTCTAATTCAATAGAACCCACCACAAATGCGTTAACATTGAGCTGTCAAAACAATTATGATCAAAATTTGTCTTGCTCCAGTTATAATGGGTTGATTTCGACAGCTGTGATTTATTTAAGGGGAAGTAATGATTCTCTTTTTCCTTGTATTGCGATTTTAGATACTGCGAGTAATGTCTCATTGGCCACGTTTTCTGTAGCAGATATGTTAGGGTTGCAAAAATATAAGGTCAAGTCATTAATTACTGGATTAAATGATTCTGTCTGTAAAATTAAAAGCAGAATAAATGTAGAAATTTCCAACAAGGATAGAAGTTTTAAAAAATTATCCAACATGTTTTTGGTTCCTAAAATCACTGATTTAACCCCTTCAAGCGCCGTAGACATTTCTAATCTGCACTTACCACAGAATTTAACCTACGCGAACCCAAGATTTTTTGAACCTCAGCGAATTCAAGTGTTATTAGGAGCAGATGTATATTACGAATTGTTATTAGCTGGTCAAATAAAAATTCCTAAAACTTCTATAATTTTACAAAATTCTCATTTAGGATGGATCGCGGGTGGAACAATACAAGATAGAAATGAAAGTAAATTCACGTGCCATTTAATAGAAAATCAAGATGAATTAGATTTGAAAACCTTTTGGGACTTAGAGACGTTGGGAATTAAAGATGACCCAAACAGTGTTAAAAACGAGAAAATTTTAGAAAAATTTCATGAAACTGTGCGTTTTGAAAATAATAGATATGAAATCAGTCTCCCTTGGACAAGGGATTGGAACCATTTAGAAAATAATTATAAAACCGCCGAAGCGCGACTCTCAGGTCTTATAAAAAGAATGAAACGTGATACAAAGTTATACGAACAATATTGCAATATTTTGAATGAGTATTTAGAGATGAACATAATTGAAAGTGTACCCAATTTAGAAAACCCTTCAGATAAACCAGTTTTTTACTTACAGCACCATACAGTATTTAGAGAAGATAGTGTTTATACTAAATGTCGAATAGTTTTTGACGCAAGTTCCCATGAAGCAGGACAATTGTCTTTGAACGACTGTCTTGACGCAGGAACTAATTTAAACCCTAATATTTTTCACTTATTGATTTTTTTCAGACTAAACAAAATTGCCTTTCTAGCAGATATAGAGAAGGCTTTTCTACAAATTGCCATAAACGACAAGGACAGGGATGTTCTGAGATTTTTGTTTATAGATAAGAATCCTGTCGACAATGACGCATTTAATGTTATCGTCTACAGATTTTTACGCCTAACATTTGGCTTGAACTCAAGCCCATTTTTGCTATCTGCTACAATTAAGCATCATCTTAACAAATTTGAAACGGAATATCCAATAACGACAGAAGTACTCCACAATTGTATTTATGTGGACGACTTAATAACCGGGACAGACACAGTCGAAGATGCGGTGAACATTTCGGAACAATCTCATAAAATAATGAAGGAAGCTAGCATGAATTTACGGAAGTGGATTTCGAATAACAACCAGTTAATGGAAATATGGGATAATCGTGGATTTAGTACTATGCCACAACCTTTTGAGGATACTACAATACATAAGGTTTTGGGGATATCGTGGCAACCCAAGCAAGACATACTTTTGATAGATATTGATAATTTGCTCGAATTTTTGCGTAACGCAAAAAATACAAAACGTTTTGTATTACAAGTTGCAGGTAGAATATTTGACCCTCTGGGTCTAATTTCTCCGTATACAATACGAATTAAATGTTTATTTCAAGAACTGTGGAGTAGGAATTTAACGTGGGATGAAGAACTGCCCTCCGATATTACAAAGACGTGGGAACAATGGTGTTCTGAACTTCCCCAGTTGAGAAATCTAAAAATTCAAAGGAACATTTTTCAGTTTCCCGATGACTCCAGTTACACCCTAACTTTGCATACCTTTGCCGATGCCAACCCAAAAGCATACGGTGCTTCCGTGTATCTACAAATTGATTCACTAAGTGAATCTTCCTTAAATTTGATTACATCAAAATCCAGAGTGGCACCATTGACAAAGTGTCACTTCCTAGACTTGAACTTCTAGCAGCATTACTTGCTGCACGCTTAACTTGTGAAGTAAAAACGGTACTAGATCGCAAGGGACCATCGTCTATGTATTTGTGGACAGATTCGCAGATTGTCTTGGATCAAAGGCTCTGCGAACAGGTGGAAGTCATTTGTGTCGAACCGTGTAAAGGAAATCCAAGCTCTGACAGACCCATCCAGGTGGTTTCACTGTGCAGGGTCCGAGAATCCTGCAGATTTGCTAACAAGAGGTGTCAAGTGTGACCTTCTCGTTCAGAGTTCCAAATGGTGGACTGGACCAGAGTTTTTGAAAGACTTAGATCTGTGTAAGAACGACCAGACTTTAGTGATTCCTAACAAGGACATATATATATAAACGAACTAAAAAGAGACTCCGTGAACATTATTGATGATGATTTTGTTACATTAACTATTTCTCACGATAAACCGTTAATTAATCATATTTTTGCATGTACTAATAATTTTGTAAAATTAATTCGTATAATGAGTTTTATTTTTAGATTCAACTGTCCCTTCAACTGTCGAACTAAATTGAAGAGAAGAAGTGGACCACTATCCCTCGACGAGGTTCGAGAGGCCGAATCGTTTCTAATTCGGTCAGCACAAAGGGGGGAATTTAGGGAAGAATTAAAATGTCTCGAAAAAGGTAAGCCTGTTCACAATAAAAGTAGATTATCTTCCTTAAACGTATTTGTAGGAGAGGATGGATTAATTAGAGTTGGCGGCCGTTTAGCACATGCAGATTTGCCGCTTAACTCAAAGTTTCCAATTGTTTTGCCTGCCAATCATAAGTTAACGGATATTATTTTAAATTACTTCCATCTCAAATACTTTCATTTAGGCCCACAAGCGTTGCTTTTCCATGTAAGACAAAAATTTTGGCCACTTAATGGCAGAAATAATTGCCGAAGCATTGTTCACAAATGTGTGACATGCTTCAAGAATAAACCTGTTGTCAGCTCCTAATTGATGGCTGATCTTCCGGGGGAACGTGTGACACCAAATTTTGTATTTTCGGTGACAGGTCTGGATTACTGTGGCAGATTTTCTATTAAATTTAAAAATCAAAGGAAGGGCGTATTGAATAAAATTTATGTCGTAGTGTATGTGTGTTTATGCACCAAGGCAATACACCTGGACTTTGTTTCAGATCTCACAACTCAGGCTTTTATAGCTAGTCTAAAACGTTTCTTTGGCAGAAGGGGAAAATGTGCAAAAATCCTATCGGATAATGCAAAAACGTTCATCGGAGCTGACATAGAGTTGAAAAAATTGCATAAACTGATTAGTTTCCCAGATGAGGAATTGTGTAATTTTTTAACCCATGAAGGTGTCAAATGGGAATTTATTCCCCCCAAATCCCCGAATTTTGGTGGCCTCTGGGAGGCGGCTGTGAAATCATTCAAGTTTCATTTAAAACGGGTAATAGGTGATCAAACATTAACCTTAGAAGAGTTTCTTACTATACTAGCGGAAATTGAGGGAGTTTTGAACTCCCGTCCCCTTACCCCGCTGTCCTCAGATTTCGAAAATTTTGAAACCTTGACACCCTCTCATTTTTTAATCGGTAGACCTATCAGTTCGATCTCCGAACCACCTTTAGATAACATTAATGAAAATAGATTAGCAAAATGGCAGAGAATCACCAAATTTAGTCAACAAATTTGGAAGACTTGGAAGCGCGATTATTTAAATAATCTGCAGCAGAGCGGGAAATGGAAATTTAAAAAGGATGATGTACAGAAAGGAACTTTAGTACTAATAAAGCAGGAAAATTTACCTTCCACCAAATGGCAGGTTGGAAGGATAGTTGACATTTTTAAGGGAAGGGACAATATAATACGAACCGTAAACTTACGGTTACCAGACGGACGAATTTATAAGAGAAATGTCAGAGATGTCTGTATATTACCAGTTCAGTAACAGATTTCTTTTCTTTCTTTAAGCAATTTTTAAGGTATATATTATTTCTGTATGTAATGTTGAATTATAGTGCATTTATGATTGTATTATTATTGTGTATGTAAGTTGTTATATCTTATAATTTTTTCTTTTATGATAATTTTTGCAAATTTATATGTGAATGTATATTGAAATTGCATTTCAATCCCCGGGGGAGTGTTTCCTCCGTAGAACATTTTGTTATCCAGGGGGCGCTGCCGAGCGCTCAAGACGGGATGATGCGCGGAGCGGATTCCCATTCCCGCCAGTAGTGATGTTTTTGCTTGAGACGTAAGCGCAGTGTACCAACCACTGCCAGTCAATTTTGTTCTCCTTGTAAATAAATGTAATTAGTTAAGTTTTAACTACACTTTTTATTGAGTACAAAATGATCATCTTAGTTTTCTTAACGAAATACAGTCCAACGAGATTACCTGAGCTAATGTACGGAACAACATGTTCTTCGATTTCATTGTTTTTTCCTGCTAGAAATATTTTACCGCTAAAATATTAAGAAATTCTAAGAGAATTGAATAAAAACAGTTTCATTTTTTTTTTCTTTTTTTTCCTTGCTGCTTACTTTTTCGTAGAATGTTGTGAAGACGACTCACAAAAGAATGACATTTTTCGAAGAATTTTCAAACAATCCAAATTTTATACGAATTTCTGGATAAGGTTGACGAAAACATTAAATGATAATAAAAAGTTTCTATGCACAGGAAATCAATTCGTATTTCAAAAATCTAAATCGAGAACAATAAAGACGCAATGAAAATTACCAAAATTTTCTTAGAATAATGTACAACACGAAACTCCAACATTTGAATAAAGCTAAAAAGGTCTTGTCACTCAAATTACATACAAAATATAATATATAACGGTGTAGTTTCGATTTTTTTTGTAGTTCACATTTTTTTTTTTTTTTTTTTTTCTGATTACTGGAAAGAAACAAACGTACGAGAAGCATCATCATAAATATGGAGTATGTATATATACCATATCCCGTTTACGGGGACGTGCAAAAGTTTTTGGATAGATTATGGTCTTTGGGTGAAAATTGTTTGAAGTGAATTTTGATGATATTACACTACTTCAAACAAAGAAATTGAAATGAATTGTTGATACGAACTACAAAATGTTTCTTATAGAAAAATGGTGTGCGTGATATTTGTTGCTCAGTTACAGGAGCATACAAAAGAATTCTATTGCATTAAACAAAATTGCTATCTGTAGACAGTAATTCTTTGAATTATGCTTTATGAAATGGATAAATGTTATTGATGTGCATGATGGCATCTCCCGTATAGAAAACATACCAGGTAACATATAACGTTCCTTTACAGGGACACAAAAGAAGTCTGATACATTATCATCTATGCGCGATAATTTCAAGAATTGCGTTTTCAGTTGTATTATACGTTTTCAAGTTTAATTAAATTTTATTGTACAATATATGATGGGCATAAATTCTATAGATAAAATACACGGATGCCCAAAAAAATTCGAAATTACGGACTTGATTTGCTCAAAGTACGTTTTCAATTGCGTTACACATTTTTTTGCTGAAATAAATTTTATTATATGTTGTACGAATTATAATATAAATAAATTCATACAACATAATTGCACCAAAGAATATGCATATGACTATACTACCATCTACATATTTTGCTTAGCAAAATAAGCGTTTTCAATTCTGTTTTGAGTTTTCCAGTTCAAATTTTAATACACTATATGTGGTAGGTATAAAAATACATAGATCATATACAGAACTGCACAAAAGAATTCGAATGCATTATCGTCTATCGCCCGGTAATTGCATGAAAATGGGTTTTCTGACTGTGTTGTAAAATGTTTCATAATATATGTGTGATGCATGATTTTTCTTTCTATTTTGTCAAAGTTTTGTATGATTGCAGCGATTTTTTTCCATCAAGCATTTTAAAAATAAAAAAAATTAATGCAGTTTGTTGTTAATTTACAACAAATATTAGTTAAACATAATTGTTCATCTAAATTGCAAAAGAAAGATAACTAAATCGAAGATAGGAATTGAAATCCCTACAAAGCTAATTACCTACAGTGCACAGCACATGCACAGTTTTAAATACAGACTGTTTGAGACAAAAGGTTTTGCGGGCTTTAGTATTTTTTTAAAGTAATTTTAATCAGTTAAAAATTATTTCTGTGTAATGTAAAACGGGAACAGCCCGCTCCCGCTTTTTTTTATAACAAAGCGAATAGCATTAATTAGGCTGATAATTAAGTATAGAAAAACCCCTTTTATTTTAACCCCTTTTCATTCGCACAAGCTTATGTTTACTTCCATGCACAGTGTTGCCAGTTTGGCCTTCTTTTTTATTCACAGATGCTGAATTCCTACCGGAAATATATATATTTTACTTTAAGTAATCACGAAATGTCTGTCATTAAACAAAGCAAAAATTTCTATTTGAAATTACTGGTATGGATTCGAAATTTCTGAATAAAAAAGGCAGCCATATTGGCATTTAACTTTTACTTGGAGGTAATTTCCCTTAAAAAACACAACTGAAAGCTATTTTTCTCACTAATTAAAAAATGCATCGTTAAATAATTTCGAAATTGTGTTTTATTTATAAATTTCAACATTTTTGTCATATAAATCTAGCAATTGTACGGGTTTTTTGGGGAAAGGGTTCGCATCATAAACAGCAAGTGCTGATTTCAGAGAATCTACTATACAAACATAGCGTTTAGAGCTACATTATCGCAAGGGCAAATGGGGCAGCTGCCCCAGACACTTCAGGGGTCGATGCAGGTTTTTTTTCTTGGGGCCCATTTTGTGAAAAGTAAAGGTTATTTTTGTGAAATTTATTATATTTTTGTGAAAAATAACATTTTACAACGAAAGTTGAAATCCAATTAATCAAATTCGAACCAAGCATTTATAAATAAAAACTTTTTTAAATCCTTTTGCTGAAGTTTTCCGCTCTAGTGAACTTGTTTGTTTACAAATTACACATTTTAAAACATCACAAAATAATAAATAAATAATAAATAGTAAGTTTTTATGGAACAGAATTTTGTGAAGGGGCACATTTTATCAAATTGATTTTTGTGAAGGGTCCCATTTTATCAAATTGATTTTTGTGAAGGAGCCCATTTTATCAAATTGATTTTTATGAAGGGGTCCATTTTATCAAATTGATTTTTGTGAAGGGCCCCATTTTATTAAATAGATTTTTGTGAAGTGGCCCTAAACAGGACCCAAATTTTTCCTGTATCGACCCCTGCACTTAAAAGGGTGGGGGAAGCAAAAAATCAGATATTTTTTTCTTAAATCATGGCAAACTACGGCTACAAAAATGACATAGGAGTTCCCCACTGAATAGGTTCTTGATTTTTTTTATAACCACTTGACACTCTGTATTTCAAATAAAGCTATACTGTATACTCTCCAACGTATGTCCTCTGTCTTCTGTTTTATTTTCTTTCTTTTTTATGATTACAGCAACGGCCCTACGTGGTGTTAGTCGGTCTCGACGGCCTTAACGGTACTTAAAATTAAATAAAATAAAGAATTGAAGAACCAGACTTTCTGAAAAAGCCTTGTCCGGCAATTCTGAGCTATTAAACTTTCTTCATTCTTACAACAGGAAACCAATCCATCTTAGAAAGTACAGGACGACGACGACGCGTTGGTCATGCTTCCATCTGGAACACCTCCAGCATATGAATGATAGCTCACTAACCTTAACCTACGCAATAGAATGCACGATCACGCAAGAGACAAGAAAAGAGAAAGCATGATGGCCGACCTTCGAGAAACGTTTTCCATTCTTGCCGAGACCTCGCAGGGCAACCAGAAAGGGTAAATGCCTTCAAGTACAATGAACGGCCAGTGTGGGAAGCTCAGACATTACAAGAGAGAATCGCTGTTCTAGTTTAATCGTACCTCTTTATATCCAGATATCTGACAACTGTTTGATGGATTGATATAGTACACAGCGATTCGAAATTACATCAACATCTCAATTTACGTTCTTGAGATTTTTTTCTTCCATAGTATAAGAGTCTGAACTCTGTAGCAGTGGCTCGGGTTAAGTAATATTTTTGTTGTGCACGGATTTTTACAGGAAAGTCCAGATTTCTTTTTTCAGATTTTCTTCAGTGCTCTTTCCCACCAGTAATTTCTTAATTTTTACTAATAAGTTTTCTAGAAAGTTTTTGCGATTAAATAAGGCGATGAAAGAAAATAATTGAATATGAATGAGTAAATATATATCAAAGGCAAATTCGCCTATCTAATCTGGGCATGTTCTTTCCCACTAGCAATTTCTTAATTTTTCCTAATAAGCCTCCTAGAAAGTTTTTACGATTAAATAAAGCGATGAAAGAATACAGAAAAAATGGTGGGAAAAAGCATGCCTATACTGGGTAGCAGGATTCGCCACTGATACATGTGTAGACTCGAATCCAATTCTCTCGAAATATATTTTTAATGTAACAAAATTGTAAAGAATTGTTTGCAAAAGTGCATTGAAACTTAATTTCATAAAATAAAATTAATGTCTATAAAATGAATATGAAAATCTGCA